>JACAVU010000006.1:29865952-30365952 GCA_014183005.1 Castanea mollissima | reverse complement strand
GCCAATCATTTCTATGTCAACATTCTTCGACAAATTGTGGTTCCAATTCAAGATCATTACTTTTGGTAATATCAATGGCAACTTTGAATGAAAATACGTTGTCAACAACAATTTTATTATATCCCATATATCTCTTGTACTCACATAATTTATTGAGATCTCATTATTTTTAGGTACTTGATCCTCTTCAAGGGATAACTCTTCAGGGGATAACCTTTCAGGTGACTCCTCTTCAGGAAGGTCATTTTCAAAGGTTTTATTTTCAAAAGAATTATGAATTCTGGATAGATTAATTATTATTGTTCCCTATATCATGGGTATAGCTTCTTCAGGAGCAATGACTTGCTTTTCTTGCACTTTTCTCTTTCTAGTGATTTATCTTTAGCCCCAATAGGTCTTCCACACTTCAGGTGTGGTTTAGACTCATTTGTTGCTGTATTAATGGATTGTCCTATAGGGACTTCAATCCTTGTTAGGGTATTAGCAACTGGAATGTGAGATTTCGCAATTTTCTTACTATTAGTGAACACGTCCAGTAATTGGTTTGCAATACTTTGCAAATGAATAATCCTCTAAATTGCAAGTTCACATTGATTTGTGTGAGGATCGAGATGAGATAACGTCAAAGCATTCCAAGTTATCTCTCTTCGTGCTTTATGCAATGACTTTTCTCCCCCTAATGTCAAAAAGACTATTTCATCAAAATAACAATCATCAAAATGTGCCTTAAAAACATCACCAATTGAAGGTTCAAGATATGTAATAATAGATGGAGAATCAAAACCAACATAAATTCCAAATCTACACTGAGGACCCATTTTAGTGCGCTGTGGAGGTGTAATGGGAACATATACAGCACAACCAAAGATTCGAAAGTGAGAAACATTTGGTTGTTGATCACAAATAAGTAGCATTGGAGAGTGTTTATGGTAAGCAATTAGTCTAATACGAACTAATGATGCAACATGTAATATGACATGTCCTAAGTAGAAACAGGTAATTTTATTTTCATAAGAAAAGGACAAGCAATCATTTGAAGTCTTTTGATCAATGATTCAGCTGAACCATTTCGAGTGTGTATGTGCAACAGAGTGTTCAACATCAATTCCAATTGACATGCAATAGTCATTGAATGCTTGAGACGTAAATTCACCTGCATTATCTAAGTGAATTTTCTTAATTGGATGATCAGGAAATTGTGCCCGCAACCTAATGATTTGAGCAAGCATTATAGCAAATGCAGCATTCCTAGTAGAAAGTAGACAAACATGTGACCGTCTTGTTGATGCATCTATTAACACCATAAAATATTTAGATGGTTCACAAGGTGGATGTATAGGTCCACATATCTCCTTGAATTCATTCTACGAAAGATGAAGATTAAATACCAATTTTTGATAGTGATGGTCTAATAATTAATTTTCCTTGAGAATAGGCATTACATGAATAGTCATCTAGTGAAAGAATGTTCTGATTCATTAAGGGGTGTCAATGGTAGTTTTCAATGATTCTATGCATCATTGTTGATCCCAAATGTCCAAGACGATTATGCCAAAGCATAAAGATCTTTGGATTAGAGCACTTATGGCGCACTGCAACATTTGCTTCAATTGATCTCAACGTAGAATAATATATTCCGAAAGAGATAATAGGCAGTTTTTCTAGTTTGAGCTTCTAGCTCGAAACCATTAACGTAATATAAAGATATTCTTCACTGCCTTCACTATTGGTTTCAATATGATAACCATTACTTCATATATCCTTAAAGCTATGTAAATTTCTTTTAGATTTAGAAGCATATAAAGCATCATCAATACAAAATTTTGTGCCCTTAGGCAACATGAAATTCGCTCTTCCATAGCCTTCAATTATGTTTGATGAACCAGATATGGTATTGACCTTAGCTTTAATTAAAGTTAAGTTTTGAAAATACTTCTTATCTTTAAGTATTGTGTGCATTGTTATACTGTCTGCTAGACAAAAATCTTCCTCAATCATCTTGGAATTAAAGCCATGAGTAAGATCCATGTCTCTTCAAGTATGCAAAACATATACTTTGAATTTTAATACTTTGAAAGAAAATAATCACATAATGAAGCAACTTTAAATTCATTAATGATAATCAAAATACAAAGTAGAGTAATGATATTGAACAATTAACATGTAAAGATATAAAAAGATCATATGGAGAATACAAAGGAAAAATAGGAAAATCATATTGCTAATACCTAATCTATATCTCTATTTTCTGGTGTGTTTTACAGTGGGTGTATGCAAAGTTATATAAAGAGGGAAGTGGGAAAGCTTTAGTAGTTGAAAGCTTACCATTTATGGGACAAAATCCCGTAGATCTAAAGCAAAGGATTCCTTAGGCTATTGCTTTCAGATTTTTGCCCCCTTAGTGCAGTGGGTGGATGGCTGATAAGCCACCCACGTGAACAATGAATGTGTGTGTTAGGATAATAGATGTGATTTCTTAAATCATAGGTTTTTCCTAGACTGATTAATTAGGGAGACAATATGTTTGAAATTTAAATTGAACTTCAGTAATTTAAACACGAACATAATTTACATAGCATCGTGTAACAATACAATGAGAGGAAATACTTAATATGTATGATCATTTTGATCACCAATCAGATTCTAAGCCTTTCTATTTATATCCCCCAAAGAAGTCAGAAGCTTCAAGATGAGTAATATTTACTCCATCTGAGGCATCAAGGTAATCTTCTAGATCACCAAGTTCAGCAAGGTTCACTTCAAATCCTTTTCCTTTCTCTTTCAAGGAGGCTTGGTACGAGTCTACCAAGTGATTAGGTTTACAACATGTACATGACCAATGCCCTTTTATGCCACACCTATAACATTTGTTTTCATGGCCCTTTGAGATTTGTATTGTAAATCTCTACCATTTTCATGTTATTTTATCTCATATGATTCAATCTTTTGTTATAAGGTGTGTTTTGCCCCCTTTGAAGGATTATGAGCACGTCCCCCCCCCCCCCCCCCCCCGTTTTGAATGTTTTTACCACGTCCACGCCCACGACCTCTATTTCCTCCATTTCTTTCAAATGATATTCATTCACTTCAGGGAATGGTGTGGAGCCGGATGGGCGAGACTGGTGATTTCTCAATGGAAGCTCATTATTTTGTTCAGCCACTAGAAAATATTATATAAGTTCTGAATATTTTTTGAGCTTATGCTCTTGATATTCCTGCTGCAGGAGCATATTCGAGGCATGAAATGTAGTAAATGTTTTTTCTAACATGTCTTCCTCAGTGACCTTTTCACCACATAATTTCAATTATGAGGTAATTTTAAATGGTGCTAAATTATACTCACTTACACTTTTGAAATCTTGCAACCTTAGGAGCATCCAGTCATAACAAACTTTTGGGAGGATTACACTTTTGTGGTTCTCATATCTCTCCTTTAGTTTTTTCCACAGGGATAGGGGATCTTTTTCCTTGAGGTATTCAATTTTTAATTCCTCATGGAGATGATGGCGAATGAAAATCATTGCCTTTGCCCAATTTTGTGGGGATTCTTCATTGTCATCTTTAACGGTCTCTGCAAGAGCCATTGCCTCTAAATGGATCTCAACATCAAGAATCCATGATAGATAATTCTTGCCCGATATGTCAAGGGTAGCAAACTCAAGTTTTGTTAGGTTTGACATAATTTATATATAATAGATATGATATTAATAACCACAATAAATAAGCAATTATAAAATGCAAAATATTAATATAGTAATGCAATGTTTAGTCTAGATGTAATAGACGTGAACTTATGCCTATATTAATGTGTGTGTGTGTGGTGTGTGTGTGTGTGTAAGAAGGGAGTCATAGGAATAACCTTTTTCAAGAGGCAAAATGATGATAACTCCTTTGAATCTGGCTAGAGCATCGTGCTGATAATTTTTAAAATAGAAGATATATATATAGGCAAGAAAATAAAATATGAGGATGACATTTGATCTAAATTGTTTCTTGTTTAGTGGTTATCTACCACAACATATTATTTCTGGACTGATCTACATATATTTCTCTTTTACTCTCAATGTCTCTCTAATTTCCTCAATACATTACAATGGAAGCAAAAGCTCATATATATAGGTGGAAGATGAAACGATAAAGCAACTACAAAGGAGGCAAGATTCTCTAAAGTTGCTGCACCCATTTAATGTGATGGGCTTAAGTCCATCACCCGTGAAGAGTAAATAGTTTACAATAAAAGAGTAAATAGTTTACAATAAAAGGGAATAGTATAAAACAAAAAGTAAATAGTATATAACACTCCACCTTGGATGACCACTCGCTAAGAAAAACCCTTTAGGAAAAAAAAACCAGTGGCTAAGGAAAAAGAGTACAATATTCTAGTGAGTTCTTAAGTGCCTTTAGATTGCCTCATTAAAACCTTGCAAAGGAAAACCCAATAGAAAAAACCTATGCGAAGGAAAAAGAGTACAATTAGCACATATCATTTTCTCCCCCTCATGAGTACATATATCTTCAAAGATCTTTAAGCTGACGCATGCTAATGTTGTGTACTATCTTCCTAAATGTTGCGGCTCGTAATGACTTAGTGAATAAATCTGCCAAGTTGTAACTTGAACGTATCTACTTGACATTAATTTAACTATTCTTTTGGAGCTCATGTGTATAAAAGATTTTGGTGAAATATGCTTGGTTCAATCACCTTTGATATATCCTCCCTTGATCTGAGCAATACAAGCAGCATTGTCTTCATATAAGATTGTGGGGTTTTCTTTGATTGATGATAAGCCACATTTTTCTCGAATGTGTTGAATTACTGATCTTAGCCAAATGCACTCACGACTTGCTTCATGGATCGCAATAATCTCTGAGTGATTAGAGGACATAGTAGATAACGTTTACTTGACAAATCTCCATGAAATAGCAGTGTTGCCACAAGTAAACAAATAACATGTTTGTGATCGGCCTTTATATGGATCAAAAAGATAATCTGCATCTGCATATCCAATCAACTGTGAATTTGACCCTTTTGGATAAAATGATACCAAGTCAGTCGTTCCATGGAGGTAGCGTAATACATGCTTGATTCCATTGCAATGTATTGAGTTGATGCAGAACTATATCTTGCTAACAAATTTACTAAGAAGGAAATGTCAGGCCGTGTGCAATTTGCAAGATACATTAGAGCACCAATTGCACTAAGATATGGTACTTAGGGATCAAGAATTCTTCATCATCTTCTCGAGGATGAAAATGGTCCTTTTTGACATCTAGTGACCTACCCACCATTGAAGTATTCAAAGGGTGAGCTTTATCCATTAGGAATTGTTTTAGGACCTTGTCTATGTATGTTGACTGATGAACAAAAATTCCATTTGGAAAATGTTCAATTTGCAGTCCAAGGCAAAATTTTGTCTTATCGAGATCTTTCATCTCGAACTCATTCTTTAAATAATTTGCAGTTATTGTGAGCTCTTCTGGAGTCCCCACAAGATTTAAATCATCAACATATACCGCAACAATAGCGAATTCAGATTCTGAGTTTTTAATAAAAACGCGTGGACAAATTGGATTATTCACAAATCGTTCTTTTAATAAGTATTCACTAAGGCGACTGTACCACATGCGTCCAAATTGCTTTAATCCATATAAGGACCTTTGTAGCTTGATAGAATACATGATTCGGGATGTGGAGTCATATGCTTCAAGCATTTTATGTCCTTTTGGGATTTTCATGTATATATCATTATTTATTGATCCATATAGATATGTTGTGACCACATCCATTAAACGCATGTCTAAATTTTCTATTTCCACCAAGCTAATCAAAAATCTGAATGTGATTGCATCCATTACAAGAGCATATGTTTCCTTATAGTCAATGTCAGGCCTCTGTGAGAAACCTTGTGCTACAAATCATGCTTTGTACCTCATAATTTCATTTTCTCATTACGCTTTCGTACAAATACCCATTTATATCTGACAGGCACTACACCCTCTGGTGTTTGGACTCCAGGTCCAAATACTTCACGTTTCTCAAGTGAATTTCTGCCTAAATTGCCTTTAACCACATTGGCCAATCATTTCTATGTCAACATTCTTCGACAAATTGTGGTTCCAATTCAAGATCATTACTTTTGGTAATATCAATGGCAACTTTGAATGAAAATACGTTGTCAACAACAATTTTATTTATATCCCATATATCTCTTGTACTCACATAATTTATTGAGATCTCATTATTTTTAGGTACTTGATCCTCTTCAAGGGATAACTCTTCAGGGGATAACCTTTCAGGTGACTCCTCTTCAGGAAGGTCATTTTCAAAGGTTTTATTTTCAAAAGAATTATGAATTCTGGATAGATTAATTATTATTGTTCCCTATATCATGGGTATAGCTTCTTCAGGAGCAATGACTTGCTTTTCTTGCACTTTTCTCTTTCTAGTGATTTTATCTTTAGCCCCAACAAGTCTTCCACACTTCAGGTGTGGTTTAGACTCATTTGTTGCTGTATTAATGGATTGTCCTATAGGGACTTCAATCCTTGTTAGGGTATTAGCAACTGAAATGTGAGATTTCGCAATTTTCTTACTATTAGTGAACACGTCCAGTAATTGGTTTGCAATACTTTGCAAATGAATAATCCTCTAAATTGCAAGTTCACATTGATTTGTGTGAAGATCGAGATGAGATAACGTCAAAGCATTCCAAGTTATCTCTCTTCGTGCTTTATGCAATGACTTTTCTCCCCCTAATGTCAAAAAGACTATTTCATCAAAATAACAATCATCAAAATGTGCCTTAAAAACATCATCAATTGAAGGTTCAAGATATGTAATAATAGATGGAGAATCAAAACCAACATAAATTCCAAATCTACACTGAGGACCCATTTTAGTGCGCTGTGGAGGTGTAATGGGAACATATACAGCACAACCAAAGATTCGAAAGTGAGAAACATTTGGTTGTTGATCACAAATAAGTAGCATTGGAGAGTGTTTATGGTAAGCAATTAGTCTAATACGAACTAATGATGCAACATGTAATATGGCATGTCCCAAGTAGAAACAGGTAATTTTATTTTCATAAGAAAAGGACAAGCAATCATTTGAAGTCTTTTGATCAATGATTCAGCTGAACCATTTCGAGTGTGTATGTGCAATAGAGTGTTCAACATCAATTCCAATTGACATGCAATAGTCATTGAATGCTTGAGATGTAAATTCACCTGCATTATCTAAGCGAATTTTCTTAATTGGATGATCAGGAAATTGTGCCCGCAACCTAATGATTTGAGCAAGCATTATAGCAAATGCAGCATTCCTAGTAGAAAGTAGACAAACATGTGACCGTCTTGTTGATGCATCTATTAACACCATAAAATATTTAGATGGTTCACAAGGTGGATGTATAGGTCCACATATCTCCTTCAATTCATTCTACGAAAGATGAAGATTAAATACCAATTTTTGATAGTGATGGTCTAATAATTAATTTTCCTTGAGAATAGGCATTACATGAATAGTCATCTAGTGAAAGAATGTTCTGATTCATTAAGGGGTGTCCATGGTAGTTTTCAATGATTCTATGCATCATTGTTGATCCCAAATGTCCAAGACGATTATGCCAAAGCATAAAGATCTTTGGATTAGAGCACTTATGACGCACTGCAACATTTGCTTCAATTGATCTCAACGTAGAATAATATAATCCGAAAGAGATAATAGGCAGTTTTTCTAGTTTAAGCTTCTAGCTCGAAACCATTAACGTAATATAAAGATATTCTTCACTGCCTTCACTATTGGTTTCAATATGATAACCATTACTTCATATATCCTTAAAGCTATGTAAATTTCTTTTAGATTTAGAAGCATATAAAGCATCATCAATACAAAACTTTGTGCCCTTAGGCAACATGAAATTCGCTCTTCCATAGCCTTCAATTATGTTTGATGAACCAGATATGGTATTGACCTTAGCTTTAATTAAAGTTAAGTTTTGAAAATACTTCTTATTTTTAAGTATTGTGTGCATTGTTATACTGTCTGCTAGACAAAAATCTTCCTCAATCATCTTGGAATTAAAGCCATGAGTAAGATCCATGTCTCTTCAAGTATGCAAAACATATACTTTGAATGTTAATACTTTGAAAGAAAATAATCACATAATGAAGCAACTTTAAATTCATTAATGATAATCAAAATACAAAGTAGAGTAATGATATTGAACAATTAACATGTAAAGATATAAAAAGATCATATGGAGAATACAAAGGAAAAATAGGAAAATCATATTGCTAATACCTAATCTATATCTCTATTTTCTGGTGTGTTTTACAGTGGGTGTATGCAAAGTTATATAAAGAGGGAAGTGGGAAAGCTTTAGTAGTTGAAAGCTTACCATTTATGGGACAAAATCCCGTAGATCTAAAGCAAAGGATTCCTTAGGCTATTGCTTTCAGATTTTTGCCCCCTTAGTGCAGTGGGTGGATGGCTGATAAGCCACCCACGTGAACAATGAATGTGTGTGTTAGGATAATAGATGTGATTTCTTAAATCATAGGTTTTTCCTAGACTGATTAATTAGGGAGACAATATGTTTGAAATATAAATTGAACTTCAGTAATTTAAACACGAACATAATTTACATAGCATCGTGTAACAATACAATGAGAGGAAATACTTAATATGTATGATCATTTTGATCACCAATCATATTCTAAGCCTTTCTATTTATATCCCCCAAAGAAGTCAGAAGCTTCAAGATGAGTAATATTTACTCCATCTGAGGCATCAATGTAATCTTCTAGATCACCAAGTTCAGCAAGGTTCACTTCAAATCCTTTTCCTTTCTCTTTCAAGGAGGCTTGGTACGAGTCTACCAAGTGATTAGGTTTACAACATGTACATGACCAATGCCCTTTTATGCCACACCTATAACATTTGTTTTCATGGCCCTTTTGAGATTTGTATTGTAAATCTCTACCATTTTCATGTTATTTTATCTCATATTGATTCAATCTTTTGTTATAAGGTGTGTTTTGCCCCCTTTGAAGGATTATGAGCACGTCCCCCCCCCCCCCCCCCCCGTTTTGAATGTTTTTACCACGTCCACGCCCACGACCTCTATTTCCTCCATTTCTTTCAAATGATATTCATTCACTTCAGGGAATGGTGTGGAGCCGGATGGGCGAGACTGGTGATTTCTCAATAGAAGCTCATTATTTTGTTCAGCCACTAGAAAATATTATATAAGTTCTGAATATTTTTTGAGCTTATGCTCTTGATATTCCTGCTGCAGGAGCATATTCGAGGCATGAAATGTAGTAAATGTTTTTTCTAACATGTCTTCCTCAGTGACCTTTTCACCACATAATTTCAATTATGAGGTAATTTTAAATGGTGCTAAATTATACTCACTTACACTTTTGAAATCTTGCAACCTTAGGAGCATCCAGTCATAACAAACTTTTGGGAGGATTACACTTTTGTGGTTCTCATATCTCTCCTTTAGTTTTTTCCACAGGGATAGGGGATCTTTTTCCATGAGGTATTCAATTTTTAATTCCTCATGGAGATGATGGCGAATGAAAATCATTGCCTTTGCCCAATTTTGTGGGGATTCTTCATTGTCATCTTTAACGGTCTCTGCAAGAGCCATTGCCTCTAAATGGATCTCAACATCAAGAATCCATGATAGATAATTCTTGCTCGATATGTCAAGGGTAGCAAACTCAAGTTTTGTTGGGTTTGACATAATTTATATATAATAGATATGATATTAATAACCACAATAAATAAGCAATTATAAAATGCAAAATATTAATATAGTAATGCAATGTTTAGTCTAGATGTAATAGACGTGAACTTATGCCCTATATTAATGTGTGTGTGTGTGTGTGTGTGTGTGTGTAAGAAGGGAGTCATAGGAATAACCTTTTTCAAGAGGCAAAATGATGATAACTCCTTTGAATCTGGCTAGAGCATCGTGCTGATAACGTGTTTTAAAATAGAAGATATATATATATAGGCAAGAAAATAAAATATGAGGATGACATTTTATCTAAATTGTTTCTTGTTTAGTGGTTATCTACCACAACATATTATTTCTGGACTGATATACATATATTTCTCTTTTACTCTCAATGTCTCTCTAATTTCCTCAATACATTACAATGGAAGCAAAAGCTCATATATATAGGTGGAAGATGAAACGATAAAGCAACTACAAAGGAGGCAAGATTCTCTAAAGTTGCTGCACCCATTTAATGTGATGGGCTTAAGTCCATCACCCGTGAAGAGTAAATAATTTACAATAAAAGGGAATAGTATAAAACAAAAAGTAAATAGTATATAACATGATTTTATTTATTATTTTTAATATTATAAGGTTAATTTATTACGAAACAATAGGCAAACGGTAAGTTTACAAAATAAATATTAGAGCCCAAGGAGGATTTATACTTGTCAGACGATAGTTTTTGCTTAGATCATCTTAATAATATTTAAACGACACCATTCAACATAGAAGGATAAAAGATAGGTTAAATGCAAAATTCACCCTCTAAGTTTCACAACTTTTCATTTCAGTCCTCTAAGTTTGTATTTTGTTATTTCAGTCTTCTAAACTTTAAACTTTCTCAATTCAGTCTTCTGATAACTCACCAACAATATTTGCCGTTAACATGCCCAAAACAACATCATTTTGGCCATAATTTAATGTTTAATTTTTAATTTTATTATTTATTACTTAATTAAAAAACCTTAGTTAAGAAAAACCCCATAAATAATTTCCTAGTTCTCTCTTGCGCTCTCTGTTTTGTTTTGTTCGAAAAAGCAGTTTTGAACTCTCAGCCATGGATGTGAGTATGACAAAGCTGGATTACTATGAGGACAAGTTGAAACTTCATTCCAACGCTACACTCCTCTCTTACATCAAGGTCAATCATCATTGTTTTTTTCTTAGCTTCCCAAACACAGCCTTAAAATTTTTTTAAAACAATTTTAAAAAAAAAAAAAATTTGAAGGGCAAAGAAGATGGTTGACACCCTTTAATACTAGAGTCAACGATCTTTCATCCATAAGGTGGAGGTCAACTTGCCGACATTGAATTCATCCAATTAGCCGATTTCGATTGTGAATTCGTTGTTCAAGATGTACGCTCCAAAGACGGAATTGTTCAAGATTTACTAGGAAATCTCTCGCCCTTCTTCTCCCTCTGGGTCTCTCTTTCTCCCTCTCAGTCTCTCACTTATCTAGTTAGGCTAGGGATTAAAGTTGTTCTTCTTTAGATGAGGTGGGCGGGTCTAACATGGGTTATTTTAATTCTTAAGGTATTAAACGGCTTTCCTTTTTTGAACCCCTTTTAAAAGAACTCGAAAAAAAAATTTTCAAATCAAAACAAAAATGCTTTCTAGTTATAAAAGTTTTAAAAGAAAGAACAAATTTTTTTCTAAATGTAGCAAAAGAAACAAAATAAAATGGGTCATCAAAGTCATTATATTTCTAAAAAAAATAAGAAAAGAATTCTCAAAAATAAATCAATTATTATTATTATTTGGATTGAAAAAAATAGAAATATATGAATTGAGTGAAACTCAAAAAGAAAAAAAATCCAACAATTCATAATCAAACGAGTCACAAATCGTCCATTAAAATTCGATATATGGATTGGGAAACTTATTCATTGACAGAAAAAAAAAAATGAAAGATCTGATGAATAGAACAAACACAATCATAAATAAAATAAAATAAATTTAAAAAAACTTTTTTTTAATTAACGCTTTTTTAAATAATGAAATAAATAATAAAATAAAAATAAATATTAAATTATGGCCAAAACAGTGTCATTTTGGGCAATTAACAGCAAATATAAATGGTAAGTTATCAGAAGACTAAATTGAAAAAGTTTAAAATTTAGAGGACTAAAATGACAAAATGTAAACTTTAAGATTACAATGAAAAAAAGTGAAACTTAGGGTGTGTTTCATTTTTGCCTAAAAGATGTCTGGTGGGTAAAGCTGGTGTCACACTTGGTTCGGTACGAAGTGTACAACAGGGGTGCAAAGCTAAAGGCTGTGATCTGAGTGGAATGAGATAACATAGCATAAAGCACATTTATAAAGAAAATGAAATAGTCTGGTGGGAGCTACAGTCTTCCCAAGCCAATTCCAAGAAGAATGGCTGAAACGATGGCAAGTGGATGTGTAAATAAAATTGTGAGCGAGGGAAGCCAAACGAATTCCAAAGAGAATGGATAAAGTTTTCCTCTAAACTAGATTATAAAGAGTTATTAATCCATCTAGTAATTTATAAGACCATCTACATAGTTGGAAAAACTAGTTTTGAATCTCATATAAAATACACCGCGGAAGCAACAGAAGTATCTTTTTCATTCATGTAAGATAACATGGAATATCTAGAATTTTAGAAATAGAGAATAGAAAGGCATACATTGATGGAGTGAAAGTCAAAACAAAAGAACTTTGAACTTGGGAAGACCTTTACTCTTCACCCCAATTCTATAGATGCCCAAGATGTGTGATCTCTCAATCAATTATATACGCACTTGTTCAAGAGAAAATATATATATATATATATATATATATAATATATATATATATTTTTTTTTTTTTTTTTTTTTTTTTTTTTTTTTTTGGAGAAAACTTTCTTGTTTCTCTTTTAATCGTACATACGTTTTTTTTTAACTGTTAAAAGGCAGTTACTTTATTTAATAACTCTTATTAAATAAACAACTGATTATCTAATTGAACGAGTCTTTTGGGCCAGCCCAATTGAGTTTTAGTGTGTGGCTTGAGATTGGACCAAAGTGACAAATAAAACTCTAGCTCCAATGGGCTTCGGGCTTATCTGTCAACTCTTAACAAGCCCAAAGTTACCATTAATTATATTTAATATCACCATATAAATATAATTGCACTCTAGGCTTTATAAATAGAATAAAATCTCAAGACTTTATTATCTAAACAATTAACCCCTTCATGAAAATATTCGTAGTAATATAAAGTCATAATATATAACTGCCACTTTGAAAATTACTACATCTTGATTCTTAAGTACCCGATTTAATCCTTTAAGCTATTCATATATATTTATGAAATCAAACTTAATAAAATATAAACTTTAGTAACTATTTAATAAAGTGGTCAGGCCTAACACTCTGAATAACCAAACTCATTAAACTTATCTCTAAGGAATATTTTTTATCTTTACAAAGAGACTATAAATTTCATCTTGAGGATATGTGTTCCTTTAACACTACGTGTGGCTATCCAATATACTGAAATTTTGACCGTTGAATTAAATCTCACTCTTGATATATCAAAACCAACATTTCATAATCGAGTTCACTATTCTCTCAAGATTGAAAGTTTATATAAATTAAAGTCATGAGATTTATTATTCAGTTGACAGTCGTTAATAAAATAATTAATCTCACAGTG
The DNA here is from genome assembly GCA_014183005.1 of Castanea mollissima. Taxonomy (NCBI): domain Eukaryota; kingdom Viridiplantae; phylum Streptophyta; class Magnoliopsida; order Fagales; family Fagaceae; genus Castanea; species Castanea mollissima. Next base: position 30,352,488 of record JACAVU010000006.1, on the reverse strand, counting down.
GTCCCGTTCAATATGTCTTATACACTTAAGACATCAACATATCAACTAAAAGTCTCAACTTTCATGATCAATACAAACTATCTTAATTGACACGTTATAATTTTCACAGATGAAATGTCCAAATTCATCACCGACTACGAACTAAAATTTTAAGTTTACAAAAAATTTGTGATTTATATATTTTATGACTGAATCACATACTATGCATCTCAAGGACTATATGATAATGTCCAAATAGTCGTGTCACTATTATTTTAGATTTAAAACAACTTTATTATTTATAACATAATGTTATACATAATATCGTACAATAAGATTTTAGGGCACTAATCTTAACATACATGTCATGCAATGCTTAGGTACTTTCCTCCAAATTGATTTTGAAGAAAATTCTGGCCTGGTTAAAATAAGGGAGCAGAGTTGGCTGCAAATGCCAACCTAAGCGTACAGACGATCTTGCGACCTCAGTTGCTAGTCTCAGCTGCTCACCAAGGAGTTTGCCAGACACAATTCTAAAACAAAAAAGGCATGTATAACTTAAGCCTTAAATTTTTGAATAATTGCATCCACTTCCTAGCTGCACTACCTGAAGCCATTTCCACTAAAGTATGGGGCATACTCACATTTCAAACAATGTGAAACAGATAAGTACAATTTAAATGTCCAATAGTGGTACACCATACAACAGCAATAACAAATACAATTGCAGAAATTAAGCAATTAATGGTAAAAATCACTTTAAAAACTTCCATTCTTAAATTTTAGGCCATTCCATCAATTTAAGTTTGCCATGTTTGCAGAAATACCAAAAGACACATTTTATTAATGGGGAAAAAATATATACATGTGAAACAGGATCCAAAAGGAAGAGACTACATAGTTATGTTTAAAATACATCACTTGTGTTGTATAACCTAGCTAAAGTATGAACATATGTAGTAATCAGATGAACAGGAGAATGTAACTCAGTCATGAAAACTACAAGGTATCACTGTTGAGACTCAAGGCCAAAGGTTATGGGGTGAACCAAAAAACTACTGCAAATTTTTGTTTCTTCAGCAAAATTACAAAGAAGTTGCAGACTGTTTTGTGGGATCAATACCGTGTCATGTTTCTCCACTTATCCTTCAGATCAACCTGAAAAAATGACCTCTAACTTATATACAGGGTATAAATACTTGGAAAGCAAAGTAAGACATTGCAAATGTGTACAACAACATATTACCTCCGTTCTTTCATCAAAAATATCACGATAGGAATTCAAGATGAGCTTCCAATTTCCTTTACCATACCTTCAACAGGAAACATGACAAAAAAAAATGTGAAGATCCACATTTTTTTTAAAGGGACATAGAGTTTATTTATAACTGAAACTTGAGTCTATAAAAAATCCTGTTTTCAAAAATATAATCTACTGATGTTTTTTAATAATCAGAAAAAGCACATACTTCTGCACACCAGTCCTTAAAGTATCTTCCTCCAATAAACTCCATCTCTTCAATCTTCTCCTCCTAACAAACTTTGTAACCTCATACTTCTTCAAAGGAGAAACAATCTTTCTCTTTGGGCTAGGTAGGTGAAGCCTACCTGTGCGATTGGTCATTCCTCCTGGTGACCCATCTATTGAATCATCCCACTGCAAAGACATAAGACAACTTTCAAAAAAGACACACTACGAACAATGTACATAAATGAACAGGAGAATATTGCTTCTTAAACATAACAAAGGAAATATGAGAATGAAAAAGGGCAACCAGGATTCAAGTAGTTCAATAATCATTTATCATCACGTTTTTTGTTTGGACTGCAGCTTTGGGAACTATTTAGACTATCGATAATTTACATAAGAAGAAGGTGTTGATTCTAGATTGGTGTTATACGTGCAAAAGTAATGGAGAATCAGTAGATCATTTTTTACTACATTGTCCTATTGTTTTTGAGTTGTGGTCTAAGGTGTTCATCTTGTTTGGTATCCACTGGACAATGCCAAAGATTGTGGTTGACCTCCTTGTATGTTGGCAAGGGAAACTTTGGTCATCATCATAATGGTGTTATCCGGATGATTGTCCCACACTGTTTGATGTGGTGCATTTGGCAAGAGAGAAACAACCGGCGTTTTGAAGATTCTAAACAACCGGCATTTGGCGAGAGAGAAACTCTGATGCATTTGTTAAAACTGTTCTTTTTTAAAACTCCATTGAATTGGATGTCTATCGTAAGAAGTCATTCTATATTTTTGGTCTATGAGTTGATGGATGCTAGTAATAATATATTTGATTATTTTGGTCTCTGCTATATACTTCTTGTATACTTGGGTGACTCCTTAAGACTATGAATAAAATTTTCTTTACTTATCAAAAAAAAAAAAGATGATCTCGTGCTGATTACATTGTTTTAATAAGTTCATACCAAATTCACAAATCTCACACTTTTGCAAGGTCTGAGAAAGATCATGGTAGATAGCCTTACACCCAATTTTTTTCTGGAGGTTGATTCCCAAGTTTGAATCCATGACCTGTCACTTTTGATGTTGTTTTAATAAGTTCGTACCAAATGCACAAATCTCACACTTTTGCAAGGTCTGGGAGATATCATGGTAGACAGCCTTGCACCCAATTTTTTTGTGGAGGCTAATTCCCAAGTTTGAATCCATGACCTGTCACTTTTGATGGAAAACACTTGCCATCGCACCAAGGCCCGACCTCTAATTATGTTGTTTTATAAAAAAAGATAAGAAAAAATAGCTGATTCTGCTGTAACATATAATTAAGATGAGTTCAAGAAAATGCAAGTCAATGCAAGACATAAGACAACTCTTAGAAATGACACAATATGCATTATGCTCATATATGAATTAGATAATACACATGATGTATCAACTATTTGCATGTAACATGATATATTAACCCCAGTTACCACACCATTTAAAAACAAACCAAAAAATTAAAACAACAAAATGTGACCACATACCTCATAAGAATGGGCAGTGCCATTCCGCTCCATTAAGCTTGGTCGCGTAGCATTGCTCTGAGGAATGCAGGACTGATTTCCACAACCGGAGTCAGTAGTTTGTGCAGCTATGCTTTTTTCAACAGATGGATTGAGTGCATCTGTATCTTTTTCACTTTGATTTTCTACAGAAGGTTCATGTATCTTTCTTTTTTTCACCATGTCAGCTATTATGGTTTCGGACAAATGTAATGCATCAGGAAGTGGGTCCTTCACCACAGCTTGTAACTCCAAAGAGCTGGATTTAAGCGCTTCTTTTATCATATTAACTTCAGGGGTAGGCAAGGAATCATATTTGCTAGGTGATGCGTCTGTGTCCACTTCTTCAGTAATCCTAACTCCTCCTTTAGAGCGTTTATGCCAAGTAACGTGCTTGCATCTAGGAAGCACATCCCCCTTATGTATTTCTGAGTAATATGGAATGACAAACCCAAAAATCAAAAGGGAAAAAGGTATCCTTAGCTATATAAATGTTAAGCTCAAGAATGTCATTAACAAGCTTAAGATGTGACTAATCTGATCATGAACCATGCAAGTAGAAGGATGACCTTAATTACGTATATATTTAACCAAACCTCAACTAGAAAAAGTTGAAAGCTTTGACAGGAGCAGCAGAAAGGAATCAACATAAAAGATAAATTTGAGAAATCGATTTGAAATTGAACCATTACAAAAATGAACAGCACAAAATTCTCATTTAGCCCCACTGAACTGCCAAAAGAGATGGCAATTTTTTTACTCCAACCTGACAAAAGTCCAATCATGGGTGCACAAGAGTCGACTTCCTGTGTTTTACCTGTTATTTCATGGTTTTGACCCTGTTTCAACTAGTTAAATTGGATATTGCATGCTCTTAAACTTATATGAGATCTGAAAAATTTTGGTTTCTTTGTCATAGCATGGCTAGTGTTCATGTGGCATTTAGGTTTTTTTTTTTTTTTTTGATAAGTAGCATTAGGTTATTTTTGCATTTCCTATCTCCAATCACTTGAGATACTTCATACAACCTAAAGTTTTTATCTCAATCCTCCATATCTTATCAATTTTGCATGCTAGCTAAGTTGTTGTTAATAGATAGAGCTGAGTGCATTCATTCAGCAGTGTTGTGAAGTAGTATAGTGCTTCTTGGAATCTAAAGACAATCAGAAATTTTATGGCAAAGATAAACATGATATTAGACAGTCATCTTCTCCCTCCTTTTCCTATTTTGCAGGTCTTGCATCCGCAGTCCATGAGACCTGCTAGAGAAGGTGATAATCCTGTTAGGATTAAAAACTCTAACAAACCTAATGTACTCTTATAACCAGGGCAAGAGATAAGAGTAAGACTTGAAGCAATTGAGTGTTGTTACATGTTGAATAGAAGATTCCAACCAGCATTAAAATTTTCTTTCTCCAATATTTTTTTGATAAGAAATGTAAATTTATTCAAATCAGAAAAAAGAATCACCTAAGTATACACAACATATACAGCTGGATCACAACAATCAAGTACATAAGTTACAAACATCCATCAAGTCATGGATTGAAAAAATGGAATGGCTTCCAATGATGGACATCCAATCAGTCAGCATTCTAAAGAAGAGAAGTTTAAGATCAGTTACTGTCCTTTTCAAACCTCAAAGCATTGGTTGTTTCTCTCACTCCAAATGCACCACATCAAGCAATGAGGGACAGCCATTCAAATAACACCATTGCGATGACTACCAAACTTTCCTTGCCAACATGCTAAAAGCTCCACCAGTCTTTGGCTTTACCCAGTAAATACCAAACAAGGTAAACACCATAGACCATAGCTCAAACGCAATAGAACAATGCAGTAAAATTGCAGGCAGTCTAGTATTGTTTTGAAACAGAACATAACTATGTTGGATATTGTTAGCACTAGAGTGCTTGGTCCATGTGGCTTCCTTGCCAAGGTGAGAAGCCAATGATTGAGTGCTCTTTAGCCTTTTGTTGACTCAAAATCTCATTTTTGCATGATTTATGTCCAAGCAAAAATATTGAGAATAGCTTCATATTCTCAATATTGGAAGATTTGGGCATATCAGTTGTTGTAGCTACAAGTGAAGTTAGTATTTCCTTGACACTGGATCCATCAAAGCTTTGGAGTAGAGAGCTGATTCAGAAGGCAAGCATATGATATCTTGTTTGTGTTACAACTTCTTGTTTAAATTTACAATTTCAATTAGCACATGCCTTATTTCCAGGCATTTCGTGGTTTTCTTGCAAATCATTGTTTGCATGCATAAAGTCAACTACAGTCTCTACCCCATATAACATGCCTATCATACTATATGTACTATTAGTATTTTAATCTGCAGAGCAGTTGTGTATTTTCTTTTCTTTCATTGCAATTGCATTTTTTTTTCCCTCATCTCATACTATTCTTTTTTGATCGGGAACTTGAGAAAATTGCTGCCATGAACCTTCTTCAGCACAGGAATTATTTCTCTCATTGGAAATGTTCAGAGGTTATCACTGATACTAGAGAAGGTGCTGTATACATTTTGCACACACACTTAGAAAATATCTTTTGAATTTTTTTTTTTTTTTTTGATAAGCAACGAATTTTGAATATCTCTTGAATTGTTGTAGAAACTTCTTAAGGTGATTGAAATTGTTGACTTATTTTTCTCTAACTGTTGTAAGACATTCTCTAGATTACCTTAATGTTCTTAAATTTGTGGAATGAGAGTTTTTCTCGTGTTCTTTTTCGACTGAATTCTTACAAGTGGAAACTTTAGGAAATGATTGGAATAAACTTTGACAAAGAATGGCAATTATTACAAGTTTCGATATTCATTTTTGCCAAAGTTTCTCCATTAAGTTTATGTTGGTTTTATTTATTTATTATAAATTTAATGGAGGGAAGTCATTCGTATAAGAAGCCATTGTCTTTCCATGTCATTTGCTTACTATATATCTGTTGATCTCATTGGTCATTCGTGTAGCTTTATGCAGTAGTCAGTACACACATAATTGCAAATAATTAAACAAGAAATAGTCATTGGCCTCATCTAGCCGTCTCTTTTTTGCATTTTCCGTTCTACTTCTACACAACTGTTTCTTGATTTCGTTTTGCATATATGTTATGTTAGAGTGTGTCATATCTCAGCATCATACATAAGCCTCAATTTCTAAGCACCATGAGTGTACACTAAATATCAACCAAAACACATAGTAAAGTTAGAAAAAAAAAAATGTACCTTTACCTCTCCCTGCAGGTTTATCATTGACACCCATTTCTCGACTTCCCTCTCCATTCACTGTCGGCTCCCGATGCGTCGCCCCTACCTCTTCTTCCACCCCCAATTCACCCACATTACTGGAATCCACCGCCACTGCCGCAGGCTCGGCTGCTTCAACTGTCGCAGCAGCCAATCCACTGGCATTGTTGGCAGGCATTTGATCACCACTCAAATTCTGTAAATCAGAGGGCCCTAACAACGCCGCCGCGGACTCGAGAAACGAAGGCCCCATGAGCGCCCAAGCCTCTCCTAAAAAAACCCTAAGTGCACGCAGAGCCTCGGTCCTCGTATTCAACTTCATCAACCTCTTCGCCGTATTGGCCTCCCAAAGAGCCTCCTCCAAATCGTCCCTCCACCGAGTCAACTCGTCCGTAACCAACTCGCTCTTCCCGGACTTCTCCAAAATACCAATCCTGCCCCTCCACACCCTCTTCACCGCCTCGAAATACTCCCCATGCTTGTCGGGGCTTCCCAACAAATACTTGACCGTACACTCCACCGCCACCGCACAGTACGCCGCTTTCAACGAGTCTCTGATCTCGACCCCCTCGCTTCGATCCATTTCTTCGATCAGTTCCAGCGTCTGGAGCGTCGTTTCGGAAACCGATGCGTCGGCAATTTCGGACCGGATCGTGCGGAGGAGGACGGTCTTCTTGAAGCGAGAGTCGGCGCCGGAGACCGGTAAAACTTGGAGGAGCTTCTTGATGACGTGGTCTTGCGCCGTGCTTCGCATTAGGAATTCGGAAATCCATCGGCAAATGTCCGGGTCCACCGTGAACATGATTTAAGAATTGGGAATTCGTTTTTGGGAAATTTTAAGGGTTAGGGCTTGCCATGGAAGCAACTGGTAAAAGCTGCGGTCTTTGAATTTGGGGGGATGAAGGGCGTTTGGTAAATAAGCATGGGTGAAAAAAAAAAAGCGTGAAAATTTTCAGGCCGGTTCGGATTATAATCTCAAACTCACGTTTTCGTACCGGGAAATAATGACTCCACAACATTTTTATAATATTTTTACAATAAATTTTAAGTGGTAGGTTGTTATTGATTATTATTATTAGGGTAAAAAAGTAATTTTAGTGTTAGGTTCAAATTTAAACTAATAACAACTAATCACCTATAATTTGTTGTAAAAATATTGAGGACTTAGAATTTATACATTTTTTCACAAACTTTTTCACCCATACAAATTTTTAAAAATTACAAAAATCTCATTTCAAACTACTCAACCAACACCCCTTCGTTTTTTCTGTTTTTCTATTCTTTTTTTTTATTCTTACCTTCATTGTATATGTTTTTGGCGTTAAATTTTTTAGTTTTTTTTTTTTTTTACTTTCATTGTATATGTTTTCTATACTATTATTTAAGGGACTTCCATTGTTTAGATTTCTCTTTTTTTAGTTTAAAAATACCCTTATACCCCATGTTTAAGTAGAGACAAAATAAAATGAAAAATTGGTAAAAATGCAACTCTAACTCCCACTAAAATATTGCGTAAAAAATAAGACAATTTTCCTGATAATTTTCAAATTACTTTATCCACTTATAAATTTGATTTTCAAAATAAAAATTATATATATAAAATAAAATAAAAAACACAATTTTTTTTTTCTACAAAATGTAATCGCTACAAAAAAAAAGCCTCATTGCACGTGCAAAGCGCATGCGATGAGGATACTACTTTTTACCGTCCTTGTGATATAAGGGTCAAGACCTAGGAGACCATTATTACCGTCTGGAATCAGTTTCTGAGTTCAGACAATTGGTAGGAAACGAACCCGATTCTGTTTCGCCACACTCGCATGTAATGAAAGTCACGTGCTTGTCATATTCTTCTTAAATCTTTTTTTAAGAAGGAATATTCTCCCTAAATCCTTTTGTATCTAAAACATATATATATATATATATATATATATACACATTTTCTAAACCATTGGATTTAAGTAGATCTAACGATTAAAAAAAAAATCATTAATGCTAATATTCTTATTGATCTCATTTATTATTCCTTATTTATGTCATTTCATACTTATCTCTAAACCCAAAAAAAGATATATGTATTTCTCTCTCTCTCTCTCTCTCGCTCTCTCTCTCTCTAGGGTTCCACCTCCACGGCCAAATTGTCGTTAGCAAAATACATATACTCTACCAAATGATATGCTGATGTGATGATTGTATATTCCATTCCATCAATTGAAAGATGAGTAGAGGCAACACTACTCTACCAATCAATCCAAATTGGAGACAATCATGCATAAATTTAACTGATAATCTGCATTTTTTAAAATTAAAAATAAACGAAAACAGTGATACACAAAAGATGCTAAGTCTGGTGATAACATTTTTATTAAAAAAAATGCAAAAAAAAAAAAAAAAAAAACAATTCTTTTACCGATTAGCCAAGAAGTCCTAACAAATCCAATAAGTGTGAATGGCTCATAAGATTTGGCTGTAAACATATTCTCTCAAAATAAACTCTCCTAAGTCCTAGCAAATCCAAGAAGTATGAATGCCTTGAAAACTTTAGCAGTAAACACACTCTCTCAAAATAACCTCTCTTAAGTCATAAGAAATCGATGCTCGTAAGTAGGGATGGCCATACCCATTGGGTAATGGATATCCAACCCTACCCAATCCAAATATTCTGGGTAATACCCGGTTCTTCATGGGTAGATCTTAACCGGGTAGGGTATGGGTATTACCCGAATTATTCGGGTAGGGTATGGATATTATCCAAACCCAACCCATATAAAAAAAAAACCAAAAAATTTTAAAAGAATGAAATATATATATATATGAACCGTTTCTGACTAGTGGCTGGGTCTAACAAGAAACACCAGTAATTTTGCAGTCCTGGTCTTTATTTAGTTTTCTTAGATAGATTTCTTCAGTCCCTCTTTGACTCTCTGTCTTAGCTCCATTGTTCTGAAAATCCCTCAGCTTTTTTCTCCAATGGCTTCTCATCTTGTAATTACGCTCTCTCTCATCTCTTACCTCTTCTTGTTCACCTCTTCTTCTTCGTCAGCTTCTAGAATTATTTTACCATCTTCTCAGAAAGTCTCTGTGGGCTTATACTACAAATCCCTATACCCCTACAGTGCCAATTTCATAATCAATTACCTGAATGCGTTGTTGATGGAGAAATTCCAAATGGAGAATTTGGATTGGATCTACCTGGAAGACGAGCTTGAAAATCAGAAGAAGGCATTGAAGGCGACGCTAGAGAGAGAGAGGAAAGCGGAGGAGGCGAAGAATTCAAAGCTAGATGAGAAGAACGTTATTTGTAAACAAAGTTTACAAATAAATGAAAGCTTACAATTACAAATATTTCATTTTAGTTTCAGCTTTCTTTCTAATAACAAAGTTTACAAATATTTCCTAAGATTCTTGTTACGTTATAAATATGGAATTGAACTTGAATCTTCGTTATTTGTAACATTTTACCTTATCTTCGTTATGTTATAAATAACATTTTGCCAGTTTTGAATCATGGGGTATGGATAAAATGTTTTGGATTAAAAAAAAAAAAAATTAATGGGTTTCGGGTTTCGGGTAGAGTATGGATATCCATGGATAATAAATTCGGGTAAGATTCGGGTATGGATACTAATGGGTATTGATATTCGGGTATCCATGGGTAAACTTTTCGGGTAGGGTATGGATTGGGTATACCCATACCCTACCCATGGCCATCCCTACTCATAAGGTTTAATAGTAAGCATACTCTCTCAAAAAAATGGTTTAAGTATATGGTTTTTTTTTTTTCTCGCTCCTATAACAAGGATATCATATCCAATCATGACTGGTTTTCTTCAACTTTATTGAGGTTTTCACTAGTAAAACATCATGTGATAAAGTACTTATTACTTGTACTCAAATGCTTAGACTTATACAATTTAAATACACACACGCATCCCACCATGTAAAATGCAAAATGTCTGATACTCTTATACCTCCTGCCATTCAAAATAACAATTATTCTCATTTTAGAATCCAATTTTTAAAGTGCTTTTATTTATTTATTTAAAATTTGTGATTCAAATTGCAGTATTTAAATGGCATAGAAATTGGATAAAATTTTATATTGGAGAAGCAATCTGTTAGAAGAATGATGAACATGTTTTGGAGGAAGTCTATTAACAATTTTGCCAAAATGTGTTAATGTCTCCAAGGATGGCTTTCAATTAAACATTGTCAAGATATTGTTTTATAATGCATTCTCAGCCTACCTATTATCTTGATTCAGGACTCTTTTGCTTATAGAAATCGATCAACAAAATTGTATTTTCATCCAAAGATAAAATACACATGTAAAAAAAAAAAAAAGGACAAGAGAGTGCAAAATGATCTGAGAAGAATGAAATGCAACTGGCGACTGTGGCTTTTTTTGCAGTTGGCGACTTGTCTATAGAGGTGGAATTTAGAGATAAATATGGAATGACATAAATAAGGGATAATAAATTAGATCAATAAAAATATTAACATTAATGAGTATCTTTTTTCAACCGTTGGATCTATTTAAATCCAATGGTTTAGAAAATGTGTAACTCTAAAGAGTTACACCAAGTGTAACTTGAATCCATCTCTCTCTCTCTCTCTCTCTCTCTCTATATATATATATATATAATATATATATATATATATATATATATACGTGGAAAAACGTGCGAGTCGGGTTCGGGTCAGGCAATCAGATTTGCAGGTCAATTGGGTCGCGGGTCAAGTCGGGTTGAGTAGACTTGTATTTTCAAACAAGTTTTTTTTTTTTTTTTTGAAATAGGTGCAATTAGTCGATTGTTTATGAGTTCCTTAACTGTGATTAGATTCTCATTGGTGATACTATTACCACTTACCAATTACCACTAAACACTTGATATCCAAATTTGGTGCAACTCTTGTTCCAACTTTCTAGAAGCTAATCTTAGTATAATCTTCGATTTGTTTAAAGTAGGAAGAGAAAATGAACGTATCAAGTAAAGAATGACAAACTATAATGGAGTACATAACATATTAAGTAAAAAAGAATAAGTAAATATTTTATAAGAATTACACCTCAATCTCAATCTATTCAACGTTGGTAGACGTGGCAAAACAGGTGGGTTGGGTCGGGTCAGGTTCGGATCGGGTTAATCGGGTCGCGAGTTAAAACGACTCATTTTTAAACGGGTCAATCAGGTCGGGTCATAAAATTCTGACCTGTTTTGCCATGTCTATATATGTATATATATATATAGGGTTGTGTTAACGGATAGCGGAAAGGTGCCCGTTAACAAAACATTTTTTAGTAGCTTTTGGCAATTTTTTTTTTAATCTCTTTTGGCAATTTTTTAACAACTTTTTTTTTTTTTTTTAGTGAAACCCAAAAAGGTAAATGTTAACAAGCACTTTGCAATGCTTGTTAACATTTCCCACACACACACACACACACATATATATAAATGGGTTGTATTAATGGGCACCGTAAGTGTCCGTTAATTACAGTTTTTTGCTCTTTTTTTTTTTTTTTTTGCAATTTTTTATTCTTTTTGAAAATTTTTTAGTAATATTATATGGAAAATGCTAACAAATGTCCTTAAGACATTGTTTAATAATCCATTTAAATAAAGTTTTTATGGGGAAAGAAAAAAAAATTAATATTTTGACAGTTTTTTTCATTTTCTATAAAAGTAGTGTCAAAACTTTTTTAAAATGGATTGTTAACTATTGCCCTAAGGGCATCCGTTAGCATTTCTCATATTATATATATATGAGTTTGGTTAATGTGTGCCCTTATGCCACATATTTACCATCCATCTTGAAGTTTTTTTTATGGAAAATTAAAAAAGCTGTCAAAACAGTTAATTATTTTTTCCTTTTTCCATAAAAAAATTTATTAAAATGGTTTACTAATGTTTACCCTAAGAACACACATTAGTAAATCATAATCATATATGCGTGTGTGTGTGTGTGTATTGTGCACTTTCGCCTCCCTTATGGTATTAGAGTCATCTTCTTTCTGGCTGGTGATAGTGGTATTGTGTTCTTTGTACTTTTTCTAGTCTGCCCAAACTTTTGATACTTTCTTCATTGTGTCTTTGTTCTTATCTTTGTTGGCGCCACCCTTGTCGAAAAGTGAAATCCCTAAACCAAACCGTAAGGCTTGTTCAGCTAGGAGAGTGTTAGGCCATGCGAGGTAGAGGGTTTATTAGGGTATGTGTTACGAAATGCAACAGTTGTAAGAATAAACATAACAAGTAAGTGTTGAACCTATGATAGAATGGATAGATTATTTAGATCTAATTTCTTTGTTAGCTTCAAATCTAGTTTCCTTCCTTATATTGTAAATGAGGAAGATTATTTTGTTGAAGAAATTGATTTCACTAATTTAAAAAATGGTGTATTCCTAAAGTTGATACTAAATCCATCTATAGAACTAGTTAGGTCCAATATACCTTCAATTCTGAGTTTAGTGTCAAATTTGTTGAACAAACATATTCTATTTAAAAAACTCATGAAAAATGTTGTTTATTTAAAAGAAAATGCATTAATGATTTTATTGCTAAATGATTCAGTTATTTGCATATTGGCTTGGTTCAAGTTGCTTTAAATCCCTTACCCAAAAAGGTATTAATGCTTCTATGCTTACACGCTTAAGAGATGCTAGATTTAAAGATTTTCGTACTAGTATTCTTGGCATGATTACTTCATCTCTGTATGATGGTCCCGTTTATTTTAACTGTCATCCTGATCTTACTCTTGCCTTGGATGACCCTAATATTGTTAAAACTTTAACTTTAAATATCTTAACATCCTGGTTATGATATGGATGAAGGCAATAAGTCCCTTGCTATCATTTATCTCACTTATTATAAATTGCTAAAAGATTACTCTTAATCCTAAAACTAAACTAAAAAATACTAGTGACAAGAATTTGTTAATCCAATGTTCCACTCCTGATGCTAAGGTTCAAATCTCAAGAATGATTCAATGGAAAAATATTAATCTTCCCAAAAAATGGTTGTTGGAACGAGAAGCTCAGCTAGCTAAGTTTGCTACTGATGAGTTAAATCTTGACCATATCCAACAATATCTTGATGGAACTGTTAAAATCAGTTTTGATAATAACAAACCTCTTATGATTAAAGAAGGAAGAAATTCTTTTGCTGGATGTGCTGCTTCTGAAAATATTTCAAAACAAGATCAAGATCTCAATGATTTCCTACAATTTTTTTTTTGAAAAACCTGAGTTAAAGCTGAAAGGGGTTGCAAGTGATAACTCCCAAGTAAGCATTGCTTATTATTCTATGAAAACGAAGTATCCTTCTAAACATGGCAAGTATGTCAATGAAGAAGAAGAATAAATCAAATCCGGGTCTCCAATTGCTTATGATTTTCAAGCTTCTACTGCTCCCGATTTTCAAACCCCTATTATTCATAGCCAACTGAGAGTTTCAAACAAAGCCTTTAGTATTGATATTGTAGCTTTATTTGATGAGTTTAAATCTGTAAAAAACAAATAAAAAAGAAAATCATATTATGCTACTTTTGAGTAGAAAGAAAAAGATCGTGTTAAAAGAAAAAAAAGAGCAAGAATTGCAAAAACATATATATATATATATATATATATATATATATATATATATATATCACTTTCTTTTAAAGAAAAGCCATTAACAAAACAAAAATGCATAACATTTGAAATTAGCATGCCACGTTGTTAACAAAAGTAAAATTAAAGATTGTGGTAGAGCCATGTGTGAGTTAGCATGTTAATTTATGAATGTTGTATAATTGTAATGATTTTTTTTTTCGTGTTCTTAATATTACTTTTTTTTAGTTCAAGTTAGGTATTTTTGCCTAAACAAAACCCAAAAAAAAAAAAAAAAACAGCAAGGTTATGAGTTATATTATTACTTTGTCTGCAAACATGTAAGAAAATAATATTCAAAAAGGTATTTGCAAGCATATTAGCATTGTAAATCAAGGGCCGGCTCTAGCATATAGGTGACTAAGGAAGTCGCCTAAAGCCCAAATAAAAAAAGACCTCTCTTTTAATTATTATAACATAATTTTATTATATTATATTTCAATTAAGACTTATTTATCCTTTTATCCTTATTAAAAATAATAATAATTGAAAACTCATTTTATTAGCTAATAGAATGCGTTGTATATTAAAAAAGGCCATTACTATAATCCAAAACAATGACAATTAGTATATATTTAAAATAAATGTTGACTACATATCACATAGGTTGACGTGTCACATCATCGACACATCAACCTATTTGTTATTTTATATAAATTTTTTTACACTTTAATAAATTGATTTCTCCCATTTCTATTGGTATCAATTTTTTTTCTTTTAAATATTTGAAGTAATATATTTAATTTGTATTGGATAAATATATTTTCATTAGTTATTCTTTAAGAATAATCTACCTTATGTATTAATACTAATTTATCAAGTTATATAATAAATAAAAATTTATTTGTGCAAGTTTAGTATAAAGTGATTACATCATTTAGGGTGCATTTGTATTGGCTCTTGGAAATTGTGTTTGAGTTTAAACTTTAAAATAAATGTTTGCAAAAAAAAAAAAAAAAAAAAAACTATGAGGAGTTGTGGTTGCAAAATCGAGTTTTGAGTTTTAAAAATGTTTTTTTTTTAATCTCTCAAAACCCCTAAGAAATAGACCCTTAGCAAAGTTGGAATCTTACTTTTGATAAATTAAGCCTACTGTTTAGTGCTTTAAATTTTATTTTAGTTAAATTATAATTTTCTATTTTAAATCATGTTTCATCTCGTGGGGTACAACAACTTAATAAGATAGCAATGCCACGTGTCATACTCGCGGCCGATGAGTCCAGTGTAGTTTCGGGGAGACCATCCCCTTGGATAGTGAGGCCAAGGAGGTGAGCTATAACCACGTCAATAGCACAGCATCAGAGGAGACCACATTGTAGGAGAAGAACTCTAGAGAGGGGGTTAAGCTTGTCATGTCTGAAAGGATGGAAGCTACCATCACATTAATTGCACCCCACCAAACTCTCCGGCCGTATTTATATGGAAAAGACTCTTGAACAGTGCCGTCTTGGTTGCCGCAACTCACAGGAGATTTGGGGAAACGTCTGATGGGATAAGCACTATGGTGGTAGCCTGCGTGATCAACAAATGGAGGGTCAAGATCAACGGAAAGATGCTATATAACGTAAGAAACCCACCAGGATATGGGGGCATCTGAAAGTTGTGGAAGAAGACATTGTAGCAACCAAGAACTAAAATTGTAACCTAGTCTAAAGAAATATATTTAAGAACTACTCTCCTCGTATTTTGCTGATGAAGGATTTTCTTTGCACTTAGCTTAATTTTCTTTACTTTCTTATTATCCTTAGTCTACTGTGCGTGTTGCTCAATCCATTGAAGCCCAGTCCATAAGCTTACTTTCTACAAATTCATTGTGTTGGGCTCTCTGGGCCCTAACTTTGTTACTTTTTGGGGCTTAGGATCTGAAACATGCCCTTACACATCTATTTATAAATATATATTTTTAATTATAAATGTCTATTAGAAAATATTCATCTAGATATATATATATATATATATAAAACTTAAAAAGAAGAAGAAGATAAAACTAGAAAAACAAATTGAATCTCAAAAGGCCTTTATAGATAAATTTGTTACTAATATTAAACAAGACACAACAAAAATTTTAGGTGAAAATATAACAAATGAACAAGAAATCTATTGACAATAATGCAAATAGTCTTAATTAAATATGTATTAATTCATTAATATTTAAATATAAGAAATAAAATAAAAAGGCCCACTTAAATTTTTTGCCTAAGGCTCCAAAATTGGTTGAATCGACCCTGTGTAAATAAAATCAATTTGCAAGCATTGTGGATTATGACTTGTGCTAGGGAGACTAACATCTTAGAAAGACTCCAATTAAGATGTTGACTAATATCTCAGGAGACTCCAAAAACATTACTAAATTTTAGCTTAAACTTATAGGTTTGAGCACAACTATGTTATATTAATTACTAACTCTTTTATTATTATTTCATATGAGATCTTACTAACATGTATATACTCAACATCATGTCTATCCTTGTCCGGGTTATCTTTTTTTTGGGGGGGGGGGGAGGGGGGAGGGTTAATTATATTAATTGATCTTTTAAACTAATTAGAAATCTTATTTTGTTTTTCTTGTTATTATTACCATGGTAAATGATACTAGCCTTGTCGCAAGCTCTTCACACGTGCATGAGGTTTTTTTTTTTTTTGAGGGTTTAATGTTATAATTTTTCATTCATCACAATTCAAAGTTTAAGTTTATTTTTTATCATATTATGCATTTAAGAATTACTGATACAACCAATGTCATTAAACTAGCCACAAAAAATGAACATAAAAATAAACATTGAAATCATATGTTCATGTTCATGTGTTCATTTTTTGGAGTTAGCTTAATGACACTCCTAAGTATAAGTAGTTCTTAATTATGACACTTTAAAAAAAAAAAGAAGAAGGTGAAAAAGCGAGTATTACTACATGTAGAAATGTCGTAGGTAGAATCAAAGCCTTTTGCACATTATAGCATATGATATCAGCATCAAGACCCGCATAATTTCCCCACCAGGTGCGTATCTCATAGTGGAGTGGACACCAAGCACTATAGGCTCTGTAAGCTACCTTCGACCTTTGTATATTATTACTCAAAACCCTCGCACACGCAGCACGCTTCGCTTTTGCTATAACAGAAGTATTCTTCCGACTTCAAATCCAAATAATACGAGGGAGAGAGAATATACTTTAGCAGACTCTCTACGTTTCACTCTCTCCCTCTTTCACCACACAAAGCAAAAAGCAATGGCTTCCAGTGCCTGCACTTTTTCCTCAGACGATATCGTAATTAAGTCTCCAAACGATAGTCGTCTATACAGGCTCATTGAGCTCGAGAATGGGCTCCAAGCCCTGCTGGTTCACGACCCTGAGATTTACCCAGATGGGCCTCCTAAATCTCTCGAGAATGGCCATGAAGTAGATGAGGACTTGGATGAGGATGAGGAAGAGGAAGAGGAAGAGGAGGACGAGGATGAGGAAGATGATGAGGAAGACGATGAGGAAGAAGAAGAAGATGACGATGATGAAGAGGAAGAAGAAGAGGAGGACCGTGAAGTTAAAGGGAAAGGAAAGAAAGGTGCTTCTTCTCAGACTAAGAAGGTTAGTGTTTGTATTTTATAGCCGAATCTGGCAATACCCAGTTGACATTGGGACTTATTGATCAAAACCCAGTAACAGAATGTTGATAATGAATGATAGGAAAGGATAAAGGAAGAAACTTCACGTCTGCTACTCTTGCATTGCATTGTTGGTCTTACTGAAAATCCAAAGGAGTAGAAAATCTGATTGCCCATAATAAATTTAAGCTCACTGAGCTGTTTAATTTCATTTGCATTTGTTGTAAATCAGATAGATTGAACATTTTAGTAAAATTTGATTGTTAAGAAACAATTTCAATAAAATTGTCTGAATGTCATATTCATTGGCATACCTGGTGTCTTTTATATGTTTTTTTAAACTGATGGATGTTTGTGGGGTGCTTATGATATTGTTATTAAAGCTTTGCATTTTCTGACCTGTTTGTTTTATTAGTCAACTCAAATTGCCAGCATTGGATTTGATTTGTTAATAGGAATTGTATGTTTTTTGTTGCAGGCAGCAGCAGCTATGTGTGTAGGAATGGGCAGCTTCTCTGATCCTTTTGAGGCACAGGGGCTTGCACATTTTCTAGGTTTGATTATATACCATTTATCTTACATGAAGACATGTGCCTTTTTCCCCCCTCCATTTTGGAACAGAAAGACAAGGATTTTTCAATTAGCTTCAAGATCCCTGTGAATGATTTCGTTAGCCTTATTGCATCTTTTAATATTGAAACCTGACATCATCAATAGGGAAATATCCTGGTTTAGATTTACCATATAGTTTTGATTTTTCCTGGATAAGAAGTTAGATTAATTTTATTTAAATGGATTGGAAGGTAAGTGGGGCTTGAATCCAATACTTTACTGATTCATACTTCAGACGGTGAGTGACTAGAAGCTTAGAACATTAGATGCTTATTTAGACTTAAATTAAAACTTAACAGTGTTTGGGGTGAAGAAATTGTTAAATATAAAGAATACAAATGATGAGATTTTCATCCCCATCATTTAAAATCCCATACTTTATAAATTTCCTTGTTTGGCTGTAATCTTTGTAGAAAATTTAAAATGGTGGAAATTGTAAATTTTATAGTTTGGACATGCCAAGTGCCTTGTAGCACAATTGACATTTCCTAGTGTTTCCAACAGTGACATCCAGGTTCACATCCCCCCCCCCCCCCCCCCAGCTATCTGAATTATCAAAAAAAGAAAAATAAAATTGAAGTTTGGACATAATCAAAATTTGTAAGTAGCTATATTACTTAGTAGTTAGCACCTTACTTGAACTCAAGTGTAAAATTATGAGACACATTATATAATGTATACTCTAGCTCAAATTACCATTGGACCTCATTATGATAAGTGGGGGGTGTTAGGGGGGCTGATAGATACCGTGAGTGACTGAGCCACCAAAAATTTTCACAAGTCCACATTCAAGACTTATTCAAGCTTTTTGCAAACACCTAGTAGACAGCCATTCAAATGACATCATCAAAGTGAAAAGATTACTAAATTTATGGCTCATGTACAAGCATCATCACAATCACATTGAGTGAGCAAAAATTTCAAGACTTACAAAGAAAGAATGTTCAAAAAACCTATTCAATCATGGCCTCAACTTATAGGAGAGAAACTCAGCAACAAAAATACAAGAAGAAGGCAAAAAGCGACTTACTTTGAGTTATGCAAAATGAAACATATGAACTTAATACTAGAGAAAATTGCAGGAAAAAATAAATAATTTTGAGCACTTTGTTTTGGAGGAGGTGATATGAGATTGAGAGTGGATGATGTGAGATGAAATGTAGGGAGGGAAATTTGGGGAGAACGGAAAAATTTCGGTGGTCTCACTTTTGTATATGCAATCTCAACTTGGCACGCTCAAAAGAAAATACCTCGTTTTGCGAATTAATCAAATTATGCCTATGTTGATAGGATTTAAAGCCAGAATTTGTGACCTGTAAATCTCATGTTTATTTACCCCTATTAATTTGCAATTTCTTCAATCATCAAGCGAAACGAAGGAATTATTAAAATTTGTCCCCCAAGTTCCCATTTCAGTTTTCCCACAAGTTCTGGTTCTAAATCCTCTTGCCAAACACACTGTTAAAGTATTTATGCAGCATTGGGTCAACTTTTTTATGATACATTGCTTACAAATTCTCATTTTTTGCAGAACACATGCTTTTCATGGGGAGTACTGAATTTCCTGATGAAAATGAGGTCTGTTTGTCAAAATTATATTTAAAATACTTATTTTGAAAGAAAAAGGAAATCGTGGGGTGACTTTCCTTTCTATACTCATTTGAGAATTCTTTTTATGTATGTATCTATCCTTCATGCTTTTAATAGTGTGTATATGGAACACATTTTGGGTGCCACAAGGTGTGGTAACTGTAAAATGATTTGAATTTCACATTTTCTGATTTACGGCCTACACATGATGGGAGTGATGCCCCTGGAGGGACATAAAAACTCTATTTTAATAATTTTATTAGAGATTTTTCATGTTAATCTCACTGCATTTGTTGTTTCTAGATTATCCTTAACATTAATTACTTTTATACTTGGTCAAAAGTATCATGTGTGTTTTAGCTATTGTGCTTATTTTCAAGTTAACACAGAGATTGATTGTGTGTGTGTGTGTAATGGTATTTTGGCCAACCAGTTTGACTTTCTTTTTGCTAGTATGATAGTTACTTGTCCAAGCATGGAGGCTCTTCTAATGCATACACAGAATCTGAGCATACCTGCTACCATTTTGAAGTGAAGCGGGAGTTTCTCAAGGGTGCCTTGAGAAGGTAGATTCTGATTTATTTATTGATAAATGTAGTCATTTTCTTTTTTTTGGTTCATCAAGTGAGGTTGTGGTTGTGGTTTCCTGGTTGCTTTTACTTTGGCAGTAGATCTTGTTTTGTCTTGATGGAAAATTTTTGTGAAAATAGTTTTTCACGTTTTTCTATAATTTTTTAGCATCAAGAAAAATGGGTCAAAGGAAAACTTTCTTTAGTTCACAAAAAACCATATTAAAAAAAAAATTCTTTTAGAGGTGATTTTTCTGCTAAATTTTCCAAAAAACAACTCTATCTTATGCCGGGCTAAAAAAAAAAGCCTACACAGAGAGAGAGAGAGAGGAGAGAGAGAGAGAGAGATTTAAAAAATGTAAATGAAAAAAGAAAATAAAGTGGCTGGAGTCATAGACTTATTAAGTAAAACCGATGATAGATTTCAATCCAAACACAAAAAATCAAATGATTGATTACCTATAATTAACAAACTTATCTCATAGCCAAGAACTGTGTGGTTGTAGGTGTGAAATACTAATTTGTAAATGGATTGTTTAAAGATGAAGATCATCAATAACACCTCCAACCAGTAAATTTGAATAACTAATAGGGAGTCTAGAAAATAATATTGGACAAATAACTTTGATAGTATCTAGTTTATCAAGAACGTCAATTTTACAATTTATTGCAGCATTAGAACGACAAGCCTTTTCTTTCAAAATTTTAGTTAGAAAACCAAATGCATACATCGTTTTTCAATTTTTCGTGATTACATTAGTTCATTTACACAATATAGTGTTATAGATGTTTTGATTTAAACAAGAAATATTTATAATTTTTTGTGCATACCAAACACTAGAAAACATTTTTTAGCTCATTTTCAAGGTCGCTATCCAACACAGGAAAATGAGATACTTTTCTAGAAAATGTTTTATGAAAAATGACTCATTTTTTAGAAAACACTAATGTCAAAACAAACGGAGCGTGAAACTTTGTAAAATATTAATGATGGTCTTGCATATGTTGCAAGCACAAATGTGAGTTGTGACATTAACTGGAGGAACTGCAGTTCTTTTTATAAGATTTTTTTCTTTGATTAAGATGTTTATATTACCCTTTTCTAACAGAGGAACAGTGTAAGGAGATGCTGGAATTGGAAGCTTATTAGATCAATGAATTTATGTTTGATGATAATACCTCACATCTTGATCATCATAATATCTCACTGATTTTTAAACTGTATAAACATTCACTACAAAATTCTCAATAATGTGTAATATAATATATGTGATTCTGTATATATGGCATAAATAGTGTTGCTGTTTCAATATGATTTGCCTGTAGCATGATGTATAGTCCCAAACTGCCTGAAATTCTATTTGTATTTTCCAAGATATTTATGAAGTTGTTTGTTAATATATTTTCTAATACACTTCATTTGCAAATGTGGTTAATAATTATGTTAGTCTCCTTATTTCATCAGATTTTCTCAGTTCTTTGTTTCACCTCTAGTGAAGAGTGAGGCCATGGAAAGAGAGGTACTTGCTGTAGATTCAGGTATGTGCCACTCTTATCTGAGTATGATTATTTTCAATTTTTCCTTTTCAAAAAGAGTTTGATTTTTGCTTGCTTACAATTATGTAGTTAAGGTATATTTATTATTGCTGATGGTGTGTACCATAATGCTATATAAAATGGAATATAGAATTCAATCAGGTTCAGCAAAATGATGCCTGCCGTCTTCAACAACTTCAATGTCATACAGCTGCACCTGGTCATCCTCTTAAAAGATTCTTTTGGGGTAAGCTTGGATCCATTGTGTTTTACCTTTTTTTTTTTTGGGTTGAAATTGTGTCATTTTAATGAAATAACAATTAAAAAAAAAAAAAAAAATCTGTGCTTTACATGCAGGCAATAAGAAGAGCTTGGCTGATGCTATGGAAAAGGGGATCAATTTACGGGAACAAATATTGAAACTGTACAGAGATTACTACCATGGTGGAATAATGAAGCTTGTTGTCATTGGTGGAGGTGAAGTTTTCTTTTCTGATTCTTGAGATATGATGTTTTATACTGAACCATTTAGGGTTTGCTTGAACTTAAATACATATAACGAATATGAATTCAACGCAACTGTATTTCGGGAAGGATTTTCCTGTTTTCAAATGATTATATTGGATACCGTGGAAGTGGCAGATTTAGGTGGTCTGGTGGCGATGGAGGTGTTGAGGCAATAATGTTATGGTGGAGATGGATTACTGATGGCAGTGGTCAATGTACCTCTTGGTGGTACCAGTGATTGAGTGATTCCAATATCAGTAGGCTTTGATGTGGCATTCCTAATTTGCAACTTGTTTGTATTGGTAGGGATAGATGCATTGGTGGAGATAGTGCTGGTCATGGGGTGAACAGTTGGAGTTGTGAGGTTGGTGGTGGTGTTACTAAAACCTCCACCTATTAAAGCAAAATTTAATTACAATCAACTAGTGTAATTGTTCAGATCCACTTCCACATTTTTTTGTCAATAATCGAAGACCTGATTTGTTCCTAACATCCAATGTATATTCATTTTGAAACATGCTTTTAGGGCATAGATTGGGACTTCATCTGCAATTCTAATGTTTGACATTTAAGGCACATCTTGGCCTATAAGCCCTGGGTCATATGATATGTCCTCATCTCACAATTTTGAGTGGAGGGCAAGGTTGAAAGTTCAAAATCCTATTTGGGCGTGTGTGTAACTTAGCAATCAAAATATTTTTTTGAGGCACATCTTGGCATTTCCTTAGCTATAATGAACTTATGAATTCGTTATTTTAGTGTGTGCAGATGATAATTGTTTCATTATGAAGAAATATTACCTAATGTTAATTTTAATGATGCATGTTAAATATACAAATGCAACACATAGTGGGAATCGATCAGAAATTTATTTAAACTGATCTCTATTTTTTGCTGATATTGGTAGTATGACATTGTTGCTGCAGAGTCTTTGGATGTACTTGAGAGTTGGGTCAAGGAATTGTTTGGTAATGTCAAAAAAGGCCCTCAAATAAAGCTGGCGTTTAAGGCAGAAGGTCCTATCTGGAAATCTGGTAAACTCTATAGGTTACAGGCTGTGAAAGATGTACATATCCTCGACTTAACATGGACACTGCCATGTCTTCATCAAGACTATTTAAAAAAACCGGAAGATTATTTAGCGCATCTCCTCGGGCATGGTAAGATATAATGTGGCTAATCTTAGATTGGTTGCCATTTAAAAAATAATAGATACACACTTACATGCATGAACATGCACAGACGTGCACACACCCACATATAAATACATACATTTATCAATACTTGTATGTGTGTGGGTAAATATGCCTTTTCAAAAAATTTGGACAAGGCTGCATACCGGTTGTGTTTGTTAAACTCCACAAAAGTGAGTTTTGTGCATTGAGTATGACCCTTTTTGTGTGTGTAAATATAGGAGTAAAGTGAAAGATGGGAATGCTTACTGTGCTTGATGTGTAGTTTGATGATTGATAACACTCTGTAGTGCTTCTCTTATAATGGTGCAATTGTTATGAAGATTATAAAGGAGCTCCTTTTTCATTCATTTGATAATATCCTTCCGTTAGTGAAAGTAGTTTGTCCTAAATGTGCTTTGATTTATACATTAAGCTTCTGGATCTGTATTGTGATGTAGTGTTGGTTACTACTCCCCCTGCCCCTTATTGTTGGTTCTGCTTAGAACATCCAACTTTTTAAGAGAATATCATCTAATACATTGTGTTTTAAATAAAAAAGTAAAATTTTCCATTTTATACTTATAATTTAAATTCAAATAAAAGAAGTATTGACTTTTGAAATAAAGTAAAGTGTAAGTTAAGAAAATAATTAACATGATGTCCATTGATTTTTCAAAGAGGACCATATTTGGGGATATCCCATAGTGGAATAGAGGACCAACAAGATGGTATGACTGGTTAGTCTACATAAGGAAAATTGATTTATTGATTAGAAAAGTTATAGGGTCCAGTTAATGGGTGCCCTTATGGCATTTGTTAATTGACCATTTTAAGAAAGTTATAATACTTCACTTTCATGGGAATTATAAAAGCTAGTTAGTTACTTTTTTCTTTTCCTATAAAATGTTTCTAAAAATAGTTCTTAAATCAATTCCCTAAGGACATCTGTCAACTTATCCCAAAGTTTTAATAGAACTTTGTTGGAGTTACCCCATCTGCATGGAACATAAGCAGAACAAAGAGGGGTGGGGGTGGGGGAAGCACTGAAAAAAAGCACTAAAATTGCTATACTCACTTGCATAGCCCAATGAATTGATGAAATTATTGAATAGAATTATAGCCACATGTTTCTTGGCTTCATTTTTAATTCTGAGCATGTGTTGTGACCTTTTCAGAGGGCAGAGGAAGCTTGCATTCCATTCTAAAGTCCAGAGGATGGATAACATCTCTATCTGCGGGTGTTGGGGATGAAGGAATGCACCGTTCATCTATAGCTTATATCTTTGGCATGTCCATGCACCTCACAGACTCTGGCCTGGAAAAGGTAGTGTTTTTTTTTTATCTTCATCAGATCCTTTTCAGTTTTTGAAGAAGATAACATTTATTACTCCTTATCTGAATGTTTCTTGATTGGAAATCAAATTCAGTTTTGGCTTTGCTTTCCTAGTGGCAGTTAAGGAATGTGCTGAATCATAAAAACTTAATTACAAGGTTATTAAAAGTATCACTTCAGTGCTAAAGATATTATGTGAACCAAAATTTGCTTCAGCGTTGTTACTTTTCTTTTACTATAGGTTTGTGCTTATTTTGCAGATTTTCGATATCATTGGCTTTGTATATCAGTACCTTAAGTTGTTACGTCAAGTTGCACCACAAGAATGGATATTTAGGGAACTCCAGGATATTGGGAACATGGAATTTAGATTTGCTGAGGAGCAACCACAGGATGATTATGCTGCAGAGCTTGCAGGTTTTTCTTCTGTTATTGTTGCTGGCATATGGTTCTTTATGGAGTATTGGATCTTTGAATATGTGGCTAGTTTCTTATTCCATTGTCACTGCTTTTTGTTGGTGCACTTGTTCCCACTTTCTGAATTTTATTGTCCCATAAAATGCAGAGAATTTACATATATATCCAGCAGAGCATGTTATTTATGGGGACTATGTGCACAAGATATGGGATGAGGAAATGGTCAAATATCTTCTTGGTTTCTTCACACCAGAAAACATGAGGATAGATGTGATATCAAAGTCCTTTATGTCTCAAGGTACATTCTTTTGGTCTACTTCTCAATATAATTACATCGTACCATATTTTGAACTTTGATTTTCCTTTTATGAGATATATATTTGTGAAAAGGGTGATAAGAGTCTCATGTAAGCTTTGATAGTTCTTTCATTTTTTTATGAATGGGAATGTTTCACACTTACTCTATCTCTTCTGCCATTTATATGTTTAGTTGCATAGTTAATAGTGGACTTCAGTTAGAAGTAAATTATTCATTGCATTCAAATAGCTCATGCAGGAAGTTGTACTTTAATGGGAATGATGAGCTAATAACATTCTCTCCTATTCGTTTTACTGTTCCAGATTCCCAAAATGAGCCTTGGTTTGGGTCATGCTATGCTGAGGAAGATATTTCTCCATCTTTGATGGAGTTGTGGAGGGATCCTCCAGCAATTGATTTTTTATTGCATCTGCCTTCAAAGAATGAGTTCATTCCATGTGATTTTTCAGTTCGTGCTTATAGTACATGTAATGGTCCTGTAAATGAATTGACTCCAAGATGCATACTTGATGAACCACTAATGAAGTTCTGGTACAAGCTGATAGAACTTTCAAACTTCCTCGTGCAAATACATACTTCCGCATAAATTTGA
This sequence comes from Castanea mollissima, assembly GCA_014183005.1. NCBI lineage: Eukaryota > Viridiplantae > Streptophyta > Magnoliopsida > Fagales > Fagaceae > Castanea > Castanea mollissima. Next base: position 30,326,356 of record JACAVU010000006.1, on the reverse strand, counting down.
AGGGGGGATACGATAATGTGAAGAATTATCTCTTGACAGAATTGTTTATTCACCTTCTAAAAGATGAGATGAATGAGATTGTATATCAGGTTAATCACTTATCTTAAAAAAATAATGATTCTCTTGTGCTTACCGATGACTGATTTGTCTGTGTCAGATTTGTTCCATGGAAAAAAAACTGTACGCATTTCATCAAGCTTTGATCTATCTGTTGTGAAACTTGTGTCTATTGTAGAGCTGATTACTCTAGTGGCTCACTGCATGGACTTGAAAAATCCAAAGATGTCTTTTGTTGATTGAAATATTCTAGATTTGTTTTCAAGAGTGTCTTATGTTTCTCTCTGCAGTATTTTTTTTTTTTTTTTGAAAAAATGTTATACCACTTAATGGTTCTGGTAGCACCTGTTATTCTGTGTTTTAGTTCTAAGAGCTATTATACCTTTTTTTGAAAGCCTGGATGGCATAGGTTACTTGTCATCAGTAGAGGTTTTTTTTTTTTTTTCCTTCTCAATTAACATCTTTATTTCTCATCACGGTCGTCTTTCAAATGTGTGACATTCTAGCTCTTTACATGATGAGAATCTTCATTTTCATATCTGCAGGCCAGTGTTGCCAAGTTAGAAACTACTGTATCTCTCTTCAGTGATAAGCTGGAACTAAAGGTCTATGGATTCAATGATAAGCTTCCAGTTCTGTTATCTAAAGTTTTGGCAGTAGCCAAATCTTTTTTGCCAACTGATGATCGTTTTGAGGTAGATATAAATGTAGCTTTGCATATTTTTTCAGCTGAAATGTCTGGGTTTGGTGTGATTTTGCATTTAGTTGGGATTTTTTGCTGGTTTCTGGCTCATTTGTGATCAACTGACACGGACTTTAATAGGTTATCAAAGAAGATATGAAGAGAACTTTAAGAAACACCAACATGAAGCCTCTAAGTCATTCATCACACTTGAGATTGCAAGTGCTGTGCAACAGTTTCTATGATGTAGATGAGAAGCTATGCTTTCTAAATGACTTGTACCTTGCTGATTTGGAGGCGTTTATCCCTGAGCTTCGTTCCCAGGTCCACAAAATATATGCAATGTTAGATTTTTGTGTTAGTATAGTGCTGTAAGGTTTTTCCCCGAGTTCTTGATACTCAATATTGCCCTTCTGCTAGTTGAATAAGTTTTGAGTACAATGGCAATAAGTTGACCAAGTAGATTAATTGTGGTTTCTCTATTACTCTAGTTTTGCTATAAGATTGACACTTATTCTGGCACGCATGTTCTACAGCTATACATCGAGGGCCTTTGCCATGGCAATCTATTAGAAGAAGAAGCAATCAGCATATCACACATCTTTAAAACCAACTTCTCTGTGCCGCCGCTCCCAATTGAAATGAGGCATCAAGAGCATATCATTGATCTTCCCTCTGGTGCCAACCTTGTTAGAGATGTCGGTGTAAAGAATAAGTTGGAGAAAAACTCTGTAGTCGAGGTAACTGAAACTTGATATTTTGGTATTGCATCTATGTTTCCTTCAAGTCTTATATCTTTTATTGGTCTCCTCTGACAACTTTGTTCCTTTTTTTTTTTTTTTGTGTTACCTATTCTTGATTGATTTTGCATTGCAGCTTTATTTTCAAATCGAGCAGGAGATTGGGATGGAATCAATCAAATTGAGGGCTTTGTTAGACCTTTTTGATGAAATTGTGGAAGAACCACTTTTCAATCAGCTGAGGTAATTGTAGGCTGAAAGTAGTACTTTTTTTTTTTTTTTTTTTTTTTTGGGGGTGGGGGGAGCTTTACGTATTTTGTTATCTGCATTTTTCCATACCAATAATTGACCTGAACAGACAGTAGGAAAAATTCTGCCACATTTTATCCTTTTTTGGGGGGGGGGGGGGGGAGGGGTTATATGAAGTTTTATTTATTTATTTATTTTTTATTATTATTATTATTATTATTATTTATTTTATGGTTGTGCCTGACCATTGATGTCTCTCCTCTGCTGAATAATCTCTTTGATTGGGTTAAAGAAGGTTCACAACATTGCATTGAAGGCCTGCTAGTATTAGAGATTTATATTTCATGTTATGGACTTAGCATTAATTGGAAAAAACTTTGAATAAATGGAACCAAGCTTTTTCAGGGGTTTAAATTGGCTATTTTTTTTTTTTCTTTTTTGGTTGTGGTGTGTGAATACATTCTCAAAATTCTTCAACTATACCTGACTATAGGACAAAGGAGCAGCTTGGTTATGTTGTTGAATGTAGTCCACGAGTAACATATCGTGTTTTTGGGTATTGTTTCATCGTTCAATCTTCTGAGTACAGCCCAATCTATTTGCAAGGGAGAGTTGAAAACTTCATTAATAGCCTGGAAGAATTACTGGTGAGCAGTTCAAGTTCATTCCTTTGAAATGCTGCATAGCTTCCATCTATTGTGTGCTTAAATGTATGCTTCCAAGTCCCTAACATTTTCTGTTCAGAGGGAGGGGTGGTCCACTGTAGAAATGATATCTGTGGACTCTAGTGATAGATCTTCTGGGCACAAGAATTTCTTATTCTGACAAATACTATTATATTCTAAATTGTCAACATCCTTCTTTTGAATGGTTAATGTGTGACAATGGCCTCAAAGAAAAATAGGAAATCTATGCTGTTGGAATGATATTCCTGGCACTCAGATTATGACTGGAAATGTTGACATCTTCTTCAAGACTGTAGTTTATGTACTCTCAATTTTGCAGAACACATGCTTCTGTAATTGACAGGGCTCTTTTTAAAATTTCTCAACAGAGAGCCTTGTGATTTTCTTTTTTAATCATTTGTTTTTTAAGGATCCCTGCTTAGTGTTAACTCTATGAAAGAGTTGGATTATTGTAGTCAGTCCCTTTTCTAAATTAGTTCCTAAATGCTTAAAATTTTGTGTGTAAGATTTTATGTATTTAAAAGCGCCAATTAACTTTAGCAAGCTAAATAGACACCTCTCTTTTAAAGAATGTAGAAAATGAGTGTTTTTTTTTGGTTTGGGTGGTGGGGGGGGGGGGGGGGGGGGGGAGGGGGGGATGTTGAAGTTGGGATTGCTAAGAAAGAGAAATTGTTGTCACTAAAAGCTCCTTGCCTCTCAAAATGATAACTGATGCCACATCATCAACAGATTGCATGAAGAACTTACCATAAAAGGGAAGGAAAAAAAAGTAGAATTGTATCTGAAAATATATCTGCATTGCAGGATGGTCTTGATGAAGATTCCTTTGAGAATTACAAAAGTGGCCTACTGGCAAAGCTACTGGAGAAAGATCCGTCTCTCACATATGAAAGCAATCGGTTCTGGAATCAAATTGTTGATAAAAGGTACTAATATCGGTTTTGTGCTCCGTGTACGTGGTACTTACTAATAGTTAGTTTCTGATTGAATATTTAAATGTTAATTATATGGAAATTGTCACCATGATGCTCCACATGAAACTTTGGAGCTTTCCTTGAAAGTTATTGGATAACCCCAACCATCCAGTTTTTATAACTTTTTCCTTGAACGAATGCAATTATTTTCTGGATTGACTATTGCTTATCAGATTGTGATTCTCATATAATCTGGTATTTTGTTGCTGGACTGAACAGGTATTACTTATTTTGATGGTTGGCTAATCCAATTTTTGGTGATGACCTTATATGGCTACTCTTGAACAAACTAGAGTGCTATTACATATGAATATGTTGTGGTACAACTCATACCACACAAGTGTAGGAGAAACTACGCACGCCTTTCATTTACGTTTGTATATCAAAAACATTAGTATATATATTTGGTTTTTTGAAGGGGGTGGGGTGAGTTTGCAATAATATACATAGCTGGCTTAGGCACATTTGTGATGCCAGTTTGATCTTAAAGTAGCTTTTAGATATGATTGATTGATTTTTTCCTGGGTTAGGATCTAGTGTAACTCTTTTTTATTGAAATGCACAACAAATTTCTTGTTTATTGGGTGTTATTTACTATTTGATTAATAAACTCATGTTTTGTATATAATTTTAAAGTACAAATTGTGCCTAAAGTATCTAGTTTTACTAATATTTTCTGCGTTTCTATTTATGGTTTCTATGGAGCTACATTACAAATCTTCTTTCTCGGCAGTATTGCTTTTATGATCTAAGGAACTTGAAATTTGATCATTTTATATATAGTTGTTGATCCCTAATCTTCTTGCTATCTTGCAAGCATGGAGGGTAGAAGGAAAGGATGCAATTTACCAGTAGTTTTGTCAAATCCTTTTGTGTAGCATAGCTTCTATGATCTTAGGAACTTGAAAGTTAATCACTGTATAGATGAGATAGTTGTTGATCTTTGATCATCTTGATGTTTTGCAAGTATGGAGGGTATAATGAGATAATGCAATGTTTTTTTCGATAGGGAAGACAAATTTAAAGAGATAATGCAATGTAATAGTAGATTGTCAAAAATGTCATCCCATATAAAGTTAAGAAGTTGTATAATATTGAGAAAAATGACACCAGGTGTGGTTTTCATGAGCTGTCTGTTGCTTTTGTTACTTGTTTCCTGTTTGTGTGTTTACCCTTTTTCTTTTATTTCCATTTTCCCCCTTTTCTTTTCTTGTCGCTGTCTCTGGTCCCATTGTGTTTGATTCTATTGAGACTTTAGGGTGTTGGGAAGCATTGTTTAAACACTGCAAAGTGCAAAGTTGAAATTTTTTGGAAGATCCTTGCCCAAGATGGTTTCTGCTAATCATGATTTTTGAAATATGATAATCTTCTGCTTATTTTTCTGCACTGATACTCATTTTAACAAATAATATAATCGATATTCAGGTATATATTTGACTTTTCAAAGAAGGAAGCAGAGGAACTGAGTGGCATTCACAAGATTGACGTTATCAACTGGTACAAAATGTATTTGCAACAATCATCTCCTAAGTGTAGGAGGCTTGCAGTTCGGGTGTGGGGTTGTAACACTGATATGAAAGATGACGAAACACAAAATAAGTCTTTGCAAGTCATCAAAGACGTCACAACCTTTAAGATGTCATCTAAGTTCTATCCAAGCATTTGTTGAAATTGAACATATAATTCAAAGTAGAACAAACTGTCAGAGCCATCAAAGGTAAATTTTGACCACAGGTTGAAGCTGGGAAGACAATACAAAATCAAATTCATTAGCCAGAAGATTGGAGTAATTGACATATTCATGTAAGATGCATTTATTTTGAATTTCCATCACTCATTAATAAGATTATTGTAATTGACTACAATATGGTAAATTATTTGATAGTGTTGGCATAGTCTGAAGTCATGCACTACTTAATTCACAAAGGATAAAAATTAAGTACAGTTCTTGATGCGATTCATTAGGTTATTCAATTACTTTCAAACATATAGTTTCGTCGAATTTGATTGTCCTTAAAAAGGACAACACTCTTTATGCTTTATTGGTTATTGCAACAATGTCTTTGAATTTAATTAAGAAACTTAATATATTGCATTTAAGGAACTATGTTGAAGTTTTGCCTATTCACAAATAGGTAAAACTTAAGGTATAGTTGTAGTATTTAATTTTCCCAATTAAATTCAAACATTATTAGATTGCCTATGCAAGATATTTCATTCGGGTGGTTATTAGATGGCTTATTCAATACATTAGGTATAATTGGGCCATTACACAGCAAAGCAGGCTCTTTGGAAGGAGTGAAGTTTTGATATTAACGGAGTATTTAGATTTGGACGGTGTACCGTGATGTAGAGCAGACAACAATACCCTTCCTGGAAGCGTGCAAGTGATTTTTCTGTTTTTAGTAATATTTGTTTATTTAGTAACTTTTACAAATAAGATTTTGTTTGTTTTGGGATGGACTTTAAGGTTTATAATTTATGATTTTTCATTTAATTCAATTTTGTTATTTTTGGTAAAATTTAGTATTTTGCCATCTAATCTCGTGATTAGAGTGAATTAGGGTTTTCTAGGGGCTTTCCTAGTAGTTCTAGGTTTTCCTTGCCGCCTTATGTTTTCTAGTCGCCCAAGGTTTTCTTTTTACTATTTAAATGTATTGTTGCCTCAAAACACAATTCAAATTATTATAAATAAAAATTCAGACTTTGTCTATTGTTTCTTTCTGGTGGATTCTAGATCTATCACCTCATGGATTCAAGGAATCTCTCATAGATTCAAGGAATCTCTCGTAGATTTTGAGATTTATTACCATAAACTAATAGTTTAATTTTTGTTCCATCAAAGAGAGCATTATGTGTAAGTTCAGGCTTCCGCAACATCATTTTGTCATCAATATAGTAGCTTTTGGAGCTAATGCATTCTATAGGACTTCAATATTAATGATGGTTCCTAGTTTTCAAGTGATAACCCAATGGTAATGGCATTCTTTGTGGTGTCCATGTCTATGATTTAAATCCCACTTCTTCTCTGCTTCACTATCTACCTATCAAAAATAATAATGATGGCTCCTCTCTATGCAGGATAATTTTCTGGCATCTATTTTTGACTGTAGGACGTTGTCTAGGTTCACAAACTCTGGATTTTGCACATTTGTTCCAGCTTGTAGTATGCTTTCTTAATACTACTTTTGTGTGCCTTTGAACTGAAAAGAAAAGCAAAAAAAAAAGATGTCCAATGTATTGCTTTCTTAATACTACATGTATTGCTATGCATGGCTTCGTTCAATAGATAAATACTAATTCAGATATTGCTTGATTGTCCCATTTGCGTGTACAAATGATTATTTGCTATAAGCGAGTGGATTTGGCTTTTGCTTAAAAGTTCTTTGCTGTTTGCTGTTTGTGTTTGTTTTTTTTTTGGGGTGGGGGGGGGGGGGGGGGCAAATAATCAACCTTTTAATTTTTCGAAAATAAATTAGTATTTGGTTTTTGTCACACATTTAATATAAAAATTTACGAAAAATTATATATTTTGATAGATGCAATACAAATAAGCTACCAAAATAAGCAAAAACTAAACACACTTATTTGTAGTTTTTATCCTTTAAAAGCTTCAACCATAATAGCATTCACATCAGTGGGTGTATAATAGGAAAAAAAAAATGTAAAATTTACACCTTTTTTTTTTCCTAAAAATGACCAAAATTAGTTAATGTATAATTGTGTAAATTTAAAAATTTACTACAGCAATTGTGCAAATTTGCACAGATATTATTTATTTTGTATTTAATTTATTATTCTTTCTTTGAGTATCTTGTGAACGAAGAAAGAGAGTGAATAATAATGATTGTATGTGAAAATAGAGAAACAAATAAAAAAAAACCAAGAAAATTTAATATTTTGATGATAATTTGATTAAGGTTTTTTTTTGGGGCCAAAATGCAAAATTTACTCTCTTAGTTACACCATGTTTTATATCAGCTTTATAAGTTTAGATTTTGTCATTTTAGTTCTCTAAGTTTCATTCCTTCTCAATTAAGTCATCCGTTAATGTGCTGTTAGTTTAGCCGTTAATGTGCTGTTAGTTTAGCCGTTAATTTTTTTTTTATATATTAAATTTTTAGTTTAACAAAGGACTTAATGGAGAAGGAATGAAATTTAGAGGACTGAAATGACAAAACCCAAACTTATAAGATTGAAATGAAAAATAATAAAATTTAAAGGGTGAGTTTTGCATTTTTGCCATTAAAATTTTTTTTTTATACAAAATATAAATTATACTCTAGTCTAATCTAAATCTATATGTATGTAAAACTCCTTTTTGGAGATTTGAATCCTTGCCCTAACCCTCCACCCTTACACTCCTCATGCATTTATACTTATGAAGTGACCATCGCATTAAAAGTGTACAGTGCTCTAATTAAGGTGTTTTGAAAAGTAAGTTCGTAAAATAAAAGAGTAATTTCTTAACTTTTTATCCTATCGACAATTTTTGCAAAAACTGACGTGAACACGACCCTTTGAAAGTTTGAAACGGGGGGCTGCATCTGTGTGTTGAGAAACACCTCCATGGGAGTTCACGTGGGTTTCTTTGCTTTGTGGCTTAAATACGTGACCTTGTTCTCACTTGCAGACATCAGTTTTGAAATTCTGTTGGCATGGCAGTGGGGACTAAAAGGACAAAATACCTTGTGGAGGGCACTTTCCTTGACCCAATCAACAACGAACTTTGAACACAATTCTCGTCTCATTGTACATATATAATTCAACCAACAGTTCCCTAAGCGATAAATGTGTCAGGCTTTTTTTCTTTTTGAATAAGAGGGGGGCGGGGGCGACTATTTATCAGGCTTCTCAATTACAGGTCCAGTTCTTACGATACATTGTTAAATAAAGTAACACTATTAATAAAAAAAAATGAGAAGTATATGTTCTTTTATGGGTTAGGCTCAAATAATTGTTCCTAACCTCTACATTCCTTCTCTTGTGGGATATGATTAGGGGAAGGCAAAAGCAGTTATTTCCTCCTTTTCTTTTTGCCCAAGGGGTGGGGGTTGTTACTTGTTGGACCAAAGAGAGAATCACAAAATCTCATCAGCAGTTTGGGATTCCATTGATGACAAATCTACTTAACTTATAGTATTGATAGACAAAACTACGATTGAACTTGGGGCAAAGCATGAACCAAAAAAAAAAAAAACTTCAAGTGACTTGTTGATTAGTATTAAAGAGAAAACATGTTAGATAAAAGACTACATCTCTATTTGGTGAATATTCAAGTTATGAAGGAAATAATGTGAACCACAAAAAGTAGAAAGTAGAAAATTATGAAGGTGACTTGATAGTCCTGTTCATGTACTTCGAAAGGATAGGTTGCTAATTAAAGACCATTCTTAATGTAAACTCATTGAATTTTATCATATTGATTTACATGATAATCCCATTTTTTAGATGCAATCTGAGATCACACCTCAACGAACTAATTTACTCTTTATTAATTTTAGGTTTTTGAAACTTCGCTTGGAGATTTTCAAAAATTGAGATAGGGATTGGTAATGTTACACCATTAGCATTGACTTTTCAATTATTTTCATTTTTTTTTTCCTTTAGTAAAACTAAATATTGTAGTTGACTTTTGTCTAATTTACAGATCAGATAAAAATCATATTATTTATCTCATTATATTCCCAATATTCTTCTAAGTAAAAGCTAATGAGTGTAGACACCCATCATCCAAATGAATTGTTTAGATAGAGTCAAACCAAAGCAAACAACTAAACAACGGCCAAAATGGGCATATATCCCATTCGTTGAAAAATTTCAGTAAAATGCTCCATGTCTGAAACTATTTAGGAATATACCCTTATTATGAAACTCGATTTGGTGAAAATCGAGTTGCTTGAAAAAAACTGCATAGAACTTGAGTTCCATGTAGGTTTTTTATTTTTTTTATTATAAGTTTGATTGTCTATAATTCGATTTTCTAAAAATCGAGTTTTTCATTGAAACTCGATTTTCTAAAAATTGAGTTTAAAACAAGAGCATATCCCTAAATATAAATATAAAATAAAAAGTAGATATCAGCCTACACTATCATAAACAAACAACAACAACAACAACAACAACAACAATAATAATAAGGGTTAATTCCACTAACATATCCTGAAGTTTTGGCTAATGTCAACCAGGTTCAAAACTTTTCAAAACTAACCCTTGTGTTCCTAGAGCCAACTTAGTCCCTAAACAGTTAGTTATTTTTTCTCAATTGTTTTAGGGACTAAAATCACTAAATTGGTTTTAGGGATTGAATTGATTAGTTTTGAAAAGTTTTGGACCTGGTTGACATTAGCCTAAACCTCAGATGTGTAAATGGAATTTACCCTAATAATAATAATAAATTACTAGAGAGAGAGAGAGAGAGAGAGAGATTGCATTATGGAGGTTAGAGTAGTGGTAGTTGGTCAAGTGGAGGCTAGATCAGAGCAATGGAGCTAAGTAGATAAGTGGTGGTGACATGGAGTGGAGGATCAAAGCTCAAAGGCATGGAGCGTCGCACCATCATTATGGGTAGTGCAAGCTTCATGACTTATCGTAGTGAGTCTTGTGATAATGGGTGTGAAAGTCAATGGAGTAATAATAGGATAGCCTAAACTTATGGAAAAAGTGAACTGTAAATTATTATATCGTGAATCAAATGTGTATTATTGTAGGGTTAAGAATTGTATCGCGGAAATTTAAAATTATAAACGGTCAACGGGCTATTTAAGGCAACACGCCATTGTGCTTGTCCCAAGGGGGGGGGGGGGGTAGGAATTGCGACTAGGTGGTGAGATGAAATTAAGGAAGTGGAAGGCTTGGCAGTTCGTGCTAACACATTGGCAGGTCTCATAAGATTATCTAGAAGAAATTCGTCAGTAAACCACAGAATTATGAATCAATTATGTTGTTGTTGAGTAATTCTTAGGTACTCCCGAAATATGGAGATTGATACTTCATTCTCTCATATTCATGGTGGGGTCCACTCATTAAATTCATGGTGAGGTCCACCATGACTATGAAAAGAGAGAGCACAATTTCACTATACTTCGGGACAACCTAATAATTTTTTATTGTTGTTATTGATATGTGGATCTTACATGTTGTGAGAGGTAGGTTTTACAAGACAATCCCATAAGATTTTTTTTTTTTTTTGGTGACCACAAAACGTTGTATAAGGGATGGAAACAGGGAGGGATGAGATTGGATCAGGGGTGCCCTGTCCCTATCTCATCTCCTTTTTAGGATGGGAAAAACTCATGCGAGGTGAGAGTGTGGCAAGTTGGGTACAAGGCGGGTTAGAGGTATTTTACCATTCTTATTAAGGCAACTTTGACATTGATAAGATAGAGATGAAAGAGAAAGAGGAAGGGTAGTTGTGAGATTTCTAAAAGTGACACAAAGCAAATGGTACGAGGGATAGTATTAAAATACTTACAAAAATAAATAGATTATAAATAAGATATTATAAAAAAGTTTAAATTATATAAAATTTAAAATTACATATAAGTAATTTAAATATATATTAAATAGAAATTTGGGGAGGTGCATGGTAAGATGGGCGGAGACAAGCAAAGCCCATCCTCACTCCATTATTTATTTACGATTGAAAAATTTGTGCGAAATAGAGTGGGATAAGTCAGATTAAGCGCAATGGTGAATTTTTGCTATCCCTAATTGTAAATCAATTGTGTGGCTATTATTATAGTTTGGTATCGTTATATATATATATATTTATTTATTTATGAGTACATTCTAAGAAAAATATAGTAATATTTACAATGCCTAAACAGTATTAAGTCCACCTGCCACATAAATAAATATTTTATTAATTCAAACTTCGTGTTCTGATATTATACTCCGTCAATTTTTTTTTTGGAAAGAAGACTGTTTAGAACTTAGAGAATGGGGCATAGATCAACGAGTTTTTACCTTACTAAGGACACCTGTATGTTTTTTTGTTACGGATACCTGTATGTTTGTGTGATTGCTTTTTGCACATTCTACAAGGCTACCACCTTCGCTAATTTATAATTGTAGTCCAATGGCAAAGTTCGAAAGTTCCATACGTGAATAGATGTTGTTTTACATGGGAAAATGGGTTTTATTTATTTATTTATTTTATTATTTATTTTTAATAAAGGAAAATGATGTTGAGAACCATATGAAGACAAGCTTATGATATTGTTAATAATTTATTTTCTTTTCAAGATTATCTTATCTCGGCAATATTTTACATTCATGGACGTTTGTGATTTAAAAGAAAAAAAGAAGAAAAAAAAAGAAGAGATGGTCATATAATATTGTAGGAATTTGAAATAAGACAACACAATGAGAAACTTGTAATGTTCAACTTTAGACAGACCATGATCCTAAGCCAATCTTGAAAATATTAAGGCAATCAATCCTGCAGATTCTTCACCAACTAATCGTCCAAGGAGGGCTACTTGGAAAGTCCCAAACCCAAATCAACTCAATCCAGTATAATCTCTTCAGGACCAGACAAGAATCATATTATTGCAGCCAAAGAGCAATAATATTCTGTGCATTATGGCAAAAATATTCTGTAGAAGGTAGGAGTAGATGCTCATTCAAGTTCTGAAGTAAATTTCTCTGTTAAAAGTTAAAACAGTGGCCTTTTCTTTGTCTTCTTCTGTCATTTTCATGTTTCATATGGTCATCTATTTCATCAAATATATTTATATTCAGTTCGATGAATGCTTCCAAATTGATTATGGTACATGAACGGACTGCAAAGCCGAAACTTGCATGTGCCCTTAACATGGTAGGACCGACCTGATATCGTCAGTAACAGACTACCTGACCAGACCAACTGAAAACTATTAACTTTAGTCGTGATTTTGGTGCTTGCACCAGCACCATTGGAAAATGACAATTCTCTCTGTGTGTCTATGAGAACTTGTAATCCTTTTGAAAACCCTATTGTCCCAAGTTTATGAGACTTATTAATGTTTGAACCATAAACATTTATTAATATGCTGCATATTTTGTGCACAACAAAATCCAATTCTACTAGCTTCGACATCTGAAGATAGCTCTTTAATGCTAGTACTGCCCATCCATCAATATATGGGCCAGAAATACAAACCAGATCCAATGATTCAGCTAAGACACAAACAAAATCATGGTCCCAGTTTTTTTTTTTTTTAATCTGGGTAAACATGATAAATTCATTGAATAAGAAAAAAAAGAATGAGTATTTTATTATTATGGCATAAAAATATATCCAAAAACGGTGAAAGCTCGTGTTTCGCCTACTATTCTTCTCTGCTCTTGTCGGTTTTTAAATCAGTTTTTCTTCTTTTTGATGCGTCATATTTATCGAGTTTTGAACTATGTCTGAAGTTCTGAACAGCAACCGTATAGATTGATGAAACGTGGAATAGGTTTTTGTATCTTTGTTATATAATATTCGATTATTCAACTAGGAATCTAAGTATCAACAAATATTACTGTCAACGACTTTCGGTTTTATCTTTACTTGCTCAGACAGAGAGAAGTAGAACAAATGTATTCCGCCAAATTAAAACAGTTTACTTTATAGGCAAGACATTCATGAACTTACCAATAATCATATATTATATGACATGGTCATTTAATTAATTTGTTTAACATCCGAAGAACAAGGGCAACCTCACTTTCACTGTGTCACATGCCCCATTAATGACTGCCCAAAACAATCTCAAAGAAGGGAAAGAATGCTAGGATAAGGTATACTTTGAAAAATCTGAGAACCCACATTCTCTGGTCTTTAGCCAATGAAGCTTAATTATCTTAGTTGGCCATGCCTATTTCACGCAAGTAGAAAGTTGCAAGAAACAAAATATGTTTACCTTCATGTTATGGCAGAGATATGTATATTTTTAATTTGAAGAGAGACAATGAATTGACTTTTAAGTTTCACTCTTCACATGTGCACACATGTTTTTTGGTATTGAACATACACTGGAAGATCTAAAATTCTTTTCAATTGCTGCTTGCAATGTTAGTGACCCCCTATGCTATTTGACCAAAAAAAAGGCCCCTATGCTATTTGATTTTGGACCCTCAGTACGCAATTAAAAGTACATTTCTTTTATGATCTTACTCCAAGCAAGTTTAAACTGCTATTCATTAAATGATTAATGAGTAATGTTAGAAATACTAAAAATTTTATTATATAAATCTAAAAAATAAATACGTCAAAAGTGTCAACATTTAAACACAAAACATAAAAAATAATTAATTTTTTTTATATTATATTATTGATATGAAACTAATTTATTATTGTGAAGTTAATATACAAGTCTTTTGCAGTAATTGATAATAATTTTAGTATATTCTATAATTAACTTTATAGCTTTTGTTTCTCAAAAAAAAAAAAAAAAAAAACAAAAAAAACTTCATAGCTTTGCTTGACCTCTCCAGTATTACGTCAGCCCACCAATATTCAATATGAGTCGGCCATCCATGTGACCCAACGTCCAACAAAAACTTTACATAATCACATTTGTATGTCTACAACACCCACGTAAGACTCGAAAATCTACTTTCGGTGGAAACTAATTGTGAAGACGATCAATGTAATTGATAAAAAAACATATCCATACACAAATATTTGCTAAAATTAGTAGGCAATATGTCATACAGTTTGAGGAGGATGTCAATTTACTCATAGTATATGCTGATCTGCATCAGCGAATTCATTGTCATCTTACCCTGAAAATCTTGAATTTAACATGAACTAATTAAGTCAAAAAACTAGCTAGAACCACCTAATACTTTGTTGCCTTAATACAACTAAAAAGATATAAAGGTCGTTGAGGTCCTGACTTTTCCTGTGATAAACATAAACATGCACTGATGCACTCTTCAAGTTGAAGCCCACAGATATGCCTTTGTGTGTCGGTCACCCTTTCACACTTTGCACTGTTTTATCTTTGACCCAATTAGCACTTACATACCACGGGCTCAAAAAGCATGCAGGTCCTTAGAGAAGAAAAATGTTGATTAAGCTACATGCTTACCTATTTTGATGAATTGGCAAAGCATATATGCCTCTCAATCTTGCTTACATCTAAACAAATTAAACAAAACCAAAAGTAGAGAAGAAGAGAACAGTATAAATGTTTGGAACCTCTCGTTTTCTATAAGCAAAGATCTCCACCCATGTGCAAAGATTCCATATAATCTCTTATTAAGACCCTACCCTCTTAAAATGAGGGTGCAAATTCAGCTCTATATGGACACAAATTAAGTGAAACAAGCTGTACTTATCCATAATGAAAATTTAGGAGAATAAAAAAAATGAAAAGAAGTTTCCCAAACTAGCTGCAACAACGAAAATCATGCAGCAATATAATAATGCATAAGTTAAAAAGAAAGCGGTTGAGAAATGCATGTGCATAGGGTCTAGATCCACGGCTCAGCGGTTGGTAGACCCAACTAGAACCAGAGCATGTGCACTTGATTTTCTCAAATATTTTTGTAACTTTGGCCGGCTGTCAATCACAACCAGTGGTATGTGACCTTAATTCCTTATAAATAGAAAGCCCCCTCGTGTATTTTTAGTATCATACAAACACAAAAGCAAATTATTACACCTCCCCTGTCTAAGCTCCTCTGTTTCTTTCCTTATCATAGAGTCTTATTGAATGGCAGCTCAAGCATTCTTCTTTAGTCTTGTTCTTTTCATTATTCAGCTACAGTTGCTTGGAACTACAGCTGACTATGGAGGGTGGCAAAGTGCTCACGCCACTTTCTACGGTGGCGGTGATGCCTCGGGCACAATGGGTAAGTCCAAGTGCTACTAAAATTCAGTGTTACTATTGCATTACTATATAGGAAGTAGAGACTTTCAGTTGTAGAGTTTAACTGAAAAGCTGGTTAGTGTTCCGAGCGTTTGACATATAACAGAGTAGTAGAGCTTTAACTAAGAAGCTTTTTACCATTTTAGTGTTTGACAAATTTGAAGTTCTGAATTGATCAGGCTTAGTTTTTTATTTTTATTTATTTATTTTTTAAATTAGCTACTATTTGGTTTTTTTGGTTGCACATTGAACATAAAAATTACCAAAATTATATCTTTCTATATACATTATGTAATAAGCTACCGAAAACTATGAAGTATCTAAATAGACTCTAAAACTGTTTTGAGCTTTAATAATTCCCTTAAGGTCTTCAGCTCAATATTTTACAATTTTTCTATCACTTTAAACCCCTTCAAAAGTAAAAACAAATGGGCTCAATCTATACTATGAACGTATACTAAGAATTTCATTAAATAATAAATTATGGTGTATTTAATATTTTTTTAATTAAAATTTAAAAATAAAGTCAAATTATACATTAATATTACGGAAAAGAACAAACAATACCTAGAATTTCTGTGCACTTTAAAATTAAAAACAGAAATTCTAGCTTGCAATTGAACCTACATATCTTCCTTCTTTTAGAATTGTGTTTGATAGGGTTTTTTGTGATATGCAGGAGGAGCATGTGGTTATGGGAACTTGTACAGCCAGGGTTATGGAACGAACACTGCAGCTCTAAGCACAGCCTTGTTCAACAATGGCTTGACCTGTGGTGCTTGTTACGAAATGCGATGCAATAATGACCCCAGGTGGTGCCTCCCTGGCACCATCACTGTCACAGCTACAAACTTTTGCCCCCCAAATTTCGCAGAGGCTAATGACAATGGTGGATGGTGCAATCCTCCACTGCAACATTTTGATATGGCAGAACCAGCTTTTCTCAAAATTGCTCAATACCGCGCTGGAATAGTACCCGTGGCCTTCAGAAGGTAATTGATTAAATTCATTATTTTCTAATAAATTAAATTTTTGAGAAGTTTAACTGTTTAAATTCATTATTTTCTAAATTTATTATGGTAACTTGCTATATAAGTTACACTTCAATTGGTTCAACTTTAGTTGCCTCAGCTAGCTCATTATGTGTTTTGGTGATGACAGAGTGCCCTGTGTGAAGAAAGGAGGAATAAGATTCACAATCAATGGCCACTCTTACTTCAACTTGGTCTTGGTCACCAACGTGGGTGGTGCAGGGGATGTTCATAGTGTCTCAATCAAGGGGTCTAAAACTGGGTGGCAAGCAATGTCAAGGAACTGGGGACAAAATTGGCAGAGCAACTCATACCTTAATGGCCAAAGCTTGTCTTTTCAAGTCACCACCAGTGATGGTAGAACTGTGACAAGCTTCAACGTGGCACCTGCCGGTTGGCAGTTTGGTCAGACCTTTGAAGGGCCTCAATTTTAATTTTTCCATTTGAAGTTTGGATTTGGAGGTAGAGATATATAGTCAAATCATATCTAGTTGAATGTGCCTTTTACAGTTGTAACTTGTAAAAGAGCCAGAGAGTGTGTACTGTGGAGTGGCTCGCTTCTGCTGTGGTGGCTAAATAGCACCCGCTGGGCCTTTCACATATTTAGTTTTGAGAATTTGATTCTCTCATTCAAGTTATATATATCATATTTGATATTTCCCAATTGTAGCATTTATTATATCCAAAATTGAGTAATTAGTATAAGAATAGTACCGTGCTTAATTATCCATAAAATATCAAATATTCTTGTCTTTTTTTTTTTTTTTTTAACGAAATAACTACCATTACTCTTAAGAATATCCTTTCACTGGTAACAATATTCACCATTACATATCTTCCTTATCTTCTTGAGGTGTAAAACGTCTTATGCTTTCCCTGCCATACCACCTCATGAGATCACGGAAATTGTTCTGCGGCCAAAATAGTGAAATGATAAAATTTAACTATAAAATTGGTTATAATCTTAGCTAAAAAAAAAAAAAAAAATACCATACTTAATATCTTTTTATTTGAAGTGATTTTTGATAAATTCACCATTGAATTACATCTTTTTATTATATTTTCCATACTTGCAAAATTTCTAGAAAATTAAAAACCAATAACTAAGTTATCAATGAATTGTTTAAAATGCAAGTTTTGTAATTTAAAATTATATATAAAATATAAACTTATAGATCATATAGTAAATAATATCCGATTGACACAAAATTTGACATGTGTATTAAGAGCATAAAAAACATGCAATTCAACAGTTAGATTTCAAAATGTGTAGTAATTTTAATTTATTAAGTAAAGTTGTAGCTTTAAACTACAATTAATTTGTAGCTAGAATATGTTCACAGTGATACACCATCATTAATATGGATTAACTTAGATGCCCAAAAAGGAATGGTAGTATTTTCTTCAATTTGGATTGCACCAAAACTAAACAAGCTAGGCTAGACTCAAATATGCATAATAGAATGATGAGTAACCACTATTTCTAATGGGCCGAAGTAATCTTCCCTCATACAGACTCCAATTGTCCGGGCCAAGTCCGGCCCAAGTAACGACGCTACCGTGAGCAACATATTTTTTGAGAAACCACCGTGAGCAATTTGTCGTTAACAAAAAGCCCAATTATGCTTATCAAGCGTATTTTAACGACTAAAAGTTTTTTTTTTTTTTTGGGTAAGCATGACTAAAAGTAAATTACAATATGAATGGGTTGGCTAAGACTTCATGCTATTCATAAAATTTTGAGTTTAAAACCTCTTACCATTGGGTCCGACTTTGTAGTATAGGTGAATAAGAAAGTCACTAAAAGCCCCCAAGTAGAAAAATGCTCACAAATTTTAACCAATAAAACTATTTCTTTTATTGTGATAGTATTAATTAAACCCAAATATTAGCTAATAAATAAAATAATATTTTTTTATCAAATGAAAACAAGAAAAAGAAAGAGAGAAATACTTACATCCACAACATTTTTCACAACAAATTCTACGGGTTCATTTGAAAAAGTAGTAGGATAGAAAATAGTGAGAATATGGAAAAATAGAAAATTATAATTTCTCTCCTTTTTGTTTGGTTGGGAGTGGAAAAGTGGAAGGATGAAAAATGTGAGTTTGTATAAATTTACTCACATATTCTTGTAAAAAATGATGCACAATTAAAACAAAACAAAAAAGTGACGAACAACCAAAAAAAAAAAAGCAATCACCCAAATTTATTAAAATAATAAAAATCATCTTCAAGAAAAAAAAAAAAAATCACAGGAAATCAAAAGAAAAAGAAAAAAAAAAAGAGGCAACATCCAAGAAAGAAATAGAAAAAGACAAAGAAAAGTAAGAGCACAAAAAAAAAAAAAACCAAACTTAAGTATACTAAGTTTTTTTAAAGTCATATTTTATTTTTATATATATAATATATATATATATATATATATAATCACCTCATTTAGTTTTTACCTAAGCCTTTTCGTGGATGTTACAAGCCAATATTATTGCATATATAAACACAAATTTATCTAGTTTTTGCATGTAAAATATACCATGTCCACAAAGTGTCGCCATTTCTATTTCTTCTAAAACGAAGATTATCACATTCCGTTAGCTTAAAATAGAATCATTCCTGTACAAGAGGTTTTGAAGAATTACCTGAAAGTAACTTGTATCCTAGAAATATGTGTTAGAAATACTGAATTGAATAGTATTGTATTTCTCACTGAAAAATATACATGAGTGCCTTTATATAGGAGGCATATGAGTGCAGTACAAGTAAATATGAGTGTAGTACAAGTAAGAGTGCTATACAAGTAAGAGTGCTAAACAAGTAAACTAGTTGGGCCTAAAGCCCACAACACTATATATGTTAACAGCCCCCCTCAAACTCAAGGTGGATGTGAGACCAACTTGAGGTTGTCAACCAAAGTACGAAGGCGTCCCTTAGGATGTGACTTGGTGAAGATATCTGCAAGTTGATCTGTAGAGGAGACTGAGATTAGCTTGAGAGCACCATGGACAAGATGATAACGGATAAAATGACAATCGATCTCGATGTGTTTAGTCCGTTCATGGAACATCATTGTGGCAATATGAATGGCACTTTTGTTGTCACAATAAAGAGGAGTAGCAGAGGATGTCGACACACCTAAGTCTTTGAGAAGCCATCGTAGCAAAGAAGCTCAGATGTGGTATCAGCAAGGGCACGATATTCTGCTTCAGTACTAGAACGGGCCACATGAGTTTGTTTCTTGCTTCGCCAAGAAATCAGAGAAGAACCAAGAAGAAAACAATAACCAGTGGTGGACCTGCGATCAGTGGGATCTCCTGCCCAATCAGCATCAGAAAATGCACGGAGAACAAGAGGAGACCGAGCAGAGTAGAAAAGACCATGGAAGAGAGTGCCCTTTAGGTACCGAAGAATGCGCAGAACAGCAGCAATGAGTCGATCGTGGAGCAGACAGATATTGGCTCACCTGGTGAACAGCATAGGAAATGTCTGGACGAGTAACAGTGAGATAAACTAGGCTGCCAACTAAGCGTCTGTAAAGAGAGGGATTAGACAATGTTTCCCCTCTGAGGGAGTCAGATGCGCATTAAGCTCGACTGGAGTGTCAACAGTCTTGCTATCAGTGAGTCCAGCTCTAGACAAGAGTTCAGAGGCATACTTGGCTTGAGTAATGTAAAGTCCATCTGTAGAATGAGTGATTTCAAGACCCAAGAAGTAGCTGAGATGTCCAAGATCTTTCATCTCAAACTGCTGACTGAGAAAATCTTTGAGTTCTTGAATGCCACTGAGGTCATCACCAGTTATGATCATATCATCCACATACAGGAGAAGTAAAATAGTGCCTTTGTCAGTGCGACGAAGAAATAAGGCAGAATCATAATGACTGGCCATGTAACCCAAACGAGAGATGGTAGAGCTGAACTTGGCAAACCAAGCACGTGGAGCTTGTTTAAGGCCATAAAGTGCACGTCGAAGGTGACAAACCTTGTTTGATTCAACAGAGAGACCAGGAGGAGGTTGCATATAAACTTCTTCACTCAAATCCCCATTAAGGAATGCATTTTTGACATCCATCTGGAAAAGATCCCATTTACTGGCAGCAGCAACAGCTAAGAGGGCACGAACAGATGAGATACGAGCAACCGGAGCAAAGGTCTCTTCATAATCAATCCCATACTCCTGTGTAAAACCTTTTGCAACAAGACGAGCTTTGTAGCGCTCAATGGACCCATCAGAGCGAGTCTTAATCTTGTAGATCCACTTACAACCAACCACAGATTTCCCAGGGGGGAGAGTGACCAAGTCCCAAGTATGGTTTTTAGATAATGCATCAAGTTCCTCTTTCATTGCAATCTGCCATAAAGGGTCAGTGGAAGCCTCACGATAGGTGTGAGGCTCGTGCAATGTAGCAAGGGTAGTGTAACAATGATAGTCAAGTAAATGTGTAGGAATGGACCTTACCCGAGTTGAGTGACGAGGTGGAATGTCTTGTACATGATCTTCAGGCGGAGCAGGAGCAGGGGAACCAGGATCAAGGTTGGGTAGCTCGTCTTCGACCTGTTCATCTTCCACCTGTTCATTAAAAGGGGAACTAGGAAAGGGATCAAGGATTTCTGGTGGTTGGACAGAGAAGTTAATAGGAGAATCAGGAGCAGCTACAGGAGGATCAGGATCAGCTATAGGAGGGTCAGGAGCAGCTACAAGGAATTTGCGTCTCATCTGGAAATAGATCTAAGACAGAAGAGGAAGATAAAGAAGCACGAAGTGAGAGAGCTCGACAAAGAGGCGATGTTCCCAAAAGACAACATTGCGGGAGACACGAAGACGATGAGAAAAGGATCATAACACCGATACCCCTTTTGAGTTTCGCCATAACCAAGAAAACAACAAAGTCTTGACCTAGGCTCAAGTTTGTTATGCTCATGTGGCTGAAGAAGAACGAAACAAGCAGAGCCGAATGAGCGTAGGTGGTGATATTCTGGAGGTGACCCAAATAGGCGCTCATATGGAGTTTGATTTTGGATGACAGGACTGGAATGCGATTAATAGTATGAACAGCATGAAGAGCAGCTTCGCCCCAAAAAGGAGCAGGAACTTTGGCAGAGAGAAGAAGAGCACGAACAGTGTCAAGAATATGACGAAGTTTTCGTTCGGCTCTACCATTTTGCTGAGAGGTACCTGGACAAGTTAGTTGATGAACAGTGCCATAGGAATGCAAAACAGCTTGGAAAGCATATTGAGTGTACTCAAGAGCATTATCAGATCGAAAATTTTGATACGTTTAGAAAATTGAGTTTCAACCATTTTTGCAAAATTAGAATACACTTGCAATAATTCAGAACGATGTTTCATATTAAAGATCCAGCTATAGCGAGAGTAATCATCAACAAAGACAACAAAATATCGAGATCCACCAATACTAGAGACAGAGGAAGGTCCCCAAACATCAGATGAATAAGATCAAAGATATCAGTGGATATAGATTCACTAGAATTGAAAGGCAAAGCTGGTTGTTTTCCTAATTGACATGAAACACAATCAAAATTTCTGTAGACACTGAACCTAGCAAACCTCTAGAAGCCAATTGTTGGACACGGGAAAAGATGCGTGACCAAGTCGAGCATGCCAAAGAGCAAGAGAAGGAATAGAGGAAACTGCAGCAGCTGCGGCAATAGAAACAGGAGCAACAAGTGGAAGACGAAGGTTGTCCACGGGAAACATACGCCCAACTCTGGGACCGGTCCCTAGCTCCTGTCCCGTCCTTGGATCCTGCACAATACACCCAGAATAATCAAATATGATTCGATAACCCAACTCAGCTAATTGTCCCACAGAAAACAAATTGTAAGAAAGGTCAGGAACATTAAAGACCCCAGAAACGGAGAAGTTGGAGGTTGAAACGGAACCTATATTATGACCAGACATTGTGGAACCATTTGCTGTGCGAATAGTAAGAGGTGTGGTGCAGTTTAAGTTCAGAAAATAGGACGAGTGAGGTGTCATGTGATTGCAACAAGCAGAATCCATAGCCAAGAGGAAGGAGACATACCGGACAAAGCTGAGAGAGAAGAGGAATAAGATGCATTACCAACCATACGAATGACATTGGCGATGATTTTTAAGGTCATCTGTGGTCATGGTGAAAGTGCGACCTGAAGACTCAGACTGTGCAAAGACGGGAGCCATTGGTTGGACACTCTCAATGTCAGCAATAGTGGCAGAAGAACCTGAAACAGCTGATTTATTGCGCTGAAAGCAAGTCTCAATATTATGGCCAAAACGTTTGCAAAAATTGCAAAAGCGTTTACTAGATTGTCGGCGATGATTGTTGCAAAAGGAAGAAGACCTGTCCTTATTCTTCATTTAGAAGCAAAATATGCAAAAATGGATTGCAAAAATGAAATCTACGCGAAAAACTGAGTAAGGAGAACCTGGCCCGAAAAAGTCAACTCCAGAAAAGTCAACGGTCAACGGTCAAAGTCAACGGTCCAAGTCAACGGTCAACGGTCAGTGCTGACGTGAAGCTGACGTGGCAGTGCTGACGTGGCTAGGGCTGACGTCAGCAGGCCGAATCTGGCGCGTGGCAGCGCGTGGAGGCTCAGGTCGCGTGCGTCGCGGGGCGCGTGATCTTCAGCAGAAACGTCTTTCAGGCAGAAACTTCTGGCGGCGCGTGAGGGCGCGTGGACTCCGATGACTGTGAGGTTTTCACGGAAAGATAGATCGGAGCAAGACGATCTTCGTGGTACCTTCGGAAATTTTTCGGAGCAATATTCACGGCGGTGCCGAAAAAGGCAGTGGTCTTTGCAGTGTTCGGACTCCTCAACGGCGGCCTGCAGGTCCGGAACCTGAGGACGATGTCTGGAAGACTCGAAGGTTCAACGGCGAAGGCTGCGGCAGTTGTCGTGACAGCGGAAGCAATATTGAGAACGGAGTTACACCAATAAGACAAGACTGCGAAGAAAATGTCAGAGCAGTGGCTCTGATACCATGTTAGAAATACTGAATTGAATAGTATTGTATTTCTCACTGAAAAAAAATATACATGAGTGCCTTTATATAGGAGGCATATGAGTGCAGTACAAGTAAATATGAGTGTAGTACAAGTAAGAGTGCTATACAAGTAAGAGTGCTAAATAGTAAACTAGTTGGGCCTAAAGCCCACAACACTATATATGTTAACATATAATATACATAAAACCTTTTTTTTTTTTTTGGTGGTAAAAATGCGTACTTAAAACATAATATTCAAGTTTCCCGTCAAGCATATATATCAATACCTTTGAATTATCAATGTATCCATGCCTTATGGAACATAAACAATTTGATTACGGGGTTGAATTATGTGACCCTGAATCATTTCCAGTTCAACAAAAGGACAGCTTAACACTTGAAACTGATGTCACCCTACTTTGCATTAGAGAATGTCATGTAAAAAAATGCAAGGAATATCACAACTTTATTTACAGCATATAAAGTGAGAAACAATTTAATGTTTCCTTCTAAGTGAGGAGATGTCATCCTTGTCTGATTCCTCAATTAATACATTAAACCGTAGACACATATTGGCCACTAGTAATTTTGTGAGCAAAGTGTTTATGTCAACTCCTTTTCCAACATGTTAAGATGTATGTAAGAAAGTGTCAATCCCAGATGTTCTTCCCTTTGTCTAGTTTAAGAAGCTAAAGGGGGAAAGTCCTAAAAGTAAAATTGTTAATGCTAAACCCTCAAAAAATAATCACAAAGCTATATACAAACTTATAATTTAATTTTTGTGATGTATTTCAAGACTTAAAATTTCATCTCCCTATCTCTACAAACTTTGTCCTCAAATAAACTGAGGTGCAACCTATGACATATATGATAGCAGTTTCCCTACCTATGTTGGAGAAAACTATATTAACAATGAGGATTGTTCACACACACTAAGACAAATTCTTAGTGGAAAAAATGAGCGCATTACCTCCCAAGTGCAACTAAGTTTATACCGAAAGCAACCTAGCAAAAGAGAATTGATCCCATTAGTTCCTCCAAATACTGCCAAAGAACGCAAGAAATTCAAGAATATCAGAGAAGTACTTCAACTTTCAGGAGATTTAAGTCCATTAAGATGAATGTTCTCACAGATGCTTTAAAAAGTACATAGTTCAATACTTCAATCCGTTTCATGAAATTTTAGACACTACCAAGAGAAGAAAATTATATTCGTCACCTTCAGCCTAGGTGCATACTTAAGCTGTCTAGATAGATTATGAAGTACTACAAATAATAAGAAACTAACCATGACTAACTGATAATGAAAACAACAAAAACATGATGGATTTTATACCTCTAACAAGGATCAATAGTAGCAACAGCACACATCATAAATACAGCCTAGATGAGCCATCAAGAATCATGAATTAAACATAATGAGTTTGAAACATATGCATGAATTTGAAATTCCAATAACAGGATTTAACAAGTTTTAAACATCCTTAGTATTTTTTATGCCCCACAACGGGGAAAAGAAACAGATCGATAAGAAAAAAAAAGACTAACTAATATGCAAAGTATTTATATATGAACAAGCATTGGGAAGTAATCGAATTTTCTACTAGCAATTTGAATACCCTTCAATAGCGGTGATGAAACTTAGTATCTAATTCTTGTTCTCTAAGCGAAACAAATCAATCAATTCTTGATGTTGTCTTCTTTGCCTCAACATCAAAATGAGAGACGCCAGTAAAGAAAGATTTTGTGTACATAGGCATTGGAGATTCAGGTTGTCAGATGCTTTTTAGAGATTGACCAATTTACCAATGGTGAATTGTTTAACAATAATGAATTGGCCTTGGTCAGAATTCATGCTCATCTATCATGAGGGGGGGGGGGGGGGGTTATAATATAATTACTGTGTCTTTGATTTTTTTTTCTTTTTTATTGGACTCATTTTCCTTTGCCTCACATAAAACAACCCTCTAAATAAATAAATAAATGAAAAGGCAATACATATACCTCCAACTCTACTTCATCACAATAAATAGCAATGTGCATTAGAGTAATAATAACAGTTTCTTACTACCGCATACCCTTAATGTGATAGTCACTCCACAAGTATAAGTGTTTGTGGGGTGTGAGGGGTAAGGGCCGGGGTTCAAGTTTCCAGGAGGAAGCTTTACACGTATATACACTTAGATTAGGCTAAAGTAAGATTCTATCTTGTATTAAAAAAAAAAAAAAAAAGTTTCCTATCTGAGGACAAGCAACTAGGACCTCCCTTGATGTAACAAATTTTTCTTTTCAGGAAACCACCAATGTAACATCAAAGTTCCAACTAGAAGAGAATATTAATAGATATTAGTATTGAAAACCACCTTTTCAAAATTTAAATATCAATCTCTATTAACCAAAATAACATTCATATTCATAGAAGAATCTAGCAACAGTAATATATAAGGTTACAACCACACGACAATAAATATTGACCGTAACAATAATAGGGCTTTAACAGTGCAAAATTCCATTTGATTTTGTTACTTCTCTTGTGAATCAGCGCTTCGAATCTCTAGTGATGCAGGTGGCAAAAGGTTGGTCTTATTTTATTTTAGATGTATTTTCTTTTAGTAATCAAGGGTCTATTTGGAGCTTTAAGGTTTTCCAGAACGGCTTGTAGTTTCAAACCCATAGTTATTTAAATGGGCTTCTTTTTTTATTTGTGGTTTTTAATAGTTAAAAAAAAGATAAATTTGCAGCTATAATGGTGTTGAGGTTTGTTTGATGCAATTCTTCCCTAAGCAATGTCAAGGACCGTGGGTGTAATGCCTGCAAAAACTAGGAACAATGTCATTAATCTTTTTTTTTTACTTCTTTCACTTTAATTTCCAACAACTTGACTTGCAACTAGATCATAATTCCACACACTGAGAACCCTAAAGAGAATAGAATAAAAACCCTTGTACAATCCACAAACCAATATCGGCATTACTGAGTTATTTCTAACAGCCAATCAGATCTGCTTTTCTTCCTTTTTCTCACCTGTTTGGATGTTGAACTCCAAAATATACCCAGCTTGTTACTCCCTAATTGAATCTTAATCAACCTACTTCTTTAGCATTACCAACCACAAATCCCTAACCCCCAACAACCCCAACTCCCTCAAATACATACTACAAAAGTGAGTATGAATGAGAATAAAAAATAAAATAAAAAATAGTTACTAATACATAATACCATAACATTCAAAAACAAAAAATAAAACATAAGATCCCTACCAAGTACTACTTAGCAAAAAAAAGAAAAAGATCTCTACCGAGTCCTAACATAATTTATCAATGGTTCAAGCGTGCAGGCTTAAAAAGTGAAAAATACACATCAAATAGAAGAAAGGAAATATAAAGCATCCTATTAAACATCTTCAACTAATTGCAAAATGAAACACCAAAGGTCCAGATGTGAATTTAACATGTAAGTCTATCACAATGGTTTCAAAAGAAGAACATGTCATTCTCTAGCTCCTTGAAGTATAGATAATAATTAAGGTTTCATAAAGCTAAGGATTCGGTTGAAATAATTTTGGCATAACCATACAATTATCCTAGGGCTCTATACATATTTCTTACTCTAGTAAACGAAAATTCCTGCCACTTTTGTTTTCTTAGAGTTTTAATGGACAAAGTGCTTTTATCATGGTTACATTAAGACGGTAGCTGTGGTGGTCAAGGTGAGCACAAGCCAGTAATGCAAGTACATCTACTAGTTAGCTTCTCAAACACTACTAATAGTTCAAGTCCTTTTTGAGTTTCAGGGGTGAGAAAACACAATCAACTAAATACTGCTTTCCTTCATCTCCTAAACCAAACCAAGGAAAATTGGGCTAACTGAGATATTTTTAGTCATGAATATCCAAAGCAAGGAGAATACAAAGCAAAATGGATAAAAGTCAAGTTTTCCAAAGATAATGCAAATTTCTTAGACTCAAGATCTTCTAGACCATTGAACTTCAGAATTCTAACTCATAAAGATTATTTTTGCATTGTAAACTAAAATATTTGAAACTCCAGTCTTAAAGATCACATTCACAAATACCACAGCAAATTTTAGCATCAACATTGACATCTACGCTTCAATAAATTAGAAATATGTAAATCAAATGAGAACAACTAGAAAACTAAAGAGTATGCATATTCATATTACTAACCCATAAGCATTATTTCTGCATTGTAAACTAAAATATTTGTAGCTCCAGTCTTTAAGATTACATTCACAAGTACCACAGCAAATTTCAGCATCAATATTGACATCTACGCTTCAATAAATTAGAAATAATGTAAACCAAATGAGAATAACTAGAAAACTATAGGGTCTGTCATATGCATAATACTAAAAGCAAACAGACCTTTCAGTTAGCACGTCACAAAACTGCTCTCAGGAGAGACTTTCCTGAGATTTAAAATGTCACGAATGTCATCTTGCCCAAAAATGAAGAAAGTGAATATGTACAAGTGCACAGGTTGGTACACATCCCATAACTGAAACTCATTACATAAAAAACACCCCATGTAAGCATTAAAGTAAATTGCATTCTCGATTGCTTGAAGAAAGATTTGATGTGTAGCCAATTCAAGAATACATCCAGACTCATACAAAAGTCAATAAAACCCAAACTCACATGAAACTTAAATGTTCTGCAACTCTACCCCAGCTTCATTAAGTTGACAAGTTCCTTGTGTTTTGTTATTCTCAAGAAGTGAATAGGGTAAAAATTAAATTACCATAACACGATATTTTGTTTATATGATGTTTCTAATCTTATAACTAATTTTGCCTTGCATATATACTACTCATAACACTTGTATTGGTTTCTTGGGAGCTGTGGCCAAAGAAGTATGAATGCTGGTAGTAGAAGCAATCAAGGAAGACACGGAGGAGAACTGACACTCATAGAGGAAGGAGAAGAATAATATGAAGTACGCAGAGATGCAGTGATCTACATGCATATGAATACTTGAGTTCAAACAATGAAAAGATGGAGCCGGGAAAAAAATATAATCCAGGCCCAATTAACAAAACCCCATGGAAACTCAACACCCAAAATTCAATCAAGTACACTTCTATATGGAACCACATTTATGTGGTGTTTGAATTGAAGAGTCCAATATACCTTTGGCATCCAAATTCCTAGGAATATAATTGCCTAGGAACATAATGTGCCCATGTTTAGTTTGACAAGATATATGCAAATATGAGATTTTTGAGTTTGACTAATTCGTAGGAATTCTAAAGGATTGCATTCTTTCCCCAGAATACCTGTGCATAAGATAAACTTGAAATATCTTATACGTTGTAATTTCTATTGAAAATACCAATAATGTTATCTTTTTAAAATACACACACATATATATATATTGAGGGCCATAAAAAAGATAATAAATGCATCACATGAATCAATATAAAGAAATTTAAAGCATAGAATAAACATCTTAAATTGCATAACCATTGCCACACTGATTAGCTTTTCCCCCAAAATAAATACGAAGAAAGAAATGATTAGGAAACGTCCCCAAAACTGATTGCAATGCATAACGCCTTGCATTAACAAAAATAAACTCTCTATGCCCTGTTATTGTAAATGAAGATTGATTTGATGTGGTTTGATTAATTTTTTCCAGAGGAAATAAGTTTAATACTTCTTGGCTTATAAAAATTTGAATACTTTCATAATCATTTACCTATATAATGGAGGTTTGGTTTTTTTAATACTTAGGGTCTATTTGGATAGAACTTATTGCTGAAAATTGAAAACTGAAAATACTGTAACAAAATAATTTTTAAATGTATGAATAGTGATGCGGGATCCATTATAATAAAAAATTGATGAAAAAGTATATAAACAGTGTGCGCATAGTGAGCATATATCCCCCGTAGCGGCAGCAAAAAAAAAAAAAAAAAAAAAAAGAAAAAAGAAAAACGCAGCAAATATAATCTCTATCAAATGCCACCTTATTGTCAATTATTATATATATATATATATATATATATATATATATATATATATAACTTTCCTCAACCTTTGGAATGTGGACACTGACATGTATGGAGGAAATCTCTATTCTCCTAAATGTGAGGTTTTTTGCGGCATTGGGATGCCTGTGGACATCCGAATTCCTTGAGCTACTTACAGCCAAACAAGGGAATACCTCATAATCCTACTAGGAGATGATTCTTAGGAACTACAGTCTAATTAGGATACGTTTAGTTGGAGGGGTGAAAAAGTGGGATGATAGAAAATAGTGGGAGAATAGAAAATATTTTATTTTATTTTCTTTTTGTTTGGTTGAGAGTAAAAAAGTGGAAGGATGGAAAAAATGAGCTTGCATAAATTTACTCATATACCGTTGTTGAAGAATGACACTTAATTAAAACAAAAAAAAGTGACAAATAATCACAAAAAAAGAGCAATCGTCCAATTTTATTAAAAAATAAAAATACTATCCAAAAAGGAAGAGGCAATGTTATTGCCAAAAAAAAAGAAAAAGAGGCAACAGCCCAACAAAAAAAAGAAAAAGAAAAAGAAACAAGAAAGGCAACAGCCAGAAAAGAAAAAAGAAAAAAAAAAAAAAAGAAAAAAGGGCAACGTTGGTACTGCCCAGTGAAAAAAGAAAAAGAAAGAAGGCAACTGCGAAAAAAAGAAAAAGAAAAAAAGAAGAAGAAAAAGGCAATGTACTGCCCAGTGGAAAAAAAGAAGCAACTTGAAGCATATGGGTATTTTGTCAATTAAGAAAAATTTATTCTTACTTAGTTTTTTCTCTATTTTGAAGAGAAACTTTTTTGTGGATCCGGAAAGAAAAAACATGGGTCACACCATTTATTTTCCATCCTTCCCACTCAACCAAACATACTTAAAAAAGTTTTCATTTTTATTTTTTCTCCAAAATTTTTCATCCACTCCATTTCATCTCCAAACAAACACATCCTAAGGCCTAATACATCCACAAATCAATAAAAAGTTACAAGAACCCCATCCATAAAAGTATTTTCGTACAATGAATGCAAGACAATAAATTTGATGTTTTCTTTTTGCAAGTAATAAGATTTTATTAAATAAGAGGAAATACTTCCACACGCAGGAAAAGCACACAAAATTCTAGAAAACGGATCTGATTTCAACATAAGACGTCTCAAAACCATCATAAAGCTTACAAGGTCGAACACTATATGTCACCAAAGTCTAACCAAAGATTCCATTCCACGAATCAGATATAAACACTAATGGGTACACCTAGATCATCTTATATGTTCCAGTAGAAATTGCAAAAAGCATAATAACGAAGGATGGTCCATAGAAATTTATTACTGAATAAAGCTACCTATGTGTTAGAAATACTGATTGAATAGTATTGTATTTCTTGAGTAATAATATACATGAGTGCCTTTATATAGGAGGCATATGAGTGCTATACAAGTAATATGAGTGCGGTACAAGTAGTACAGTGTGCAGTATAAGTAGTACAGTGTGCAGTACAAGTAAGTGATCTAAATGGGCCAAGCCCACATAGGAGTGTATGTTAACAGCCCCCCCCTCAAACTTAAGGTAGATGTGAGACCAACTTGAGGTTGTCAACCAAATCACGAAGGCGTCCCTTAGGATGGGACTTGGTGAAGATGTCTGCAAGTTGATCTTTTGAGGAGACGGAAAAGAGCTTGAGAGCACCATGAACAAGATGATAACGGATAAAATGACAATCAATCTCAATATGTTAGCGTTCATGGAAGACATCATTATGAGCAATGTGAATGGCACTCTGATTATCACAATAAAGAGGTGTAGCAGAGGATGTAGACACACCTAAGTCTGTAAGAAGCCATCGTAACCAAAGAAGCTCAGATGTGGTATCAGCAAGAGCACGATATTCTGCTTCAGTACTGGAGCGGGCCACAAAGGTTTGTTTCTTACTTCGCCAAGAAATCAAGGAAGAGCCAAGTAGAAAACAATAGCCAGTAGTGGACCTACGATCAGTGGGATCTCCTGCCCAATCAGCATCAGAGAATGCACGAAGTACAAGAGGAGATTGAGCTGAGTAGAAAAGGCATGGAAGAGAGTGCCCTTCAGTAATGAAGAATGCGCAGAACAGCAGCATAGTGAGTTGACCGTGGAGCAGACAAATACTGGCTAACCTGATGAACAACATAAGAAATGTCTGGACGAGTAACTGTGAGATAAACTAGGCTGCCAACTAATTGTCTGTAAAGAGAAGGATTAGACAATGATTTCCCCCCCGAGGGAGTCAGATGCGTATTAAGCTCAACTGGGGTGTCAACAGTTTTGCTGTCAGTGAGTCCAGCACGAGACAAAAGATCAGAACTATACTTGGCTTGAGTAATATAAAGACCATCTGAGGAACGAGTGATTTCAAGCCCCAAGAAATAGCTAAGAGTCCAAGATCTTTCATCTCAAACTGCTGACTAAGAAAATCCTTAAGTTCTTGTATGCCACTAAGGTCATCACCAGTTATGATCATATCATCCATATAGAGGAGAAGTAGAATGGTGCCTTTATCAGTACGACGAAGAAATAAGGCAGCATCATAAGAACTGGCAGTGTAACCCAAATGAAACACAGTAGAGCTAAATTTTGCAAACTAGGCTCGAGGAGCTTGTTTAAGACCATACAATGCTCGGCGAAGACGGCAAACCTTGTTGGAGTCAATGGAGAGACCTGGAGGAGGTTGCATATAAACTTCTTCACTCAAGTCCCCATTAAGGAATGCATTTTTCACATCCATCTGAAAAAGATCCCAATTTCTAGTAGCAGCAACAGCCAGGAGGGCACGAACAGATGAGATGCGGGCAACTGGTGCAAAGGTCTCTTCATAATCAATCCCATACTCCTGTGTAAAACCCTTGGCAACAAGGCGAGCCTTATAGCGCTCAATGGACCCATTTGAGCGAGTCTTGATCTTATAAATCCACTTACAACCAACCACAGACTGTCCAGGAGGAAGAGGAACTAAGTCCCAAGTATGGTTTTTGGTTAATGCATCAATTTCCTCTTTCATTGCAACCTGCCATAAAGGGTCAGTGGAGGCCTCACAATAGGTTTGAGACTCGTGGAGTGTAGCAAGTGCAGTGTAACAATGGTAATCAAGAAAATGTGTAGGAATAGATCTTACTCGGGTTGAGTGACGAGGTGGAATGTCTTGTGGAGGTGGAAGGTCTTGTGGAGGATCTTTAGGCGGAGCAGGAGCGGGGGACCCAGGCTCGAGTTAGGGTAGCTCGTCATCAATCTGCTCATCTTCGACCTGGCCAAAAGAGACATTAAAAGCATCAGGTGTTATATAGAGAAGTCTAAAAGAGGATCAACTGGAGTTAGAGAAGAAACATGAGACTCTTCTGGAAAAACTTCAAGTACAGATGAGGTAGTGAGGGAAGAACGAAAATGAGAGAGTTCAACAAACAGGCGGTGTTCCAGAAAACAAAATTACGAGAAACACGAAGGCGATGAGAGACAGGATCATAACAGCGATACCCTTTTTGTGTTTCGCCATAACCAAGGAAACAGCAGAGTCTAGATCGAGGCTCAAGTTTGTTGTGCTCATGAGACTAAAGAAGAACAAAACAAGCAGATCCAAAGAGCGAAGGTGATGATCGTTAGGGGGTGACCCAAAGAGGCGCTCATACGGAGTTTGATTATGGATGACTATGCTTGGAATGCGGTTAATGGTGTGAACAGCATGAAGAGCAGCTTCACCCCAGAAAGGAGGAGGAACCTTGGCAGAAAGAAGAAGAGTACGAACAGTGTCAAGAATATGACGAAGTTTACGTTCAGCTCAACCATTTTGCTGGGAGGTACCTGGATAAGTTAGATGATGTACAGTGCCATAGGAGTGTAACAGAGCTTGAAAAGCATATTGAGTGTATTCAAGAGCATTATCAGAACGAAATATTTTGATTCTTTGGAGAATTGGGTTTCAACCATTTTTGCAAAGTTACTATAGATTGGCAAAATTTCAGAACAAGATTTCATAGGAAATATCCAACTGTAACGAGAATAATCATTATGAAAACAACAAAATATCGAGATCCACCAATACTAGCAACAGAAGAAGGTCCCAAACATCAGAATGAATTAACTCAAAAATGCTATTAGAAATAGAATCACTATTATTAAAAGGTAAAGCTGGTGTTTTCCTAACTGGCATGAAGTACAATCAAAATTGTCTTTGGACACAGAACCTAACAGACCCTTAGAAGCTAACTGTTGTACCCGAGAAGAGGGTGCATGACCAAGACGAGAGTGCCAAAGTGAGAGAGAAGGTAGGGAAGACACCGCAGCAGCAGCAGCAGCAGTAACAGACACCGGAGCAACAGGTGGAAGATGAAGATTATCCACTGGAAACATACGCCCAACTCTAGGGCCGGTCCCAAGCTCTTGCCCCGTCCTCGGATCCTGCACAATACACCCAGAATAGTAAAAAATAAGGCGTAACCTAGTTCAGCTAATTGTCCCATAGAACACAAGTTATAGGATAGGTCAGGAACATGGTAGACCCCAGGAACAGAGAGGTTAGAGGTTGAAACAAAACCAAGACTATTCCATGCATGGTGGAACCATCAGCTATGTGAATATTGAGGGGATGTGGAGCAGGATCAAGTTTGGAGAATAAGGACGAATGAGGTGTCATGTGATTGTAACAGGCAGAATCAAAAAGCCAAGTTTGAGACTTACGGGTAAAACTGAGAGAGCAGTGGAAAGAGATGCATTACCAGCCATACGAACAGCTTGAAATATGATCTCCTGTAGGTCAGTAGGTGAGAGGTTGATAGTGGATCCAGAAGACTGGGACTCAGCTGAAATGGGAGGCATTGGCGGAGTAGACTCAGTGTTAGCAACTGCAGCAGTAGATTTGTTGCGACGGTAACAAGTCTCAATAATGTGGCCAGGGCGCTTGCAATAGTTGCAGAACTTTTTATTGGTTTGTCTGCGTCGATTGCTGGAGCTAGAAGAATCACCTGAGTGCTGAGGTTGCTCAATGGAAGGAGTAAGGGCCAGAACATTAAACTTATCCTGGGCTCGAAGAGTTGCAAGGCGAGCTTCTTCTCTGACTAACTCATTCACAGCAGTATCAAGAGAGGGAGGAGGACAACGATTCAGAAGCTGACCTCGAATGGGCTCATAGTCCTTGTGGAGTGACATTAGAAACTCATAGAGACGAAATTCATCTCTAATAGTAGCATATTGTTGGGCATCTTTTGAGCATGCCCAAGTTGGATCAGAAAGGTCAATTTGGTCCCAAATGAAGCGAAGCTGATCATAGTAGTCATTGATGGACTGCCCCGGTTCTTGCCTGAGTTGATGCAATTCAACCACTAACTGATATTTCATGGATCCGTGAGTGGTAGAGTATCTTTTGGCCAACATATCCCATGCTGATTTTGCATCATCAAAGCTGCCCAGCAAATTGGAGATGGAGGGAATGGAAGTATTTCGAATCCATGTGAGGATCATGTGATTGTGACTATCCCATTCAATCATGCGATTGAGAAAGCAGCATCTTCTTCACTTGCCCCCTTCACAGGAATAGTGATTGCACCAGTGCAATAATGCCAGAGCATGCGACCTTAAGGAAACTGCGCATAGCTTGAGACCAAGATAAGTAATTCCTAGTCCCCTCTAATACAGTATTAATGGGGCGAGGAAGAAAAACATCCTTTTTATCTATTTTAGAGACACAATATGCAAAAACAGACCGCAAAAATGAAATCTACGCGAAAAAACTGAGTAAGGAGAACCTGGCCTGAAAAAGTCAACTCTAGAAAAGTCAACGGCCAAAGTCAACGGTCAACGGTCAACGCTGATGTGGCAGGCTGACGTGCTAGGGCTGACGTGGCAGCTGACGTGGCTAGGGCTGACGTGGCAGGCTGAATCTGAAGTTTTACAACGAGACAACAATAGATGTTAATGGATCCAGTTTAATACATGTAACTTCAAATGTCATTATAGCACAATTGGGGTGTTAGAAGATAATTTTTTTGTTGTGGTGTTATCATTCTATATTTAATGGTTGTTACACCAATTGGATTTATTCATTTCTTTATAATAATTAATTATTATTTTTTATTCATTTTAAAATTATATATATATTTAAAACTGTGCAACGCAAGCCTTTAAGTAATAGAACTAAAACTAAAATCTTCAACTTTTTGTTAACTTAATCTAATGTTGGTACATAAGCTTTTGAAGGTCCAGATCTTTACACTTCCCTTAGGGGCGTTTGGTTCATTGTGATATACCGTTAATGTGATGCACATTATAATGATGTGACATTAAGATTTTTTGTTTATTTTATTTTTCTAACATTACAATAATTTTTAATTATAAAATATATCACATTATCTTAATCTCATCGCATTTCTAAATAATTCAATGTGGTATTCTTGTATTAAGATTACATTAATGTAAGATTATAATAATGTAATATTACGGTGTAATATAACATCACGGCAAATTAAACACCCCCTTAGAGTCTTATCTATCATTTTTTTTATATACAAGATAGAAATTATATTCTAACCTATTCTAAGTGTATATATGTGTGAGTCTCCCTCCTGAAGACTTGAACCCCGGCCCTTGTCTCCCATACCCCACAAACACTTATACTTGTAGAGTGACCACCGCATCAAGTCCATTGGACCTCTATCATAATTTCTTTGAAGAATAGAATATATCTTCTTTTTTTCATTTTAGATTAGATAGAAAAAATTCTTCTAAAAAAAAGATTAGATAGAATAGATAGTTACAATATAATCATAATTATAATAAATGTCGGTTAATAAACCCTATAATTATCAAATTCCAAATTAAATAAAAAATAAAACATAATAATACCACATAGAATATCCTATTATTGACTAGTCAAAATGTTTTATCAAAGAATATTTTTGGCGTTACTTGAATTGAAGAGGAACTGTTAACTCAATGATGTAATTTCTGCTTCAGTTAATGAATAAAAATGAAAAACTTCCCATAAAAGAAAAAAAAGAAGAAAAAAAAAAGAAAATATCCTGTGCACCCAAAGGAACCTGTTAAGCGTTAATAGTAATAGATTTTTCAAAGACACCTTTTATGGTTATATATTAAGTGCAAAATCCATCTGATAAACTCTGATCCTTAAGTTTTTCACACAAGGTAAACCGGTCAAAGCTCACACACTTCACACCTACCATAGCGTGACACATCAGCAATTTAGTTTAGGTAAGACAATCACTTAGCAGCTACGTTAAATTGGTTAATCTTGCAATCAGAATCAGAATCAAAATCACGGGAACAACCACATTGAGCAGAGCGGGGGCCTTCTGTCTCTGTAGTCTATTGTTGGTATGTCAATTCACATCTGGCTCCAACAAGGAACCATCTATGAAATCTGAATTTTGAAAAAAGAAAGAAAGAAAAAAAAAAACATAGAAGGCATGCCTCTTAAGATATGAGTATTAAATGCATTTTATCAACTCTTAATATATATTTTCCTCAAAAAAAATCAAATTTGTGCATAAATGGGGTTAAACTGCTTCCGTGATAATCCAACGGTAATGACATTTTCTGTTCCCACAAGATGGAGATAGGTTTACACTTGTTATGGTGACATGATTGGCCTTTAAGCAAATTAAAATTCATACTCACATGATTGCTAAAAGAAATGCTATATATACAATTTTTGTACAATAAATTTTATGTGATAAGATGTTATTGAGTTTTACTAGTGGGTAAAAAAAAAAAATTATTAATGGATCTAGAATCTAGATTAGAACCTTTATCAACTTGTCACCTAGAATAAATATACACAAAAAAATTTGGCAATGTTTTTCACACCAGCTAAGTTGCCAAATTTTTACTGATTCTTATCTAGGATTACCATTAATATAACTTTTTTACCAACTACAGAACTACTAATGATGTGCCACATCAATAATGCAATGTTTGGAAGTTTTGAGAGTGAGGAGAGTAGAGGAAATGAGAGTAGTGGAGAAAAGAGCACAGGGAAATGGTTATCCTCACCTTATTTGGATGTTTTTAAAATTAAGTAAAGGGACTCCTGATTTTATAGAGGTAAAGAGGTGGAAAGCACCCAAGAAAAAATTCACAAAGAATGCGGGGTTGAAGATAGTTGTTAATGAGGGTGCCCCCACGATCGAAGGCTCGGAACAACGAATGCAAACTGTGGCCAGTCATCTTGAGTTGTCTTCTTAGGGGGGTAGGGCTCTGGGTGCACATTTTTATAGGTGCAGATATTCAATGGCGGATGTTTCAAAGCTTGAATGAAGAAAACTCTATTATTTAACGTTTGTTTCAAAACCAACCCCATAATAAGGCCTTGCTAGCTCGCAGCTCTTTGGGATTCGTTGGTCAGAATCAATACCATTGAACAGAACAATGCAAGACCAAGCTACATAATGGGGGCTCGCCCTCACGTTGGTCTACGCTCCAAAACTCACTCGTATCGACTCTCGCGTTAATAAGCACTAGACTCATTGCTCAATGGGTCGAGGCATTTCTTCATTTCAACGAGTTAGGTCCATACATAAGAAAGAAAGAACAAAAGGAATAATTAGTGTTTTCATTTGTAATTTTGTTAATATAGTAAGGACAAATTTGGTAATTTATTTGGCCAAGTATTTTTATGCTCCACTCTTCTTCCAAATCTCTCCAATTTTGGGGAATTAAAAATGAGGGGGTTAGAAGTAGTTCAAACCCCTCCAAATCTCTCTCACTCATTCCTTAAAAAACATTCAAATAAGGTAATTTAATTACTCTCCCCCCCTTTATTCTACTCCCCCTCCTTCTCCCAATGCTCAAACATAGCATATGGGTGTGTTTGTTTGAAGGTGAAATAGGGAGGATGGAAAACTTTAGAGAGAAAATAGGAAGAAAAACTTTTTTAAGTGTGTTTGGTTGGGTGGGGATGAAGGAAAATAAATGATGGGCCCAAGTGTTTTTTATCTAGACCCATAAAAAAACTTTTTCTCCAAAATAGAAAAAAAAATTGGGTGAAGATAAATTTTTTCTTAATTGACAAAAATACCCATTTCAAGTTGCCTTTATTTTTCTTCTTCTTTTCCACTGGGTAGTACGTTGCCCTTTTTTTTTTTTTTTTTTTTCTTCTTCTAGGTAATTGCCTTTCCCCCCCCCCCCCTTTTTTTTTTCACTGGGCAGTACCATTGCCCCCCCCCCTTTTTTTTTTTTTCAAGGCCGTTGCCTTTCTTGTTTTTTTTTTTTTCCTATTCTTTTTGTTTCTTTTGATTTTTAGTACCGTTGGCCTTTTTTTTTTCTTTGGGCTGTTGCCTCTTTTTTTTTTTTTTTTTTTCCCTAGCAGTAACATTGCCTCTTCTTTTTTTAGGATATTATTTTTATTTTTTAATAAAATTGGATGATTGTTCTTTTTTTGTGATTATTTGTCACTTTTTTTTTTTTAATTAAGTGTTATTCTTCAACAAGGGTATATGAGTAAATATATGCAAACTCATTTTTTCCATCCTTCCCATTTTCCATTCTCAACCAAACAAATAGGAGAGAAAATAAAATATTTTATATCCTCCCACTTTTCCATCCACCCACAATTTTTTATTTTCTCACTTTTCCACTCCTCTAACCAAACGGACCCTAAGTGTCAAATTATTTATTATAAACTTTCTCAATAAACTTCACAAGTTGAGGTTTTTTTCGTTGGAAAAAATTTAGTACCACAAACTATTACATAACTTTTTTGCTACAACTGTGATGTAACAGAGTATGAGTGGTGGAGAAAAAAAAGGAGTTGGAGGCAGTGATTAATCAAGAGAAGGAATTGTGGGCCCTAAAATCCCGTATTAATTGGATGATTCAAGGTGATAGAAACACATCTTTTTACCATATTTCCACACTGGTGAGAAGGAAAAGAAATCAAATTCTAGCCATTAAAGATGCTATGGGTGAATGGCTTCACGATGAGGCTGATATTAAAGAGTTCATTAGGAAGGGTTTTGTTGAAATTTACACTTCCTCCCTCCTTGGTAGTTCTCGAGTTCCCCCAGATCATATGCAGTGGCAGCTAAGGCCGACTGAAGAAGAAGAGGATAGTATTAGTGGGGAAGCTTTGGCGGAGGAGATTAAGTTGGCTCTTTGGTCTCTTAAAGCTTTTAAAGCGCCAGGGCCGAATGGATTGTATGCAAGGTTTTTCCAAAGATTTTGGATGATTGTGGGTGAATCGGTGCTTGAGGAAGTGAAGATGATTTTTGCAAATAGGAAAATGCCAGATTATTTGAATAGGACCCACATAGCCCTTATCCCGAAGATCTAAGGACCAAAAACTTTGGACAACTACAGACCCATTAGTCTGTGTAACACAGTTTATAAAGTTGTGACGAAGATAATTGTTGCCAGGTTAAGGCCCCTTTTGGATAAACTTATTTCCCCTTTCCAATCTGCTTTTGTTCCGGGAATGAAGGGCGTTGACAATGCGATAGTAGTTCAGGAAATTATTTATACCCTTAGCAAGAAAAAAGGTAAAGTGGGGTATATGGCTTTAAAGGTTGATTTGGAGAAGGCGTATGATAAGCTTGAGTGGAGTTTTATTAGGGATATGCTTTGTAGAGCAAACTTTCCGGAGGGCTTGATTGATATTATTATGAGTTGTATATCCTCTGTATCTACGGAAATTTTGTTCAATGGAGAAGCTTTGGATCCGATTCACCCATCTAGAGGAATAAGGCAAGGTGATCCATTGTCACCGTACCTTTTCATTCTCTGTATGGACTTCTTGGGTCAGCTCATTCAAGAAAAATGTGATGCTAAGTTATGGCAGCCCGTGAAGGCTTCTCAAAATGATCTGGCTTTTTCTCACATGTTTTTTTGCGGATGATCTAGTTCTCTTTGCCAAAGCAAATGCTACTAATTGCAGTGCTATAAGAGATGCCATTGATGAGTTTTGTAGACTATCGGGTCAGACGGTGAATGAAGCTAAGTCCAAGGTGTATTTCTCGCCTAATGTGGATAGG
Source organism: Castanea mollissima (assembly GCA_014183005.1). NCBI lineage: Eukaryota > Viridiplantae > Streptophyta > Magnoliopsida > Fagales > Fagaceae > Castanea > Castanea mollissima. The sequence goes on along the minus strand of JACAVU010000006.1, from coordinate 30,286,091 downwards.
GATAGTAAGGAGTCTTTTTGTGATATCCTTGGTTTTTCTTCCACTCCTTTCCTTAGAAAATATCTTGGATTCCCCATTAGACACCCTGGTTCTTCCTCGCAAGATTATAATTTCATTCTTGAAATGGTGAAAAAGAAATTAGCGGGGTGGAAGACGAATTTGCTCTCTTTGGCAGACCGTATTGTGCTCATTCAAGCTTCTTCAGCTGCAATTCCATCTTACATAATGCAATGCAATCAACTTCCGAGTAAAATTCTTGAAGGCATAGATTGGGTGAATTGGAATTTTCTTTGGTGGTCTTCGAAAGGTACTCGGAAAATTCATTGGATTGGTTGGCATAAAGTGGCTCAGCCGAAAAAAGAGGGAGGTCTTGGTTTACAGTCAGCAAAGGGTAGGAATACTGCCCTTCTTGTGAAGCTAAATTGGCGCTTTCATATCGAGAAAGATGCCAAGTGGGCGCTAGTTCTAAGGAACAAATACTGCAATTCTAGAAGAGTTAACGCCATAAATGGGGATAGACTGCCATGTTCTACGACTTGGAAGGCAATGAAGAGAGGTATGAACTATTTTGCTAAGGGTAGTATGTGGGCGATTGGTAGAGATAGCAATCTAAGCTTTTGGCAGGGCAATTGGACGCCAAAAGGGCCTCTTCATCACTTGATTCATGGCCCTCTAAGCCGAGAAGGGGACCATTTGGAGGTGAAGGATGTTGTGATTGACTCGGGATGGAATTGGGACCGTCTTCAATTTGTTCTTCCTGCAAAATTAAAGGCAATGATCCAAGCAATTCCAGTTTCTTTCATAAACCGGGGCTGCCATAATCTAGTCTGGATAGGTAGTTCGAGAGGGTCATTTGATTTGAAGAGTGCTTACGCTATAACATTAGATGTTGACTCTAGTCTTGCAGCTAAATGTGGCTAGATATGGAAAATTGATTCACTGCCTAGGATTAAAACTTTCTTGTGGCAATGTGCACATGATAGTATAGGTGTCAAAGGTTGCTTGGTGAGAAGAGGTGTGGGGGAAGATGATAGATGTCCTATCTGCCATATAGATTCAAAATCAATTCTTCATGCCCTCAGAGATTGCTTGCGGGTCAGGGCTGTGTGGATTCAATTGGGAGTTGAGACTAGGAATCAAGCCTTTTGGAATGCTAATCTCCAAGACTAGCTGAGCACAAATGGAAGAGCAAACAACAGCTTCATATGTGGCAAACCTCACTAGAGATTACTCTTTCCTTTTGCTGTTGTGGTCGATATGGAAGAGCAGGAATCATTTTGTTTTCAATAGGAAAAGCCCAAACCCGAAGCTACCTTCAGTCATTGACAGTCAAGTCATGGAATTCATGCACTGTGTGCCTTCGCCCAGGCAGTCCACTCGCAATGTGTTAAGGAGGATTCGATGGGAAAGGCCTCCAAGTGGTTGGAAGAAGTTGAATACAGATGGTCCTTGCTTTGGCAACTTGAGGAAAGCCGGATGTGGAGGAGTTGTGAGAGACGATCATGGAGATTGGATCATGGGATTTTCCAGACACATCGGGTCAACAAGCAGTTTTGTAGCAGAAATGTGGGGGTTGAGGGATGGGCTTGTCTTATGTAACAATCTAAATATTCAATGCCTTATAGTTGATGTGGATGCTAGTATGATTGTGGCTACTTTGACGAACCCAGGCTATGTCAACAATATAATTTCTCCTATCCTTGATGACTACAGACAGTTGCTGAACCGTTTCCAGTAAGTTCAGATTAGGCACTGCTATCGGCAAGCTAACCATTGTGCAGATGCAATGGCGAGGAAGGGAGTTGAGCAGCAGTTAGAGTATTGTGTTTTTAGTAGTCCGCCTGTGGACGTGTTGGATGTTTTTAAGGGAGACTTTAATGGCATGTATTTTAACAGGCTTTGTCCTGAATTGGTTGTAGTTTGTTAGTTTTTTAATGAATCATCTTGTTAACCAAAAAAAAAAAAAAAGAGTATGAGTGGTGAAGAGAAAATGATGGGTCTATGTGTGAGTTTTTTTTTTAGATCTTTAACTTATGACGGCTATTCTAAATAATTGTTCTTTATCATCAAAATCAATACTTTGATTGGTTTTGTTGTAGGCGGGAGATCGAACTTCATATCTCTTATTTAAGCACAATAAATTTTACCAGTTGAACTAACTATAACTCACTAAATTAACGAATAAATAATAAATAATTACTTATAATTTGACACGTCAAAGTTGTGAAATAATTTGTGTTCGATAATTTCGCTACTGCAATTACTTGGAAAAAATAAATAAAAACAAACTAGAACGGCATTTTGGAATTTGGGAAATGGGGGAGAGGAGAAAACGACGGCGGATCCGATGCAATTAATGATCTTTGGTTGCGTTCTTACTCGTGTCATTTTCGTTCCAAATTTCCTCAAAACCGAACTGGGGGCTGTAACCATAAATGCCCGAGGGCTCATAAGAATTATAAATCCCGCCTGAGTGTTCTTCCCAGGACAGGAAAGGCCTTTCACGGATTTCGCTTTCCGCATTCCCAAACGGTGACACTTTCTCTCTTCTCAGTTTTCCGTTCTTTCTCTATCCGGAACTCCAAACGGGTTAGCAGATCTAGGGTTTCGAATCTTTTTTTTTTTTTTTTTTTGGTGTTTGGCATTGTCACAGTTCAGCTACCTTGCGCGTCAACAGCCTCGGACAAAATTATGTTCAAATAAGGTAACGATTCGTAGGTTTATTTTTGTACATTTTTTGTACGTACAATGTATAGATGTACGTAGAAAAATGTTGGGATTGGTATTTCACTGTTTTGATTTATATATTTATTTATTTATAGATCCAGATATCAGATTGAAGAGAGAGAGAGAGAGAGAGAGCGAGAAGATGAGTGAGAGCCAGAGGTTCCAGCTGGGGACCATTGGGGCTTTGAGCTTGTCAGTGGTGTCGTCAGTCTCTATTGTGATTTGCAACAAGGCCCTCATTAGCACGCTTAATTTCACTTTTGGTGAGTTTTGCCACAGCCATGGAATTTACTCTTTTGTTTTGTGATTTTTTGCAATTAGTATAGCGTTGATCATTGCTGCTTAGATCTATTATGTTTTTTAATCAAAAAACAATTGTTTGAATTGATGCCTTTGGTATGGTAATAAGAACAAAACTTGGGTATAGTTTCTACAATGTTGTTAGGTTCTCTAATTAAATTCAAACCATGTGGTTGAGTTGGCCAGAAAAGTGCATGGTTGAATTTAATTGTTCGTGTTGTATTGGTCGATGTAGCCTTGTCTTTGAAAGACCTATGAGCTCTGCTTGTGGCTCAATTGACACCTCCTCCCGTTGCAAGTGCTACGTGGAGGTTGAGGTCACGGGCTCAAGACCCATTGGGTGCGCATGTGTAACTTATCAATAACAAAAAAAGAAGAAGAAGAGAGATTTGCCCCTATAAGGCTTTTGTTTAATTGCAAATGTGTTGGCGTAGCCACTTTATTTGTATTACTTCTTTTTTAATTAATAATTTAGTGGTTTCAATGGCTGTGGAGGTTTCCAAAACCACCATGTGGATGTGGGGTCATTGAATTTGTATCAGGGAATGTGTTACGAAGTAGATATTCATTTCTCAAAAATGGTGGTTGCTATCAATTTTTAGTGTTGTCATCTGTATTTGCTTTACCATTTGGGTCTTGATGTATAGTTGAGAATACTAACCTATGATATGGCTTGGTGCAGCCACAACCTTGACAAGTTGGCATCTTCTTGTCACGTTTTGTTCTCTTCATGTGGCATTATGTTTGAAATTGTTTGAACACAAACCTTTTGATGCAAGAGCTGTAATGGGTTTTGGCATACTAAATGGAATCTCCATTGGACTTTTAAATCTTAGCTTGGGTTTCAATTCTGTTGGTTTTTATCAGGTAACCTACTCTAGCTTATGGTGATTATTCTGTGGTTTTAAGATTCAACATCATTCTTTTATCAATGGGATCATTTCGTGATTGGTTTCCCATAATGTGGTGATCCCATTCTAAATCAGTATAAAAATTTATGTATTGGTAGTGTTTGTGTTTCAATAGATTAGTTGCATGAGATATGTCAAATTACAAAGGGTTTAATTATTTATTTATTTATTTTTTTCATGGAAATATGGAATGTGCATATGTGCTATGTGATTCATTCAGTCTAAATTAGTTGAGATCAATCTTTCTTGTGCTCAAACTCTGCCGTATCTCAAAATTTGATCCTTATGGATACATACTTCTAATTCGTTGTGTCTTGATATATTATGTAGTGCAGTAGCACGCATTTGTCCTTTTTTGAAAGTTGTCCTGTCTATTACTTTACTTTGCCACACTTTTTGGATTCCTAAATTTGTCACACTACTGTTTCTTCAATTTTAAATAATAATTTGGACATTGATTTCTGAATATTTATCTCTCTTGGTTTTGTATATTAGATGACAAAACTGGCGATCATTCCCTGTACTGTTCTTTTGGAGATTATTTTCTTTAGGAAGATATTCAGGTAAGTTCAGCACATGATGTGATAGATTTTTTGTGCTTTGTTCAACATTCTTCAAATGCATATATGACTTCTACCTACTTTAAAAAAAAAATCACTTTAAGCTATCTGCTTTGGAGTGAATTTGACTTTGTTAGCCCAATGTATTCCTAATTATTTGTTTTGATATTTATACATCTGCTTTTAAAGCTCCTCTTTTTAACTTGACCTTGTAGCTCACTAGTAAAAATTTGTCTGGAAAGTGCATCATCCTACTTAATGGGGTTGTCAAATTGTGTTTATTAATGCACTCTTAATTTGTTCTTGTTTCTTGAACTGTTTTTCTTTGTTTTCTATCTGGTATGTAGAGTTTCAAGTTTCTTGTGCAGCCTGATATTTACGTGGTGTTATTACACTTGTGAATGCAGGCATATAGACACAGGCATATAGACACGCTTGCACATGTCGAAATGCATGTGCTTGATTTTCTGCATTTTTATGCAATCTCCTTGTGAAAAATGTTAAACATGCTCATATGTGAAAGAGAAAGTGTAAAGAGCTGATCGATATCATTTCATTTTCTCAATGGAAACAAATTCTAGAAAAAGATGCCTTATGGTTGGTTCTCTTTAGGGGGCAGAATTCTGGGTCTTGAAGCAACGGCCAAGAAAGAGCCTTGACTTTGCAAAACATGTTAGGGACGTTTATTGATTATGCTGAGAGGAAACAATTGGTGCACAGAGAAAGGTTGAGTTTGGCACAATAGAATCTCTAATGTAAATTAAAAAACCCCAAATATTTTGTAGTAAAGAAATCGGTATCAGTGACCTTCGGCCTCTTGGAAAATACCTAATCTGACTATGAAACATTTTTTATCGTTGACATTGCTTGGCCTGGAGGAGATGGCATTTGCACAAGTTGCTAAGAGTCGGGTTGTAGTAGACCAACTGGCTTGAAGACAATTTGCTACCAATAGACAATTTTAGCTTGGTAGTGAAGAAGTCACCCATGAAATACTTATGTAGTACTTCTAGAATGCAGACATACACAGTTTCTTGGTCATGATATTTAATCCTTAGCATGTCTTTGTTTTATTTCCTTCTTTTTTTTTTTCTTTCTTGGGTGAAAATCTATGTATTCCTTAGGTAGCTTGTGCATGTTTATTGACTAATACATGCCTGCCTGCTTGCCTTTGTGATTTTGTTCATCTGTGATGGTTTATCCATATAAAGTGGTTTTCCGCTTTCATAATTCTTGGTGGGGCTATTCTGCCCTGGTTTTACTCTTTATGTATATTAATATTTATTTTTACAAATGTGTACCGATGCTTCTTTACCTCTATTACAGTAGGAGCATCCAGTTTTCACTTGCCATCCTTCTTCTGGGCGTTGGGATTGCAACTGTGACTGATCTTCAACTCAATGCCCTCGGCTCATTCTTGTCTTTTCTTGCAGTTATCACAACCTGCGTTGCTCAGATTGTATCCTAAGCTGAACTGACTTGTTACTATGTTGGATTTTTTTGTACCTTTGATATGCATTCATGTAACTAGCAAAAGGAAGAAAGATATGCGTGCATGCATGTATGTATGTATGTGTGTCTGTGTTTTATGTGTAATGCTTGCTTTTGATTCTGCATTGCACAATTAATTGTCATGTGTGTTACTGTAGGGCCCAATATTTTGTTGTGGTTGGTGAATCTGTCCATGTTTTGTAAGAACTTAACCAGTTATTTACAGATGACTAATACCATCCAAAAGAAGTTCAAAGTTTCTTCAACCCAACTTCTTTATCAGTCTTGCCCCTATCAGGCAATAACTTTGTTCGTCATTGGCCCATTTCTAGATGGGCTTTTGACTAATAAAAACGTTTTTGCTTTCAAGTATACCCCTCAAGTGCTGGTAAGAATTGAAACACTCACCAGAAACTCCCCACCCCCCTCCCCCCCAAAAGAAGCTTCTTTACCTCTTTTTGTAACTTTGTTTTCCTTTTTGATTTAACTATCCTATGTGTGGTCTTTATTGCAGTTCTTCATTGTTCTATCCTGCATGATTTCTGTCTCTGTAAACTTCAGTACATTTCTGGTTATTGGAAAGACATCTGCAGTCACCTATCAGGTCCTTGGACATCTGAAAACTTGCCTGGTTTTGGCCTTTGGCTATGTTCTACTTCATGACCCATTTAGCTGGCGCAATATTTTAGGGATTTTGATTGCTGTAGTTGGGATGGTAGTCTATTCTTACTGCTGTACCCTCGAGAGCCAGCAGAAGGCTACTGAAGCATCTGCACCATTGACCCAGGTAACTCAACTTCTTTCCTTACCCCATAATATATATATATATATATATATGGCTTTCATATAATTTTTCTTTAGATAATTATTGGTTAAAGATTTTCCTGGATAAATTGGTTAAAGAATTAAGCAGAAGGTGGATCTCCCCACCTCCCCAAAGTCTTTGTTTCTACTTTTCTCAGTAAACTCCATTTTTATTGGTTCCGTTATTTCGTTATACATTTCTTCTCTCTCTTTGTTCTTGCAACCCTGTAATACTATTTGCATGTGTAATGAATATGCTAAACACCTCTTTATTTTTTGTTGCAGGCAAAGGAAAGTGAATCTGATCCTCTTTTAACTGTAGAAAATGGAACAGGGATTTTAGCTGATGGTGTTGTTCCAAAAGCCCCTGTATGGAATTCAAACAAGGACCTACATGCGTAAAGCCTTTGCAATCATTGATTATTATTTTTCCATAGATCAAAATTGGTAGATAAAATAGTCCAGCGATGAAGATGTTGCTGGAAAAGGCCATCCATGTGCTGCCTAGCAATGATTGATTTGGCTAGCTGAGGACTCTGTCGAATTTTCAGAGTTAAAAAGAAATAGTGCCTTCTTATACAGCAATTTTGGTTAATAGTTCGTTATGATCAGGCTTCTCAATGGAACTCATACCAGAATTAATATGTCAATTGTATACTGTTATTTCCAAATACTAAAAAATTTCTTTATTTCTCACAGTTTAAAGTTTTTATTTTTAATCTTTAAAGAATTATATGCTGCCCATACCCAGCTTTTTTTAAGCGTAATGAATCATACAGGTCAGTTGCCAAGTATCATTGTCTCCAGAGCAAATTGAACGAGAAGACATTTTAAGTAGTTGATCCTCCAAACTCTGCTATCTAAGCTCTAAATACTATGGCTTTTATCATTCACTGTTTGGCACTCGTCCTAATGGTAACGAAGCCTATTTGCAATCCAAATGATATGAGAATACAGAATAGCTGGAATGTTAGTGGCAATTATTTTCTTAAAGAGTAATTTTCTCTTCCTGGTTTGACAGACAGAAAAGTGCCAACATCAAAGGAATATGTTAGTATTCCCCTCCCAGTATATCTATACCTTATTCATTGTAGTCTAATTGGCCAATCATTTAAGACTTGAAATCCCAATAATAACTCGAAAGTATTTGGAAGGATAATGAATACAAACACTACTTGCTCGTGCATACATGTATTCCAAGACGATTGTTCACCTTTTTCAAGTTTGATGTAATGGTAGGTTTATGCAAAATGCAAATAATATGCATGGGGTCAACTGAAATAATAAGCTTAGGATACAACATTTTTGACATTAGCTGATTTTTTTTCCAATTGGATAGTTACAATGAGAGTGAAATGATGAATGAATAATTACAATAAGAGTGAAAGATTTGAACATGTATCCGTTGAAAATATCAAACATTAATTAATATAATTTATTTGTGATTGGTATTCCATATTACAAACTTGTAGTTGTAAAAAAAATCATAAGTTTACATTTTACTATCAATGTAAATGAACAATAAGGCCTTTTTGTAGTAGTACTCTCTATCCTGGTTATGTAATATATAAGCCTATTTAAAAAACGCTATATATTAGTGTTTATGTGTTCTAATAAGTATTAATGTTTTTTTTAAAAAATATAAACTTACATTGTAGATACACAAAAATATATACAATATTGTACCCATTTACAAAAAAAAATGTATAATATTATACCATTTTTTTTTTTTTTAATGTTTACCATGTATGTTACATTTTACAACGTAAATTGAGAATTTTCCCCAAAAAAAGAAAAAGAAAAAAATTGTTTCACTTATCAAAAGTGACGAGAATCCCACCATTGGAGTAGTTAATGAAAAATGAAAAATTAGAGGGGAGGCAAATGCAATATCTTCAAAGACTCGTACGAGGTGTCACACTCACTCCACTCCTACTACTTAATACCTCGAAGTTGGAATAATTTGTTTAGTTGCTGTTACACTTGACTTGACACAAGCACAGAGAGAGAGAGAGAGAGAGGGTTTGTAGATGGCTCTTCGAAGTGTGAGCAGAAAATCCCTATGTTTAGGGCTAGCGGTTGGCCAGGTTCGAGGGTTGCAGAGCTTCTCGCTACCTGAGCTGCCTTACGACTATGGTGCTCTGGAGCCAGTGATTAGCAAAGAGATCATGCAACTCCACCATCTGAAGCACCACCAGACCTACATCACCAACTACAACAAGGCGCTGAGCAGCTCGACGAGGCCCTCGCCAAGGCCGATTCCCCTTCCATCGTCCAATTGCAGAGCGCCATCAAATTCAACGGCGGAGGTTTCTCTCTCTCTCTCTCTCTCTCTCTCGCTGCATGCATGTTGTTGGAACTCATTTCTTTCATTGATGATCAAATTAAGAAAGAATCTCTGATTCTTTCAATTTAACTCAGGAAGCTTCTTTATAGATAAAAACAGAGCAAGTTTGAATATGAAAAAGTCAAGTTCCTATGACTATGAGCCCAGGCTTAAATCACACTTTATCCTCTCACAGAGTCACAAATGTGGGTTAAGGGTGAAATTGTGTTCAAAACTGTCAGCTTTGTGCGTAACATACCAATAATTTGAGTAAATGAAAAAAAAAAGGGGGTCAATACAGAAACTTGAAATTGTTGCACTTCATTAGGGATCCTTGTTGTTGATATTTTAGTTATCACCTTCTTTGTTAAACCAGTAACTAATACTTCCCTGTACCAGGTCATATAAATCACTCGATTTTTTGGAAGAATCTCACACCCGTTAGAGTAAGTGCTTTGGCTTCTTCTTTTTTCTTTTTCTTTTTTGGATTTCTTGTGCAAGCTCTTGATTATTTAGTTTCATTAAATGTCATCCTTTTTAGGACTTTGATCACATTCTGAATGTTATGGCAGGAAGGAGGTGGTGAACCTCCAAAGGCTTCCCTAGGCTGGGCCATTGACACACAGTTTGGCTCTCTTGAAGTATTAATTCAGAGAGTCAATGCGGAAGGTGCGGCTTTGCAAGGCTCTGGATGGGTGGTAAGTTTCCGAATCTTCTTTGAGCCGTTGTGTTAATGCCATGAGTTTCCTTGAATTGATATCAGAACTCTATTACTTATAGCTGTACTTTTATTTGAAATCTTGGCAGTGGCTTGCTCTGGATAAAGAGCTGAAGAAGCTTTCAATTCAAACCACTGCAAATCAGGTATGGTTATCAGAGCTTTACTATTTTTAAGTTATTAGACCATTCGGCCTTCTGATTGGTGTAAACCCACCTGATTTTTGTAACTGAGATATTCATACTGTATGTAAGGACAAGGTTCATTCTATTGTCCTTGATCATAATTGAATGCCTCTCTGGACAGGCCATAACAATGTTTGCTTCTGTTTTAAAGTAAAAAATGTTCTTGCAAGGGTGGTTGATTCTTCTTGTAGTTGAAATTTTAAGCACATTTCACTAGTGTGTAGTGTGAAGTCACTATCAAATTACAAGTTCAATGGTTCAACCTTAATCCTTTGTTTTAGGATTTGCAACAATTATAGTAACAAAAAAAAAAAAAAAGGTGGTATGCAGTAGACTGGATAAAGTATAAAACACAAAAAGTGATCTGTTTCCATTGTTGTTTTCAATGTGGGGAATTCCTAAACAATAAAACCAATGGTCTTTGAATCAAATTGCATCTCCTCCCTTAGAAACGAGGACTGGAGGGTGAGGTCACAAGTTTGATGCCATATGGGCGTGTGATTGCATTTACCTATCTTTAGGGGGGGACGGAGGAATCTGAGGATATGTTGGGGACAGAGGGAGATGAGGTGAGAGGAGTATATTCTGGACATCTTCCCCTCTCCTTTACTCTTCTTTTCCTCGCTTCAAAATTAGGATAAAATTTCTGTGAAAATTTGATTGCTTTTATTAGCTAATTTAGGAACTTTGTCTTCTGCAGTTGCTAGTATCTTCTACAGTTTATTTAATGTGCATATTGTAGCGTATCTTGTTGATAACTGTGAGGGTGCTCTCAACTTTTTGATAAAACGATATATTTTTGTTTGTTGAAAGTCTTTTCTTGATGGTAGTCTTACTTTTTAAAGACTTTAAGATGCTCTAGATTTTTTTTATTTTTTAAAATCTTGTTTATTTTAGATTTTACATGTCTAAATTTTTTTTTTTCCCTTAATAAATGACATCTGAAATTTTTTCCTAACGTAACATTTTTTATAGGATCCACTTGTAACTAAAGGATCAGCTTTGGTTCCATTGTTTGGCATAGATGTTTGGGAGCATGCATACTACTTACAGGTGAATTTACTGTTTTTGGTTTAATTATATGCTAGTGATAGGTTGAATTTGGTTGTTTTCATATTTACAGGATGATTCCCAAGCATCCAATTACACGGTATCTTTGGAATTTCTTAAATGATTTCAAATTTTACCCAGTGGAAGTTCATTATAATATTGTATACAGAGAGAGAAATTCTTGTATGATGTAGTTGCAGGAAAAGCAAACTCTTTGAAGGATATTGAGGGCGCTTGCATTTGGATAAATGAAACTGCCACATGAAATTTCACTGTATTGTTCATGTAGTCTGACCTTATTTGACCTAGAGCTGAATAATGACACACAACTTTAGTCTGGGAATTAAACCTTGTGAGTATGGCAAAAGGGCACCTCATCTAGGTTTATTAGAGACCTGAGCTACTTTGAATGGATATTCAGTTGGGTAAGGGTGCCCTGCCCTGACCATCCCAATCCACCCAAACCTGGTTGCCTTTTCGTATTGTTTATTGTTTCAAATGTAGTTTTCGTTTTGCCCATATTGTGGCATTGATGATTAATGCTTCTTCCTACACCTGTCTCGCTTCCTCTGAATATATTAAAGCAGCCTTCTGAAGCCTTCTTGGAAGTAAAATATAAAATTATCTGCTGTTTTCTCCCTTGACATTGTTTGTAACTTGCAATTAAAATTGTTGTCCTCGTGCAGTACAAAAATGTTAAAGCAGATTATCTGAAGAACATATGGAAGGTTATAAACTGGAAATATGCAAGTGAAGTTTATGAGAAAGAGATTCCTTGAGACAATAAGAGCGTATTTCTGTGAATAGGTTTTTACTGAATGCAGGGTCTGACGATGTTTCTGTAAGAAAAAAATAAACGTCAGTGTAAATGGGAGTCGGGAAGTTTGTAATGCTGTCTTTTGGTAATCTTTCCAAGTATGGATGATTTTCCTGTCATAAGATTTACTTTCTTTTGGTGTTGCTTGTTCTCTAGTCTTCTTTTCCAAATTAGGTGGCCCTTTCTTATGATCGTTTGATATTATTGAATGAACCATTGCTAGAGGGGAATCAGACCCGTGCCAAATGAAGTTCTGATACCAAAAGTTGATGCAGTACAAAATTCTCAAATGAATTTAAGAAGAGAAAAGCCTTAAAAAAGGGAATAAACTTATAATTTACTAGCATTTTTTATGGTTTCTTGGAATCATTACCAAGCTAGAAAACGAAAACAAGCCTAGAAATAAGCACTTTGGATTACTTGGAATCAAACTCAAGCTATTAGGAGAACAATAATTCTAAGACCATTCTATTGTCACAACTTGCTTGAGTATCAATTAGTGAATGGATTGTTTTTCATCAAGTATCAATACTGGACTCACTGTGTAAATCCAATCATAAGTTTAACACTCAGGCAAATTGTGATAAAGAGTTGTGGCAGTGTGGTCCTAGAATTCTTGTTAGAAGAATGCTAGCAGAAATTTTATTAACCAATGAAGCATTAAATACTGAACTTCCTTAGATTCTATCAAAGGAAGAAAAGGAAATAAAAAAGAAATACTTCCTTACCAAACAAGTAAAGTAAATAAGTTATAAACATGTAGGAAGGAATAACTTTTAATCATTTACAAAATGAATTCTTAAATTAAATAAGATCTAATATATATATAAATAAGGCCCAATTGGCAGTAGGCCTCCATGGTCCATCCATGTGAACGGGGTCTGTATGTGGTGTCCACATGAACCGCTAAATTTTGATCTTTTAAAGAGGAATTTACTGTTAACGCAAAACTTCAAGTTTAGGACTCAAATAGTTGAAATTGGTTCACAGATGTAACTTATATTGATAAGGGGAGTGTCTATTACAAATACTTGCACACATAATACACATACTTCCCAAAAATAAGAAAAATTGTGATTTCAAGTCACCATTTTGAAGTTCAAATTTTTTCTTGTTTTTGGAAAGTATGAGTACTATTTGTGTATTGAGTAATGTGCGCTAGACATTTTCCTATTAATTAAGATTAAAATAATGTGAGTCCTATTTAATAATAAATAAAAAAAGATAAATGAGAGAAAAAGGGGTACATGGTGGGAAGAAAAAAAATTCTTCTTTAGACAAAATTGCACCCTTAACACATTTCCCTCCGTTTCACTTTTTATTTCCCACCAAATCTTATTTTATCAATATTTTACTATTCACTTTCTTTCATTTTCCCAATATCAAACCCAATTTCTTCCCTTTTACCAATATCAAAGAGAAGAAGAGATGAATAAATGTTAACAAGGGTTGAGAAATTACTAAACAATATACCATTATTGTATTTTATTTGATTCATAGTTATTTTTTAAAAATAGGTTAAAATTAATATGATGTTAATTATATATATATATATATATATATATATATATATATTGTAGTACCAATGGATGGGAATGTAGTTGCAAGTGAGATTCAATACTTTGCTCCAAAAGATTGTTTTAACTTAAACGAACCACTTCAAGAAGGTATTGTAATTTTATTTTATTTGTGATTTACATTTCATTTATCATAGAATATGATGTTTGTTTTTTAAACTCTTGTTTAATATAGTACCAAAATTAATATGATGTTAATTTTTATTTCTAATACATTTATATTATAGCATTAATGGATGAGAGTGTAGTTGTAAGTGAGACTCGCTACTTTACTCAAAAAAAAAAAAAATGGTTTGACTTAAATGAACCTATTCAAAAAGGTATTATAATCTTATTTTATTTGTAAATTTACATTTCATGTATCGTAGAATATGATGTTTATATTATATGATGTATATATTTTAAACTCTTGTTTTAATATAGCATCAGTGGATGACAATGTAGATGCAAGTGAGACTCATTGATTTGATTCAATGAATTGTTTTGACTTAAATGAATTGTCTCAAGAAGGTATTATTATTTTTATTTTATTTGTAATATATAATTCATTTATCATATAATATGATGTTGATTGATTTTTTTCATTTTTGTTTTAGTGTAGCACAAGTTGATGATGAGAAGGTATTATTATTTTCATTTTATTTGTAATATATAATTCATTTATCATATAATGTGATGTTGATTGTTTTTTTTTTTTTTTAGTGTAGCACAAGTTGATGATGATTTTATTGCAAGTGAGGTTCATGGAAGTGTTTCAAAGAATTGTGTTAAATTAAATGAGCCTCCAAATGATGGGAAAAAAAAAACATATGGAAAGGAAATGATTGATTGGAATGAATGGCCAATAGATGAAATGGGAGTCATTGAAGAACATGAAGATATAGATTCATTAGAAAATGAGTTTGAGCCTTTTATTGGTCAATGTTTTCCTAGTGAAGAAGAAGCTTTCATTTTCTATAGAAATTATGCAAATCAATATGGTTTTACAATTTGAAAAGGTTGTACTGAGAAAAAGAGAGAGGGGGGACATAGCAACATGTGATTTGTTTTGTTATCAACAAGGAAAACAACCACTAAAAATTGTGGATCCATCTACGAAGCAGTGAAATTGGAAGTCTTTAAAATATGGATGTAAAGTTCATCTAAGTATCATTTTACAAAAGTCATTTGATATTTTTCCTTGAGAATCATGTCACTAAGTTTGTTGTAGACCACAATCATGATTTGTTCTCCCTTTTCGTAAGTGTGATTTCTTCCAAATAATCAAGTTATCACTATAGATGATGAAAACGCATTTTCTTATTAAAAGAAGTTGGACTTTTCAATTAGAGAGGTAATGAGTGTTATGGAACTTCAGAGGCATTTGAAACATGGACAAATTCCATTTTTTCAAAAGGATGTTCATAATCTTTATGTGAAAATGAGAAGAATGCAAAGAATGATATCATGGATCTCGTACAATTTTGCAATGTTGTTAAAGAAGAGAATTCTAGGTTTCAATATGCATTTACAATTGATGAAGAAAATAAGTTGGAGTATATTTTTTAGTCTCCTACTAATTTTTTTGATTGATACAAAAAAATATGGAAATGTGGTTGTTTTTTATACTACTTATAAGGTGAATGCTTATGATTGCCTTTTGGTATTTTTGTTGATGTCAATAATCATGAAAAGATAATTCTCTTTAGTTATGCACTTCTTCAAAATGAAACAACAAGTGTCTTTCTATGGTTAATGAAGGTACATCATTTATCTTATAAATTTGTACAATTATTTTTTAAACTTTATTTGACTAATTAGTAGACTTTTCATGCTTTAGTAAATTTGTATATGATTAGCAGGCTTTTGCATGCTTGATGAAGAATCAACTTAAGGCAATTTTGACGGACCAGGATCCATAGATTACAAAGACAACATCAAAAGAATTGCTAGTTAGAAAACATGCCTTTTGTATATGGCATATTACGGCTAGATTTAGCAGTTGGTTTACATCAATTCTACCTAATCAATATTTAAATTGGTGCATGGACTTCTATAAGTTATATACGTTAGAGTCATGTGAAGAGTTTGACAATCAATGGCTTCAAGTTATGACAAAATATGATATGCTCTCTAACCAACATGTAATTGGTTTATATCAAATCAAGCCCTTTTGGGTACCATGTTTCCTTCGTGGGCATTTTTTTTGGTGGAATAACAACAACTAGAAGATCAGAAAGTACAAATGCATTTATTAAATAGCTTATTAGTTCTCACACAAACTTGATCTAACTCATCAACCAAGTAAGTCATTATTTACCATTGATTTCTTTTGTTTATTTATTTATTTATTAATATTTGTAGTCTTCATGTGTCATACAAATTTTTTAAATTTATTTTACTATTTGGAATTTTAGGTTGATCTTGTCATTGAAGATATTGAGCAAATACAATCACATTATATGATGTTTAAGGCATATAGAGGTTCTTCTATAAGATCAATGTTACCGTTAGAAGACTATGCACATAATGTTTGGACGCCCTATGCTTTTAAGATTTTTCAAGAGGAGTTTGGGAGAGTAGCACAATATTCAGTGTTTCAAGAAAATGGTATTGAATTTGTTTTACAATATTATTAAACTGAAACTAGTTAAAGGCACAAGGTATTATAGGATGGTAAGATGACTAATTGTAATTGCAAGAATTTTGAATTATGGGCTACACTTTGTTGTCACGTTCTTAGTGTAGACCTTCATAAAAATTGTTACCAAATTCCATGCTTGTATTTACCACTATGTTGGTGTCGTGAAGCATCATTAAGTGAAAAAGAATTTTTAGTGTTGGATGATGAAAATTTAGTGGACAAGGAAAATATGGTTGATACTAATGTTAATGATATGATTGATGGAGATTGCTTCATTAATTGTCCTCAGCCCTTAAAGACAAAAGGTCACCCAAAGCAAAAATGAATAAAAGGTGTAAGAGAATTAGAAAAAATAAAATAAAATCTTGTGGCCTTAGCAAGCATATCGGCCATAACATCTCAACATATCCAGAGAGAGCTAATTCTACTTCCTAAAATGGTGCAAAAAAAAAAAAAAAAAAAGTACTTCAAGCGAAATGAGATTGAATCCAATATTTTGTTTGAAATGTTAGGCAAAAACTTTTGAGCTTGTAAAAGAAAAGAAAAAAACTATAAGAATATTGTGTTTGTTAATTTTGACAATATTATGTCATTGGTCTAAAATGCTTCTCCACGACAATATAATGCCTTTGTTAATTTTGACGCTTCTTTGTCTTTTTTATTTTTTGGGTTAGTTTTTACATTTCCATTTTGACAATATTATGCAAGTGAATATTGACATTATCATTTTCAATATTATGTCATTTTACTAAAATGCTCCGTTCTACATTTATTTATTTATTTATTGAATTTACCTAAATTTTTATAAGGGATTCAATAAATACTAATTTAAAGAAATCACGTTCTTCGAAATTTGTTATTTCCTTTCTCACGTAAATATCATCTCCTTTTTTTTTATTTTTACTCCTCTCTCTCTCTCTCAAACTTATCTATTTCACTTCTCGTCCTTTTTCCAAATTTGTAACTCCTTCTCATTTTTAATTTTTTTTTTTAATGTTCCCCCATATGAAACTCTTGGCTCAACTTTTTTGTCTTTTATTTTATTTTTTTCATAACTTTCTTTTATAACTGAGTTCGTCTCCTCCTTGATTTCCCCATCATCAACTCTGTTCGTCTCCCTCAGTTCCAGTATTTAAAACCTTGATTCGAAGCCCTTCCCTTCAACGTGGTGTTGCCACTGATTTTGGTAGCATCTCAAGCACTTCTCATATATTCTCATGGTTTGTTTGTTGTTGTTGTTGTTGTTGTTTTTTTTTTTTTTTTTTGATGTATTGATGTTGGTTGTTTCCTGTGAGAGGTTTGTTATTAGATTTTTTTTTTGGTAAGATGTTTGCTATTGTTTTCCTGTGAGAGAAACTTGAGTTCTCAAAATTCTTTTGTTTTTTTAAGGATAAACTATAGAAATATGACTAAAGGCTTGAGTTGGTGAGAGATGAGAAAAAGGTTATTTTGGTCTCTTTGTTAATTTTTCTTTCTTCCTATAAAACTGACCCCATAACCCATAAGATTGGTAAAAGGGCTGCCATAAAGTTAGGTGTTAACGGACCTTTAATTAATAAGTGGGTATATTTCTTTGTATTTGTATTGCATTACCAAATAATCATCACTATTGATTTAATTTCCTTGAAAAGTTTTCAATGCAAGAGTTGTGCCAATGTGCTTCTGTCAAACACAATGTCTTCTCCTTTTTTGTTGCAAAACTGATCAAAATGCATATACAAGGGAATTATGAGAAATCTCTAGTTTTGTGCTTTTTATAAACTTTTCATTCTTTCCATTATTCATCTTCTTTGAATGTTCATATTTGAAGATTTGTGGATTGAAGTTTTTTGGTGTTGTAGGGCTTGAATTTGACATAGTTTTGATGGTTGGAGTTCTTGCAATTTCTAGAAGTGTTGAAGCTTAAGTTCAACTTGTTTATAAAGTAGTTGTTCTTATGCTAAAGCTCAATTTCAAATTGTTTTATAAAGTGGTTGTACTTATGTGTACTATTCTAGTTTTATTGCAATCATTCATGAATATTGCCAAAACTGGGCTTCACAACAAAATGAAATATGATTTTTTTATGGATTATTAATTTTATACATTGAAAGGGAAACTGCTATGAAAATTTGTAAATAATCAACTATAGATGATTTTTAGTAGTTAAAAGAACATTAAATTCCATTTTGATAGATGATTGACTGTTGTTTGGATTAAACTTATTTAGCCTTTTACTGTTCTTTATACTAAAAGTGACTTAACGTATATTTGTGCTTGAAAAAAGTGAGATTTAAAAAATAATAATACATAAACAGAATAAGTTAAAGATTAAATGAAAAAACTCATGGCAAACGAACATTGAGTTGAGATGTATTTGAAAAAAATTATTATATATATTTTCTTTTCTCATTCCCAAATCCTTTACGTCGGTGGAGGCGGCAAGGGGGTGGATCATGCTTTGATACATCAAAGATTAAATCTTAGTTTTATCAACTTGTAAATTCTCTCATCGTCAAATAGAAAATGTAAGATTCAATCTCCACCTATATTAAAAATCAATTAATATCTTGATCTAATGATAAAGAGTAGTCATTATGAAACGAATGTCATATGTTTAAAATACTATCATATCTATAAAAAAAAAAAAAATCATTGGAAAAATTCATGTATCAACAAAGTTTGGCTACAAATTTTATTAAAAATAATTAACATAGCTATAAATTTTGAAAATCCAACTATTAAATTGCATGTTTTTTTAATGTTTTTAACACACTTGTCAAATTTTCGTGCCAACAAGATGTTACTTATTATTCGATCCATAAACTTATTTATTTATTTTACATAAATTTTGACTACAAAGCTTGAAATTTAAACATTTGATAGATAAAATAACTATTGATTATTGATATTCTAAAAAAATTGCGAGCATAGGAAGAAAATACAATCTAATGGTATATTGAGTAAGGTTATTATAACGATTCTATCAAAAAAAGAAAAGAAAAAAGAAGACATTATTATAACTAGGGATGACAATTTTTTCTCGCCCTTCTCCATTTCACCTTGCGCGGGTTTTTCCTGTCTCGCAAAGGTGGTAGGGCGGGGATGGTGCAAAATATTAGTCCCGCACCATGGGGTGGGGTGGGGTGAGGAGGGGATGGATTTAGACTTTTTAGACCCATCCTGCCATGCCCCTCCCCGTCCTTGCCCCGCGTTGCTAAGGGTTATATTGTAAATTTTTCACACTCTAAAACCCTACTATTTAAACAACCATATCAATATTAACTTATCTTATTCTACTCAATGTGGTCCTCTACCTTTATTTTGTTATGTGTTATACTATGATATTTTTATTTTTATTTTTAATGATTGGCTTGTTAAATATTTGGATATATTATTCATTTTTTTTTCTAAAAATTGATTTTATTTGATGGGATAAATTTAGTTGTAATTTCAAGTATATTTTTATTAGTGAAATAAGTTTCATTAAAAAATTGTACTAGTTGTAGGGCAAATTAACAAAAAATAGAATTTTACAGGATGGGGTGGGGTTTTGCGGGGTCCCAAGTGGCAGGGATGGAGTGAGGAGGTTTTTCCTATCATGTGAGGCGGGGTGGGAATGAAGCAAAACAAAATCATACGGGGTGGATGAAGACCCCATCCTTTGATCCCACCCCATCCCTAATTATAACCATTGATTTCAAACAAAGTTTTTAGACAATCTTTATTATTTATTTATTTTTTTTGCATGGAGAAACTACAGATTTTTTTTTTTTTTTTAGAGTAATTATAGGGGATAGAACCCCGAGCTCAAGGTTTACAATGGAACTGGGTAGCACTAGGCTACAATGCCCGGTGGTAAGAAACTAGCGATCTTTATCCTTCGTGTTTTAATTTGAAACATAGATTAAACTTTGGTATTTTGTAATATTAGTATTTTGTAATTTGCCTAAAATAATTTGAAATATTAGTATTTTGTAATTTGCCTAAAATAATTTATTTTAGCTAGGAAAAGCAAAACGGGTCATACTCTTGGAATACCCGACTGGATCCAGTTGAACCGTAAACGAGGCTTGGATATAACAATATAATAACCCTAAACAACCACTATATATACTCTTCTTCCTTCTCGTTTCTCACTTCTCCTCCCAAACCCCTGTGACAAAAACCCTAGCATTTTGCGCCTAAACCTCGCACCAGATCTAGGGTTTGGGTCTCAAACCCAATCAATCGCCATGACCTTCAAGCGAAGAAACGGTGGCCGAAACAAGCACGGTCGTGGCCACGTCAAATTCATTCGCTGCTCTAACTGCGGCAAATGCTGCCCCAAGGTTTTCGCTCTTTCTCACAATGTGTTTCGCAATTTCCATATGTCTATGCGCGTGTTTGTGAATTTTTATTGAATTGGGCATTGTGTGAATAGGACAAATCTATCAAGAGGTTTTTGGTGAGGAATATCGTGGAGCAAGCTGCTGTTAGAGATGTCCAAGAGGCTTGTGTTTTTGATGGTGATTATTCTATTCTATTCTATTCTAGCTCTGTGTTTTTGGGTCTTTTTTTTTTCGTTGATATTGCTTAATTGATGTGTGCATTGTTTTGTTTTGTTTAAAGGGTACATTCTCCCAAAGCTTTACGTGAAGATGCAGTATTGTGTTTCATGCGCAATCCATTCTCATGTTGTGAGGGTCCGATCTCGTACCGATAGGAGGAAACGTGACCCCCCACAGCGGTTTAGACGCAGGGTATGCCTATCTTGTGAATCTGTTAACTTTTGCTTTGTTGGGTTTTTGCTATTTTGTCTTGTAATTGACTGTTTGATTGTGTTATTGCTTGTGAAGTTCCCACATTGTTCTCTGAGTTTTATCATTAGTGTACAAATGGGTTTCTTTTGTTAGCATCACTAGGACTTTATGTTCATATTTGCATTTTTGTTCATAGGAGATAGAATTTTTCTTTTTAATTTATAAAAATTATGAGAAATGTATCAATCAGCTCTATCTCAAATGACACCTCCTCTCCTTGTAATCTCAAGGTGGAGGGTGAGCTCTCAATGAGTTCATGACCCTCTAGTGCATGTGTAACCTACCAATAAAAAAATCCAGAGAAAATGCCAATTGCACAAGTTTTGTTTATAAGGTGGTGCGTATGTATCAGTATCATCATGCATCACATGCCTCAACACTGTGTCTTTCATGCATCGGGTGCAAAACTTACAGTTTCTATCTAAACTTGTCTCTGAGTTTTGGGTGGAAGCTTTGTAAACAAAGTTGAGGTGGTAGTTGCCTTGCCACTCACATGTCACATGGGCCTACTACTTTGTGTTTGGCATGTGGAGTGCACACTGATGGCCGCCATGTGAACTTGTGCAAATAACATTACTATAATTTGGAATTTTACAAGTTTGTGTCCAAATCATGCATTTGATACTAGTAGTAGTTTAGTAGTGTGTTTACTGAAAAAGTCTTTGTCTAACACTTTATAGTGTAAAATTACTTCAATAAAAACTTGTTTTAATTGTACCTATGTATATTAAACGTTATCTGTTCCTCTATGTTAACTCCAATTAATGAACTTTGAAGCATGGACTCTGGGTGATATATTATTTCAGGTCATTCTACTGCCAATGGAAATGATTTATTGTGTTAAATGAAATACTTTTACAATTTTAATTGAAATTGATTGTTAGAGGCTGGGGTGCACAGAGTGGAATATATTTTGATTAAAGATCTATTAGGTGGATGATAAATGCTTAGAAGGAAAATAATGTCACTTGTTTGAATTTTGATCTTGATAGATCATATCATGAGACTTAAAATTATTTTCCCCTTTACTCAATATCTTCTAGCTACTGAATACGTATTAAATGTTCATCTAATCAGGTAGTGACTAGTGATAATTTTTCTCATACGAACATTCCTATTTGTTGATGTCCTTTGTCTGCTTTCATGTGACATTTATATATCTCACTGCTGTATTCCTGTGTGCTTTGGTGAACTTAACTGAAAATGAGTTAGATGTCTTTAAAATGGCTTGTTTAATGAAATTTTATATTTTCTGCCCTTTTTCATGATGCATGTTTCATAATCTTTATTTTTATGTCAGGAGGATAACCAAAGGCCTGGTGCCCCTGGTCAAGGACCACGCCCTGCTGGAGCACCAGTTGCTGCCCGCACTTGAGAATCAGTACAATGTGCTTTGCTCTGAGGCTTTTGCCCATCTTTTTTGCACGTTAGCTATGAACCAATTTTTTGACTGTGATTGTGGCTTACACCTATTTTAGTATTACATGATTTCTTTGAGGCTTTGCTCTATTGCTTTGAGGGGCGACAGCTGATGCAGAACTGTTATGTTTCTTATGGAGTAATATTGTCATTAAGCACCATTAGACTTTTACTTTTTCTTCATTATAGATTGCTGCTGAAGTTCTGTTTTGATGTGCAAGATTTATTAGTAGACTGGTTGTCGGATTGCATGTTTAAAGGTTAAGATATGCCCAGCAGTCTTATTGATAAATTAGATTACAAGTGTCCCTGCTCAATTTGCTCCAATTGGTTTCAGCATTTTGGGACTGCAACTAAATATTTTTTCTCTAATGGTTTAATGGCCGTGAAAGGCTAGAAATGGTGCAATTTTGCAGTCTATTAAAGTTGCATAAATTACTAGTTTGGTCCTATCCTTTGTATTATATGTCAATTTGGTCTCTAATATTATATGTCAATTTGAGTGATATATAGAAAAAGTTGACGTGATACAAGGTGATATTAAAATAATATTTTTGATGCCACCCAGGATGTCATTAGAAAAATAAAAATTAAAACAAAACTAAAGTGAAAGGTTAAAGATTAAATTGACACTTTGTGTAAAGGCTAATTTCCAAACTGTATGTCCTTTATAAGTTTTGCTCAGGTAGTACTATAATTTTTGGTGGGGATGCTCATTGTCTTACGTTAGTCATTTTCAAGATGGACTAAATTCTCGTTGGGGCTAGGGAATTTAGGGGGTTGCTATTGCTGTATTGCATAGCAGGCAGGTTAGGGAACTTCTAGTGTTTTCCTTCATAATTCCCTTTCTTTTTTTATTTTAGGGTTGCGGCACACCCTCTGCTATTTAGTATTTGCGGAGGTTGCAAGAAAGCAAGTATTAAATGATGATTGTGCCCTCTCTACTTGCTCATTGTTACATACTATTAGCTTCTCCACTGCAGATCTTGGCTCGTTTGTCTACGACGTCTATATGGTAAATAATTCTCCTTGTCTCATAACTCAGCCATTATAAATTTATAACACCACCAACCAACTTGGAGTTATCTGATGGATAATATTCCAACTTGGAATTGTCTTATGGTTAATATTCCATCTTGGAGTTATCTGATGGATAATATTCCAGGAATGGTCACAGGTTAATGGTTATATAGTACACGAACCTTCCTAATTCAGCTTTGCCCTATTCTTTATAGACAAAGGAATGCTCCAGTTAATTAGCAACTTAGCTTGCTTCCATGGCCACTATAAGGAACCGTTTAGTAACAGTGTTTAAACAATGAAGTAATAGTGTTTAAACATTGAAAACTGTTGTTTAAACATCATAATACGTAGTTTTATACACTTTTTTATTTACATGTATTTTCATAAAATTTAAACGTTGTTAATTTTTTTTTACCAAATGGACCCTAGAACACTACAAAGCAACCAAAATTTCGAAGCAGCTTACCTGTAGTTAATTAGAGTATTCACATTCACAATCTTTGTATTGTTTTATTTTACCATCTCAAAAGTTATTTTTATTAATTATACCATATCATTTTATAACATAGCCAATATCCCAACTTTTATTTTCTTATTCAACTTATTAAAATAATATATATTACCCAATAAAACAATATAATCTAATCTCAATCATTAAAATAATATATACTACTCAATAAAAAAAATAAAATTTAAGTTTACAATGAGATTGTTTTGTGCTATAATGCTAAGATCTCCTTACATATACCATTTACATGACCAATGTGAATGCTTAATGATGCGCTTAATGATGCTTACTAAAGCTTTGAAGCTTCTAAGATTTTGTCAATCAGATAAGGGTGCTACACAATTCCAAGTCAAGTTTTAAGCCAACTTTGATGCAACTCACAATCGGCAGCTATTTCGAAATTAGGCCGGGCTTTAAGGTCTAACAGGTATTCCTCTGCAGCAATATGGAGACTGGTAACTTGTCACAATTTGAAACGTCTCTTTATGATCCTGAAGCTTTGTTAACATTTACAAAAAGTCATAGCAGACACTAAAATATTCAGAATCTGACTTTTTTGAATCCATATCCATACAGAATACCATAAAAATGACTTTATCCCTAGTGGGAGAATGGACATTAACAAGCAGTGCCGTAAACTTTCGCTCATCCTATAATATATTCTGTGTGAATCTATGAAGTATTTAGTGCTCAATTCATTGTAACGTGACCTTAATTGGCAGATAGCCCTAATCATCTCCGGTGTGCTTTTACCTTTTAGTCACTAAACTAAGTCGTTGGTCGAGACAAATCATAAAAGTTAGACTAAACATATAAAAAAAACATAAAAAAAGAAGAGTGGCTTTAATAATTGTGGCAACTGGAAGAAACCATGCTGTGCATATATCTGATTGTTCATGGGTTTAGACTATTAAAAGAAGGGTCAGTCAGACTAAGAAATCAAAGCTAATGCATGTCACTCTCTGAAAGGACTGCACTTTCCTCCTATACTACTAGTTTTGGAATAATATTAGAGATGGGCATGAAGAAAGAGCACGACATTGGAAAAGTCACTCCGTTTTGGACAAAGGCTATAGAGTCTCATGGAGAACTTAACTGAATCTTTGTTATAGGATTCATGAGAATCATTAAGAACATGCATGCAAACTTCATTGGGAGATTTGTCATGATTGATGGGGAAGCATTTAGAAGTAAATGTGATCCACATGTTTCTGTACTCGGAACTTAATATATTTGATTTATTTAGCTACGTACTGTGATTTAACAAAATACTAGCATGATTTTTTTTTTTATTGCATAAATCTTCTGAATCATTCTTGTATATATTCTCAAGTCCCACTTTTTAATTCTTTGTCACGCTCACTCAAAAGTAAAGGGTGATAGAAAATTAATAACTGTCCCCACCAAAAAAATTTGTACCATAACAGTATAATATCTAAAAAAAGTGTACACATTTTTTCCCACCCTTTATTTCAGACAAGACAGAAAAAAAGAGAGAGTTGAATTTACCGGATTCTGCGAGTTACAAATATTAGTGATAGCCCTACGGTTTCCACCTAAAAAAGTAGTACTGTATTATAATAGTATATAACCCTCCCTATAAAAGTGTAGTCAATTTCCCTCCCTTTTTTTCAGGCGAGAGAATAGAGTTAATAAAGAGTTGAATTTGGCGGATTTTGTGATTTATAAATATTAGTGATAACACCACGGTCCCACTTCCCACCTAAATAATTAGTACTATAAACAAAAAAAAAAAAAAAAAAACAATATAAACCTCTAAAACGGTGTAGACATTTTGTATTTTTTTCAGACAAGACAAAGAGTTAATAATAACAGTGAGAAGAACTGAGAAACAGTGTGCTATATATTGCTAGTTTGGTACTAGGCTACCATACCAGCATCTGTATCCACATTCCACACAGTTGTAATAAATTATAAATCCAAAACAAAGAAAAGATAAAACGTCGGTGTTGAGGGGCAATAAAATAAAAGGATTTTAGTAACGTGCAATATTATGTTATTTTTTGAAAAAATTTTATTGACAATTTTTTTTTTAAATTTTTTGTTAAATGTTTCTAAAAGTAAATGACACACATTACCCAAAATAAAAAGCGTTTCTAAAGTCTCAATTTTTTTTCCCCAGGACAAGTTTTTTATATTTTTTATTTTCATCTTAGTACACCCTTTTTATTTTACACATCATAAACATAAATTACTTTTATTTCACACATCATACACATAAATTACTTTTTAATCTGAAATCATTCTCTGAACTGAAATTGAACATCATATACATAAATTATTCTTTAATTTCAAATCATTTTTTGAATTGAATCGTGTCTTTTTTTGTTTTGGTTTTTGGTTTTTTTTTTGCTCTCCTCCGAGTCTGAATCGTGGAAAGGAATTGAATCGTGTCTTGAACATTGTATACATAAATTATTTTTTAATTTTAAGTAATTCTTTAAATTGAAATTGTGTCTTTGAGATTTTGAACTAAAATCGTAATTTAAAAGCTGAATTGTGTATACTTTTGTATGTAAAAAACACCACTCTTCCTATCAAAAAAAAAAAAAAAAAAACACCGCTCTTTGTATTCATTTGCGTTGTGTTTTTGGCACACAGGACGTGACAAGAGAGAGAGAGAGAGAGAGGGGTTTCTTTTGTTTGTTTGTAGTATCCGTGTTGTGTCGGACATGGTTTTTGAGATAGAGATAAAAATCCTACCCATCCTCCTCCCTATTCCTCTTGGGTTTTAGATCCCCTTTTTTTCTTTTCTTGTCTTATGACAATCCTCTTACTAATCTAATTCTACTCATCTAATTAATCATCTCTCTCTGTTTCAAGTTTCAACATTTTGATATACATTTTTTTTACAACTAATATAACTCCGAAACACATAAAAAACTGAAAACAAAAACAAAAAAGAAAGTACATTCAGTTATGAAAATGCTTCTTCTTCTTGATTCACCTCCCCAACCCCAACCCCAACCCCAACCCCAACACACTCACTTCCAACCATTGCCAACGCCGTCGTTTCCCTTCCTTTTTCTGGCCTTCTAAATTTCCTTCTTCTTCTTCTTCTTCTTCTTGTAATTGTGGTAATACTATTTAAAATCGAAAGTTTTGTTTTGTTTTGTTTTTAAATGATGGGTGATCTTAAAGTGTGTTCGGCGAGGCACAACGGCGTCGATTTTTGTGGCGAAGATCGACTCTACTCGTCGCCGCCGCCGCCATTGCCGGCGTCGAACCCTGATCCTTGTTCCATTGGGTCGGAGTCTTGGGCCAGTGCCGAGCGAACCACTCGGGAGATAGTGTGTAGAATTCAGCCCACTTTGGCTACCCACCATAAGAGGAAGGAGGTCATTGAATACGTGCAACGTCTCATTCGGAATCGTGTGGTACGCCCTCAATTCGCTTTGCTTTGTGTTTATCAACCAATCTTATCATCTGGGTATTTCACTTTTTTCCTGTTTCTGCGATTCTGTTTAAGAACAACCAGTTTTGAGTGGTTTTGCTTGTAATGTAATGGGTTACAACCGTAATGTCTTTTCAGCTAGGTTGATGGTTTTTTTTTTTTTTTTTTTGGGGGGGGGGGGGGGGGGGTTGTTTTAGTATGTGTATAGTAATGTGACTGACTGTGACTGTGGCTGTGCCATGTGCTAGTGTTGAAGATATTACTGAATTAGTTTTGGTTGGTGTGATATGTGGGGATTGTGATTCTTGGCTGTTTGTGTTTGGTGATTGAAGGAGTTTTCAACAGTGAATGGGATTTTGGAATGAGTAAACAAGACAGGAGTTGTTTAAGGACACAGGAGTTGAGGCTATGGTTAAATCTATGATGATTATAATTGTAGGTTAGTCACTATGTGTATTTGTTAAAATTATTGTTAAATGATTAAATTCATAATTTCCTAATAGTTTAAGGTTTTGGGTTACATCATATTTTTGCTTCTTTTTTTTTGGCTAGGTTAACAGAGGGGAGGGGGGCTAGTGGGTTCAAACTTCAGTGCCCAGACACCACAGGAGGTGCTGGAACCACTGGGGTATCCCTCGAATCCCAAATCATTTTTTACATGGTGCGTTAGCTCAAGTGTAGTCTGTGTTGTTTTGCTTTCTTCAGTACAGGTGGCTGTCTTTTGAGCCTTGTTAGTTACAGGGTTTATCAGGCTCTGATTGGAGGTTGGAGGGCTTAAATGTACATAGTGGCGTTATGCTTTGATTTGTAATAGTCAAATTAGATTCGACAAAAGGAAGGGCGGTATCTCTTACGATATTGTTAGATTTATGGTTAAGTAATTAAATTCACCATTTCCTAATATCTTAAGTTTTTGGGACAATTGGTAATTTAACATGGTATCAGAGTAGGAGATCCTGAGTTTAATCCTTGGTTTTACTCTACCTCCCTTTTGAAATATTAAATTCTCACTTGTTGGGCCCCCACTTATACAGGGAAAGTTTAGGCCCACAAGTGAGGGGAGTGTTAAACTTATAGTTAAGTAACTAAATTCACCATTTCCTAATAGTTTAAAGCTTTTGGGATAATCGGTAATTTAAGTGATATAAACTAAGAAAAAATAAGTATTTTATTTTAGTATTAAACAAAGGGATTCATGAGGACGATCGTAATAATTTGGATAACCTACATCATTGGACTGAAATATTGTATCTTGAGTAAGGCTGACAGATCCTTCTATTATTACAAGATTAGGATTCATCTGCTCAATTATAATTTATGGACGAACTAAAAAAAATATTGTAATCTATGGATGTAATACAATTTTAGAATATCACTATTGGGGAGCAAGTAACACTGGAGGGTTGTTGCTCCATTTCATTGAAGTTCTTTTTTTGAAGCCCATTTCATTGAAGTTCTTACAAGTTGAGTTTCTTGATTTGTGCTTATGTTTACAGGTCGTCCCATATGGATCAGTTCCACTAAAAACATATCTTCCTGATGGAGATATTGATTTGACTGTTCTTAGTAGTCCAAGTGTTGAGGATGCCTGGGTATCTGATGTTCATGCTGTTCTGAGGGAAGAAGAACATAATGAAGCTGCTCGGTTTGAAGTGAAGGATGTCCATTGCATTGATGCTGAGGTTCCCCCCTCCTTATTCACTTGTCTTTTTTGAATTTAAATTTTTTTAGGTGGATTGGCTCACATGTCATATGCATGTGGGCTGGCATTTTCATGCCTTGTTATCTCATATTTTTGAAATTGAAATTCCTTGTTAGAAGTTCTGTTATTTGCATGGACGACATGTTATGTAATTAAATATTTACCTGTTATATATATTTTTTTATTAAATTGCATCTGTGTTTAATGGTGGCAGGTTAAGCTTGTGAAATGCATTGTACAGAATATAGTGGTAGATATATCGTTCAATCAGTTAGGAGGACTATGTACACTTTGTTTTCTTGAACTGGTATGATGTAAGGCTACCTTTTAAGATTTTAAATGTGATTACCATGCTTGGTATCTTTTATCTTGCAGGATATATGATCCTATTTCATAAAAAAAAAAAAACATTTTGAATTTGTAACTTCTTTTCTTTTTAGTAGTATTTGAAATGAATTTCTTTCGTATGTAATATATATTATTTGTGTGCATTGGGCTGTGCATGTTTACATTCTTAAGGCTGCATTCCTTAGATTTATACCTTGAAACACCATGGAAATCATTCCATTGTATGCGTTTCTGTGCATATCTGCACACTTCAAGGATTCAAAGAATGGCATGTCTACATTCTAATGGCTCCATAACTTCCTTAAACAATATGGAATATGGAGTTGACTCAGTGCTGCCTTCTAGAAATTTCACATTTCCAATGCTACCTGTATGCAGGTTGATCGCCTTGTTGGTAAAGATCATCTCTTTAAGCGCAGCATTATTCTGATAAAAGCTTGGTGCTATTATGAAAGTCGTATTCTTGGTGCCCATCATGGTTGCTTTCAACCTATGCTTTGGAGACATTGGTCCTTTATATTTTCCATCAATTTCATTCTTCCCTAAATGCACCTTTAGCAGTGAGTGCTCTTACAAATTAAAATTGAATTGCTTAGTAGATGCATATATATTAGATTGAATACTTAATTTAATTTTTTCTTTTTCCCCCCCAAATAGGTTCTCTACAGATTTTTAGATTACTTCAGCAGATTTGATTGGGAAAGTTATTGTATCAGTTTAAGTGGACCAGTTTGTAAATCTTCTCTACCTGATATTGTAGGTAAGTAATATCCTTTAGTCTTTGTGATGTTGGATGGCTTCATTTTTGTTTTTGTTTTTTTTAATCCCTCTCACTCTCTTCAGCTGAGGTACAAGAAAATGGGGGAGATGATCTATTGCTAAGTGAAGAATTTCTCAGAAACTGTGCTGAGATGTTCTCAGTGTCACCAAAGGGGTCTGAGACGAATTCACGAGCATTCACCCAGAAGCATCTTAACATTATTGATCCACTTAAAGAAAACAACAACCTTGGGCGTAGTGTCAATAGAGGTATGATTCTTCTTGCTTCTATTGTGATGCTTTTAGGGTATGTGTAGGTTTGTTTCTAAAAGGTTCTTTGTTCTAAACTGACAAAAACTCCATTTTGTAGAAACTCCTATGTTTAATTCTAGTCACCTTTAACCTCCCCACTTCCAGCTATGAAATTATCAAACAAAAAAATTGTTACAATAACCTTTAATTTTGAAATGTTCTCTGCAAGTTAAAAAGGTATGATTGCAACAATATGCAAATATTTGAAAAAAAAAATTAATGTCTTCTGTAGAGAAAAAATAATTTCATTTAGGTATGAAGGCAGCTAAATTTTTGACAAAATATCTTAATAGAACGAGTTTGCATGTGGTCAAGCCTAATTAATCTGTTAAGGATCCATAGCCGACCCAAAAAATTTGGGATTAAGGCTTGTTGTTGTTGTTGTTGTATCTTAACAGAATGAGTTTGCATTTTCATTAAGCGCGTATGTTTTCACATGCATGTGTAAAATCAGCAAAATTAATTGTGAAAGCTAGAATATTAGGACTGTGTAAATAGGATGGTTTGCGCACAATTAAAGTGGACACAGTATTTGAATTTTTGATAGCCTCCTGGAATCAATTTGATGCCTTCTGTGGGAAAAAAAAAAATCTGTTTCTTAGTAAACTTTAAAACTAATTTTTCTAACCATTAGAAAAAAGAACAGAAAAGAAGCAAATCCAGAATGTCTAATTGTTCTCGTATAGCACACCCGCTCTAGTAGAAATTTCTCTATTTTGAAATGTATCAAAGCGGAAGTTAAAAATTACGGTGATCTTTGTAGGGGAAAAGTGCTAAGGGTGGCAGGAATATTTTGCTTTTATGATATTTAAGTTACATAGGAACCTTGGCACACACCCATAGCCTCCACCCTGTTTTTAGGGGAGAGGAGGTGCCATTTGATTTTGATCTTCTAGGCAGGTGGTTTTTTTTTTTTTGGGGTAATTACACATGTATTCATATGGTCTTGAGCTTGCAACCTCTCTATCTTACTCTTACAAAGGAGGAGGTGCCATTTGAGCTAGAGCCCTTTGGCCTTGTTGGTAGGGAATTATTGATCCTGATGTTAGAGAATTTGCTATTCTTCATGCCCAAAACATGGGTATCAGGGCAGCACAATTATTGCTAATAACACAATGGTCGTTAAGTACATGGCCTGTACAATGCTACTGATGTTGGCACAAATACCTATTATGTTCTCCATTGCCATAAATCTGAACTGTAAAAATAGGAACAGTTTGTTGCTGTATCACCAGTTCTTTCACTTCCTGAATCATTTCAACTTCAGTGCTTCTCACACTGACGTTACCACTTCTTGCTAAATTAATCATTGCCAGTGAAACACCAATTAACTGTATTTCATGGTAGTCAAAGACAAGTTGGGCACTCACCTAGGCGTCTCTAAGGTTCTAAGGTGAGGCACCTATAGTGAGATGCTCGCCTTTAGAGCCTAGTAGAGAAAGGTGAGCGCCTTAACCCATGAAAAAGGCACGAAGGCAAGAGCCTCACATTTTATTATTTATTGTTATTATAATTTAAAGCTTGTTGAAAACCTATTGCCCTATTGGTCCATATGTTGGTGTTGCTGTCCTTGTCAACCATTCTTTGTGAATTCTCTGTTCCAGCACACTCATGGGTTTTGTGCCAGGTAATTTCTATCGAATACGTAGTGCTTTTAGATATGGGGCTCGCAAGCTTGGCTGGATTTTGATGTTACCGGGAGAAAGAATAGCAAATGAGCTCAACAAGTTCTTTTCAAATACTTTGGATAGGCATCGAAGCAATTGTTGGACTGACATAGATTCTGACCTTTCATCCTTAAAATTACACTCTGTACTATGCTCTGAAGACAAGGTGTTTCTAAAATCCAGTTTTGGTTTCCATGATGATAAGATATCAGGCATTGAAGTCACGTCTAGAATTATAAATGGATCAGAAAGACACTCACAGAAAGTGGTTTCCTCTGAGCTGGTCCCAGAATTGGACCACCCTGTGGAGCGAAATGCTCTTTTTAAATATCGTTTTTCTGGGGATGCTAAACAGCTTGCAACCTCTGGAACTGTGGATATAAGAAGTACAAATGACTCACGCAATTGTTTGTCTCTGGATAGCACCTTGCGTTCTTTGGTATTGGGGAACTTTCATCGTGCTAGTCATTTTAATAATTCAGGATTGTCCAGAAAGAATGAAAAGATTGAAAATTGGAATCCTTGTCTGAACATGCCTCAAAATTCTGACGTCATCGATGAGAAGATTGAAAATCGGAAACCTTGTCAAAACCTGCCTTTGAATTCTGTCATAAACGATGAGATGGGCTCTGCTTTATGTTCTGAAGTCAAAGAGAAGTTAGTGGGTAGCAATTCAGTTTGCTCATGTATTAATCAAGAAGGTATGACATCTACATGTTCGGCAATTTCCAGCTCTGTTGCTAATATCTCCCCTCGTAATGGTGAGGGATATATTGTCCGAGTTTCTGGAAGCTCAGAAGCTTTAAAATGCCTTCTGGACCTTAGTGGAGATTATGATAGTCACCTTAGGAATCTGCGATATGGTCAGCATTGCCATGGGTATGCTGTATCTCCGCCTCAATTGCCCAGTCCTCCAGTGTCGCCTCAGTTACAGATTATGAAACCATGGGAAACACTACAGATCAAGAAGAATGTTCATTCTCAGATGAGCAAAAACGGTGTTGCTTTAGGAACACGATTTTATGATGTGAGTCATCTCACTTCATCATGTGCTGCTTATGGTCTAGAAGAAAAAAAAAAACCACGAGGAACAGGGACATATTTCCCAAAACTGGTATGGCATTGCAAAATTGGAATTTTTAACATTTGTCTTTTCTGTTGAAACATTTAATTTGGGATAGCATCCAATTGAGCTTTTTATTTGTGGGCTTTATAATCTGATAATTATCTTGTGCTTATAATATAGCAGAATTGCCATTCATATGGAGTCACGCCAGTTCCAGAAAAAGGAAGGAATCATGCAGTGGAGGCTCATGGTCAGTTGCAGAGACACACTCATAAAAATGGATTGACTCCAGCTCCACGAGAGGTGAACTCATCTGATGAAGGCTGCCATGAGCTCTCGCATGATGAGTTCCCAGTTCTAGGCCGTGGGAAGTCTGGATCATCAGATTCTCATCAATCTCCTCATCTTTCCAAATGGGGTTCTTCCCATGCAAATGGCTTCTCTTACCCATCTGAGAAATTTGAATCTGTGTCTCTTTGCCCCCAGCCTTGGGGAGCGCCCTTGCTGGAGCGGAGCAGTCAGCCAGAGTTGGGCACTTCACAACCTTTAGTCTCTGCTTCAAGCTCTGTAGCACCTGTACTGCAGAGTCCTAAACCATTACTGGGAAATAATGAAGAAAGGTAAGATTAACTTCCTAGAAATTTCCTCTTAATTGATAGATTTTCTTTTCCTCTAAGGTGTTGTCTAAAGCTCACTCTGTGGGTTTGGCTTGCAGGGTTGAAGTTCAGTTTTATCATTTGAAAGATGAAGATGATTTCCCCCCACTCTCCCACTGACTGCGGTGGACGGAAAAACCAAAACAAATATAATATCGACTTTCTCTCAATACATTCATGAATGGAGACGAAAGCACAGTCAATACATATATGAATGAATATGGCAGGACAGTCAAATACATAGAATGTAGACAGTGAGAATAAC
Source organism: Castanea mollissima (assembly GCA_014183005.1). Classification (NCBI taxonomy): domain Eukaryota; kingdom Viridiplantae; phylum Streptophyta; class Magnoliopsida; order Fagales; family Fagaceae; genus Castanea; species Castanea mollissima. The sequence continues at coordinate 30,252,081 of JACAVU010000006.1, read as the reverse complement.
CATAGATACTAACAATTTCACCTAAGGTTTAGGGAATACATTCCTCTTTTGCTTTCTTCCCCTCCGCTCTCCCCTCTCCCCTCCTATGTTGCGGTTGTTGTTGGTATGATGTACAAGAATCCATTTTGTACATACCTCTAGCATCGCAGCTTCCTTCATCCACGTTTTGTTGGCTTCATTTTTAGTATATACCAGGTGATGTTTGCCTGAATTTTGAAATTTAGTTTTTAATGATTGTAGTTAGTTGTCTTAATAACTAGCACAGATAAAATGTTTAGAGATTGTTATGTTGAACTACAATCGTTTCCAGAACGTATATACATGAGAAAATTTGGATGTTGAACTGGAAAAGAAAATTCCAAAAAATGTTTGATAGTTGAATTACAATCATGATTGTATCCAATGATTCCAATTATGGTATTTTCACTTTGAGACCACCTATTCTGGTGTGGTCATGCACAATTGTAAGGGACACTTGCCGCAACTCGCAACTCGCTACTCGCAAGTGCATAAAAAATTGAAACCATTTTGGATTGATCTGCTATAACACAGTATACCTTGGAGTTCATGAATCATTATGTTTGATGCGAAGCTCTATTTACATGGATTTGTTTATGTTTACCACTAGGTCATATTTGAGACGTAGGAACCAGAATCAGAGTGTGATTCCAATTCTTACGTAAGATGAGAGCACAAATTAACCAAGGTCTCAATTCCAATTGATGATGAAGTATATTCCATCTCGAATATTAGCAATGGATAAAGCTTCAAAACATTTTTTTTTCTTGACAATGAAATGCACCAATAATTCAACAGTTTCTGTTCTATTCTTTTTTCTATAAAAAAACAATTAAATATTAACATTATTGATTCACATGTTATTTGGTGAAAGTGATTGATTCACAATTTTATAATAATGATGATTAATGTCAATTCAAGGAGTTATCAAAAAAGCACCAATCTCAATCCTATTGTTTTCTATTTTAATATCCGGTTTGAACTCTTGGAAAGATGGAAAAAAAATAAACAAGTACGCGAAATATAATTACAAATAATCGAATTAACAACAAGCACCAGTGGTCTAGTGGTAGAATAGTACCCTGCCACGGTACAGACCCGGTTCGATTCCCGGCTGGTGCATCTTTTTTATTTTATGATCCAGTATTAAAATTTATCCCTCATTTTGGGTTTTCTTATTATGTATTTACTATTTTTAACCTCTTTTTTTTTTTTTTTTTTGAGAGTGAACTATTTTTAACCTTTTGCTTCCCTTTTAGAGATCTGATAGAACAAGTAATTTTCATGTGGTGAAATCATGTCATTAAAAATGAATATATAGTAAAATCATCATTACAATGAAGAAATGAAATATGAAACGTGAAACATTTCTTTCCACCTCCTCCCCTCACATTTTTTCTGCATTTGATTCCTCCATCCAAACATTTTTTTTACCATTATTTAGAACAGGTAATTTTCATGTGGTGAAACCATATCATTAAAAATGAATATATAGTAAAATCATCGTTACAATGAAGGAATGAAATATAAAACGTGAAACATTTCTTTCCACCTCCTCCCCTCACATTTTTTTTGCACTTGATTCCTCCATCCAAACATTTTTTTTTACCATTGTCGAAATGTTTGATTAACTTTCTCTACTTTTTTTCCCCCTGTTTCTTCATGATTATCATGATAAATTATTAATCATTTGATAATTAGACTTATTGCCTTTTTTTATTTTTTATTTTTTTTATACCAGATATAATTTTTATTTTAGCATAATCTAACTATATATGTGTGTAAAACTCCCTCCTGGAGACTTGAATTCTCCTACCCTTGCTCCCACACCTCACAAACACTTATACTTGTAGAATGACTACTGCATCAAGAGTGCGCGGTGATCAAATTTATTGCTAAGGTTTTGACCAATTCACCAACAAATAATTACTCTTATTAAACTCAAGTCCCACTGAATAAATATTGAGTCAAATCGAGTGAGGCATAAAAATTAAAGGCAACAAATTAAACCTGTCACAACAAAGCATGACCCAGTTGCCCTCAGTGCGGTGGGAAGACGCAAATAAAGTCTTTTTCATGGGGCCTTTGCCGTTGGGCGTGGTCATCTTTCATATGCCACAGCACTTTTTAAAAAGCGTGTCATGTTTTGTTCACCAATATATTCTACTACTAGCTAATGACCAAATTCATTTCATCTGTCCATTTCATTATATCCTGCACATTATGTAACTTTGTTTTTTTTAGGATAATGTTAAACTAACGAATTATTTTATAAACAGTTGTTATGGTGAATAATTATTGGTAAGTAAAAAAGTGATGTTAGTGGTGAATTTAGATGAGAATAAGTGAAAATTTGTCACATCAATAGTTTGTAAAAATGTTGAAAAATAATTTATATTTATAACATTATTATCTCAAACTCTCTTGATTTCAAGCAGAATTTCGACATTTCAGTATGCTATCATCGGTGGAGCTATAGGTAGAAGGAGCAAATGAGCTCCCTAAGCCAGAATACAGAAAATGACAACATCATATGTTAATGTTATCTTTCCTCGTATCTTATCTAACTTTCCAAAAGTCTCCTAGTCCAACAATATGTTTGGCTCCCCCATAAAGAAAGGCTGGGTTCCATTATTCCATCTATGGTGTCATCCCCCTATAGTTAATGTAACAAAACAATATCTTATTTAAGCTTAGCTGTAACAATTGTTTGCTTAGATACGTAGTATTAAAACATGTACTTGTGGTGTGTTAGGCAAGCTACATTGTAATAAAATTTGATAAATCTTAATGAGCATGGTGCCGATGTAGCACCTCAAAGAAAGACGATGACATGACACCTTGGCTCGATGTGTTTGGTAGCTCATTATCGATGAAATGTCAACTTGGCCATCCACAGTAACAGTCTAACAGATAAGCTCGGCCAAGTCTAAGCTTACTATGACATGTAAGCAACAGAGCCCTACGACTTCTATACATAGAAGAAGGATAAAATTAGTTGTTTTTCTTTTTCTTGGCAGGCGTTCATTTTGATCAACTACAACATCGATTGGCATCATTAATGACTAGAGATAAGCCACCATTACACATCAACAAGAAGTACCTTTGCATTGAGATGATCCTAGGGTGGCAACCTTGAGCAAAAGTGCATGAACTAATAATGTAGAGTATGAATGAGGTCTTGTAGCAAAACCAAGACTTGATGTGCCTCGTACGTCTTGTCCCAAAATACACCCAACCAAGGTGCCTCCCACGATTGCCAATGAGGTGATTTGATCACGATGAATTTGAGGACAAAACCTTATCGAGTGAATTTAAGGTCACTATTCTCGAAAATTCTAATAACAAGAAAAAGCAGTTATAATTACATGAAATTTTACCTTACAACCTCATCCTGAAGTACCTACTAAGATATACCAGTTTTAGCTTCAATCCCCAATTAGACTTGATCTTGTAAAAGATTAATCATTTGCATGAATCTCCCTATCCGTTACTAACTCCACAACAACCTTTTTTTTTTTTTTTAATTTTTATTATTGTAGCTTTGCAAAGTTCTTTAATTCACGCTTGGATGAGCAAAGTTCTTCAATCCTCACTTGGATGAACTAGAACTAACTTGACATAAAACTCTAGGCACACAAACGTTACAACAAATCCTATTATGCGTGTGTCTTTTGTTTCTGTGATGATGGCTATAAAATATGTCTTTTTATGCACTGGAACACTAGTACATGAATCCCTAAAAAGCCAAGTCATTGTGGGTTGAAATATAATTTTATATTCAATTTACTTGAGGCTCAATAGATTGAGAGGTGTTGAGTTATGTATTTAGGTTTATTAAATCTCGATAAATCGATAGGTATAAAGGAGCTAAGTATCGAAATATGCAGTTTTAGCTTTTCTTGAGCAGTCTTGTATTTTCAATAATACCACTTGTTTAATCATTTGTTATACTTCTAAAACACACTAGAAACTAATACTCAATTACATATAAAATGCGTTTTGTTTTAGGATATGCTAATTACATAAAACATGATCCTTACATTTTAGACTTGAGAGAGAGAGAGAGAGAGAGAGAGAGAGAGAGAGAGAGAGAGAGAGAGAGAGAGAGAGAGAGAGAGAGAGAGAGAGAGAGAGAGAGAAGGGAAATGACGTTGGAAAGAGAAAGAAGTTGAAGCGAAACTGTAAACAACCTATCTAGTTGAGTTGCAATTGGATTTTTTGTAATCACTTCAAAATCCAATATCCATTTAGTAAATACCCAATTTGGGACTTAGCACACACTTGCACTAACCACACTCAAACAATTCAATCCAATCATTACAATTTGAGGTATCATAATATCTCATACTTAAATTCTTAACATCCTCGTCAAGGCCCACATTTTGTTGCAGTGCCCTCGAGTCATATGCAACCACTAGGTTTGCTTTAGTACAATTTACAAAAACTCAAGAAAAGCTTTAACCACATTTACACTTACACATAAAAGGATTATTTAAGTTACAATTAGGGCTAGTCATAATCATTTATAAACTCAAGATCGGAGAGATTTAGCACATATTTGCATAACTCACACTCAAAACAATTAAATTCGCGTAGTTTGGGATATCATAGGAGAGTTGTTGGGTTTTTGTCTAGAAAACTTTTGTGGATTTTGCCTTTATTGATTAATGAACTGATGGCATTTTAGGAGAGATCAGACGGACACTAAAGGAACACCAATGCGATGATGTTGTCTACGGGATGTTAGAGGAGATAGTCAACGGTGGTGGGAGGGAGGACATGGCAGTGGCAGGCGGCAGCAAACATCTCGAGGGATGTACCAATTTTTTATAATTCTATTTAATTGGTTTGTAGAATAGAATTGTGCGTGAAAGGATCTATGGGTTAAGTTAATAAAATCTGATGTGGCAGCACATCATTGGAGGCTTGAAGGGTGTAATTATATAGTTTTACCCCACATATAAAAATTTAAAAATAATGTACGTGGTATATATTAGTAAACTATTTTAGAAATTTTTTTATAAAAAATAAGAAAATTAGTTTATTTTTTTGACAACCATTTTAATTTTTCGTAAAAAGAAGTTTCTTATAATAAATGATTAACGGGACTCTAAAAAGTATCATGGAAGAGGTGATCAGTGGTGGCAATTATGGTGTTTCAGTTTCAACTTTCCAAGCAGGATCCTAGTGCCTTCTGGTGGCGACTGATTTCCCATGCTTGCGGATCCGCACTACTTTAAAATATAATATAATATAATAATTCACAAAATATGTAACATGTGCACTACTATTAACCTTTCGTATTGCGCATTTCTACCAAAGAACAGAACATATTTTGTTGTCGTAGTTGAATAATGGAGTTAATTTCAGAATTCAAATGAATCCAAATTGATCACTCTTTGAAACTTGTTCAATTATTTTTTGCAAATGAATCCAAATTTGATCGCACTTTGAAAGAAGAGTTCAATTATTTTTTTTAGCGGGCCATGCTTAGACAATGTACTATTTAGTTTGTACATTATATAATAATCCTCGCTGGCTATTTTCCTAATAATTATTTTGACTTTATTTTATGTATTTAATTTAATCAACTTTCTGCTAAAAGTTTTGTAGTTGAATTGACACCTTCCTATATATAAAGTGCTTGGAGATTTAGGAGAGAAAAAGTTTGAGCTGCAGGATTAGCAACATGTTATAAATATTTTTCAAAAAAAAATAAAATTAACTTCCTCACTTGATTATGTTAGTCAAATGCATTCAGATTTATTTTTAGTACTACAAATAAATCCACAATTCTTATCACAATTTTCATATTTGGTCGATTACGATGGATTGTTTGTCATTTTTATAAAATTATTGTAAAAGTTATAAATTTATTTGTGGTACTAATTTTTTTTTATTTAAAAATTTGTCTATTCATCCACAATTTGGGCTTTTTTTTTTGTTTTTTGGTAAGCCGACGCAAAATGAAAAAATAGAGGGTGGACATGGCACGAAAATCAGATAGTCAACTATAGTATAATTTTATTAATTTAGCCCAAAAAAATACTATTATAATTTTATTAATTAATTAATTTATGGATTCGACAAAGAGGCATAGACAATGATATTGAGATGAAAATTAGCTTGATAAAAGAGTGGGTCCCGAATATAAAAGGAAATATTAAGAAAAAGAGGATAAGAATAGAATAAGTGAGGAATCTTTCAACTTTTAAGTGCAAGATTTATTGAGTAGAAAATTGAAAAAGAAAGACTTGTAGTTTTGTCAATCCACTTGGCCACTACTAAAAATGCTTTGGGTTGGGTGTGAAGTGTGAATGATATGGGCGCGCCTGTTGATGTGCTACCTGTTATTATGCTAGTAGCTAGTGCTACCCACCGTTAGTCTTCTCTATTGTCTAAAAATCAAATCTCATGGGCGGGCGGCTTATGTTTTGCCTGCAACTTTCTATTAACCTTATTTCCTGTAACTTTGGAGAGTTTGGCAAGCTAGTTCTAACTTCTAACACATTTTTCACATTTTAAACAATATTGCACATATTTTTACATATTTTTTTTTCCACCCATACGTATATTAAAAATATTTAAATAACATAACTCAAACTCCTCTCACAAACACTCCCTTTATTATTAGGCATAGTTGTTTAAAATCTTTTATTTTTGTTTTTTTGTTGATATAGCTGCATTTTTATCTCACTTATTTTTTAGACAAAATAAATCAATAAAAATAAGTTATACCAAATGCTTATATAAATTCACAATTTAGTTATAAATTTCAGTTTATAAAAAATAAATTATAAATTTTATTTGTAGGCTTAGATAAAATTTCATGCTGTTGAGTCCACCAATAAATTGATTGCATACAACATGTACATGATTCCAAATTGGTAGAAAAAATCTTAGATGTATTCCAAGTAACCTAAAAATTTAATGAAGTAAGCCTTATATGGAGAAAATCGTTTGTAAGAAGATTAGACTAAGGGTTTTTCATTAAGTTAGGCAGCACCTTTTTTGGGAAACAAAGAAACAAATAACTGTTTCACGCTCTTCCAACTCAATAAATTATCTTATACATTAGTTGCATACAATCCCAGCCAAAAATAAAGAAGATACATGTACATTCTTTCAAATTTGTAGGAAAATCTCAGTAGTTAAGATTTTTGTTTGACATAAATTTAATTCTGAGCTACATAAAAACTCAACGAAGACTTATATGGAGAAAATGTAATTGGATTAGAGTTAAGGTTTGTAACTGTGTTTAGTCAGTCACCAGTTTTATGGAAAACGAAGAATAAAGCAACCATTTGTTGCTATTCCAAATCAACAAATTCTGTTATACATTGATTGCATACCACATGTAAATGCTTCAAAATTGGTGGGAAAATTTCATTCTTTAAGATATTTATCTAACGTAAATTTAATTTTGAACTACATAAAAGCTCAATGAAGTAAGTCTTATTCGGAAAAAAAAGTTTATAATAAGATTATTAGAATAAAGGTTTGGAATTGAGCTTGGTCAATCACCCATTTTTTGGAAAACGAAGAAACAAAAACCTGTTTCATGCTCTTCCAAATAAATAAATTATCTTTTACATTGACTACATACAAAATGTACATTCTTTCAAATTAGTAGGAAAAATCTCAACCGTTAAAATTATTGTTAGGCCTAAATTTAATTCCAAGCCACATAAAAACTTAATGAAGTAAGCCTTATATGGAGAAAATCGTTTGTAATTGGATTAGAATAAAAATTGAAATTGTGTTTGGTCAGTCACTTGTTTTTTAGAAAAGGAAGAAACAAACAACCATTTCTCGCTATTCCAAATCAACAAATTCCCTTATACATTAATTGCATACAATATGTACATGCTTCCAAATTGGTAGGAAAACCTCAACTGTTAAGATTTTTGTTGAACCTAAATTTAATTCCGAACTACATAAAAGCTCAATGAAGTAAGTCTTATATGGAAACAACCACATATAATTAGATTAAAGTAAGAGTTTGTAATTATGCTTGGTCAATCCCCCATTTTCTAGAAAACGAAGAACAGATTTCGGTTTCATGCTCTTCCAAATCAATAAATTATCTTATACACTGACTGCATATAACATGCACATTCTTTTCGAATTGGTAGAAATATCTCAATTGTTAAGATTTTTGTTAGACCTAAATTTAATTCCAAGCTACATAACTCAATGAAGTAAGTCTTATATGGCAAAACCGTTTTTTTATAAGATTAGAGTAAGGTTTGTAATGGTATTCGGTTAGTCGTCCGTTTTCTAGAAAATAAAAAACCAAAAAACTGTTTCAAGTTCTTCCAAATCAATAAATTATCTTATACATTAATTGCATATAACATGTACATGCTTCAAAATTTGTAGGAAAACTTAGCCGTTAAGATTTTTTTCAGACCTAAATTTAATTTTAAGATACATAAAAAATGAACGAAGTAAGCCTTATATGGATAAAATTTTCTGCAATAGGATTACCAAGGGTTTGTAATTATGCATGGGCAATTACATGTTTTCTAAGAAAACGAACAAACAAACAAGTGATTCATGCTCTTCCAAATTAATAAATTGTTTGTAATAGGATTAGAATAAGAGTTTGTAATTGTGCTTGGTCAATCACCTGTTTTCTAGAAAATGAACAAACAAACAACCATTTTATGTTATTCCAAATCAATAAATTATCTTATGTAATATTGATTGCATACAAGATGTACATGCTCCCACATTTGTAGGAAAATTTTAGATATTAAGATTTTTGTCAAACCTAAATTTAATTCCGAGCTACATAGAAGCATGTAAATGTTTTATGGAAAGAAGAGAGACAAACAATAGTTTTACGCTCTTTCAAATCAATATATTGTCTTACACATTGGCTGCATACAATAAGTTCTTCCAAATTGGTAGGAAAATCTCCGTCATTAAGATTTTCTACCGACCTAAATTTAATTCCAAGCTACATAAAAACTCAATGAAGTAAGGCTTGTATTGGTAAAATCGTTTAAGAGGATTAGACTAAAGGTTTGTAAATGTGCTTTGTTAGTCACCTAGTTTATCTAGAAAACGAAGAAACAAACAACCATTTCACAGTAATTCCAAATCAATAGACGATCGTATGCATTAAATCCATACAAGATGTGCATGCTTCCGCAAATTTGTAGGAAAATTTCAACCATTAAGATTTTTGAGAAACTTGAAAAATCAATGAAGTAAGCCTTACATAGATATAACCATTTCTAATAGGATTAGACCATGAATCTGTAAAAATGCTCGGTCACTCACTAGTTGTCTTGAAAAAGAAGAAACAAACAATAGTTTCATGCTATTCCAAATCAATAAATTGTGTTATATGTTGACTGCATACAATATGTACATTCTTCTGTATTGGTAGTTAAAAGTGTTGTTAAACCTAAATTTATTTTCAAGCTACATAAAAATTCAATGAAGTAAGCCTTATATTCCATCTAAAAAAGAAGAAGTAAGCCTTATATGGAGAAAATTGTTTGTAATAGAATTAAACTAAGGATTGTAATTGTGATTGGTCAGTCACCCATTTTTTAGAAAATGAAGAAACAAACAATAGTAAATGTCTTATAAATTGAATGCATACAACCTGTACATGCTTCCAAATTGGTAAGAAAATCTTCATCGTTAAGATTTTTGTTAGACCTAAATTTAATTCTAAACTACAAAACTGGTTGATGTAAGCCTTATGTAGTGAAAATTGTTTTTAATAAGATTAGACTAAGAGTTTGTAATTGTGCTTAGTCAGTTAGCCTTTTTTTTTTTTTTTTTTTTTTTGTGGAAAACAAAGAAACAAACAACTGTTTCATGCTCACAACATGTACTTTCTTCCAAATTGGTAGGAAAATGTTAATTGTTAAGATTTTTGTCGTATCTAAATTTAATTTTGGGCTTCATAAAATCTCAATGAAGCAAGCCTTATATGGCTAAAACCATTAATTGTCATCACTAGTTTATATATACCTAAACTCTTTTGAAGTACAAGCGTACAACTAGACATGTACTCAATTTTCTCAGCAAAAAAAAAAAAAGAAAAAAGGAAAAAGACTTTTACTCAATTTAATTTTGAATATAAAATAAGTTAATAGATATAGGATAAAATTTAGTTACAAAATTAGTTGTAATCTTAAGTTACAACTTTACTCAATATCTTTTTATTAGAGGTGAATTTTGACAAATCTACTATTAGATTATGTTTTGTTCTTATATTCTCCATATATGCAAAATTTTTATAAAATTAAAGACTAATAGTTATGTGATCAATAAATTGTTTAAATTGCAAGTTTTTGTAATTTAAAATTATGTATAAAATATAAGCTTATAAATTATATAATAAATAATATCTAATTGATACAAAATTTGACATGTATATATAAATCTTAAAGAATATGCAATTCAATGGTTAGATTTTCAAAATACATAATAATGCTTAATGACACCATTGTGTAAGGTTGTAGTCTAAGACTATATAACCAATTTTGTAACTAAGTTTTGTCCATAGAAGTATCCAAACATAAGTAACTCTAAATTAGATTATAATAATAATAATAATAATAATAAAACTTGAAACGATTTGTTGGTTGATAAACTGAAGCAATGTTGATAGTTGATTTTCAGAAATAATTTCTTAAAAATATGAAACTCTTAATCAAGAATCCGAATTGGCCACAATTTGCTATAATAATTTTTAAATGAAAGTAAAAACAAGAAAACAAAAATGGAAATACGTAATCAGTCTTAAATGTATGCATTTGCACTTGGAAACCGCATGAAGCACGTAACCAAACCATAAACCGCGTGGCAGAGCTGGGTCGAGCCAGCCCTTCCAAACTTTGCTCATCATCACAGAACAGTCAAGCTTGACACACTGAGGTGGAAAGTGGAATCCCAAATAGAAAACCTGCTTTTATGTTGTTGGACTTGGAAAGTTACTTCCCCTCCTTATTAAAAAAAAAAAAAAAATCATGCACTCTTAATTAAATATTTATTGTATACACGTTGTCATATGAGATAAAAATATTTTAAAAAAATTGTGAAATTTAAATACAATTTATTAATTTTAACTAAATATATGATTTTAAAAGGAAAATTTATTTTTTCAAATCAATTTGAAAAAATACTCTTTAAACTTTTTTATATCTTTTATTAAAAACGAATTTTAAAAATTTAACTGTTAAATTATATATTTTTATTATATCTCATGTTTTTGCAAAATTTCAAAAAGATCAAAATTAAATAAATTTTTCATTAATTAAACATTTAAATTTCAAGTTTTGTGATATAAAATTATGCATAATAAATAAGTTTGTTGATCGAATAGTAAATAATATCAGATTTGAACAAAATTTGACATATATATTAAAAAATAAAGATCATATAATTCGGTAAAATTTTCAAAATCCCCTGATAAAAAAAAATTTTGAAAATTTTTCATTAAACTAGTAAATTGTAAAAAAAAAAAAAGAAAAAAAAAAAAGCCCTGACCTAGTCTCAAGTCTCAGCAGACAGAGTGCCCGACAAAAATGTATAATAAGATTTTCGGAAAAGAAAAACATATTCCAAAGCATTGATGTAATGTGATGATATTACAATCACAATCACAATCATCATCATCATCATGCCTAGGAATGCCGCCACCTCTACCTTTTGTAGGGGCCACACCTCCCCCACTTCCATACTCCCCCTCTACAGTACAACATCATACAGTTCCGTCTCATTCTCTTTTATTTAAGACAAGCCACCCTCAACATTTTGGTCCACCAACACCAACACAGTCCCATATTTCCTTCTATTTTTGCTCCTCTCTCTTCCAAATTCCTTTGCTTTTCACTTTCATATCTCTCTTTTTCTCTGCTTTAAGAGTCCTAGTTCTTAATTGTTTTTTTTTTTTTTTGTTTCTCTTTGTCATCCACAAATGTTACCAGCAAAGCATGGCCACAGATTCTTCAAATTCCGTATCCAAGCACTCCCTCAATCTTAACAAGCTCCCAAAACTGTCCCTCCTCACATCCCACTATTCCTTCTCACCCTCATTCTAAAATTCCTAGCATCTTCTCTCTTAAAGTAAAAAAGATAAAAATAAAAACATATACTTTCTGCTTATCTTAATCCGGGTTAATCCTAATTAGTGAAATTCCTACCACTACACCAACCTTTGCCAATAACATTTCACTCTCAAACTTTTGTCAAATCGTACACCTCGTAATTTTCCTTTTACCTTGAAAAAAAAAAAAACACAGATAAATCTAAATGTTTGCTAAGAACTACGACTTCTCACGTGTGGTAGTGGAAATGGCATGGATCATGTTGAGGATTGACTACTCCAGGCTTTTCTGGCTCCTCTTCGGTGTTTTCTCCTACGAAAATCACGAGGGAAAGCCGCGGATTTAGAGCACGTTTTTTCATTTTTTTTTTTCATTACTACTTTGAATTTAATTACTAGTTCCTTACTTACCTAGCTAAATTTTTTTACGTAAAAATCTGAAATCCTTAACTGCCTGGGAATTTGAATTGTCCCAACATCTCTCACCAAAAGTTAAGTTAGTTAGCTAGGTGGGCAGTTCTTGTCTCTCTCGGACAACAACAACAACAGCAACAACAACGAGGTTGGTGCTTTGGTCTTAGGAGCTCAAACATGTTCCGTACCCATATTGGAGAACGCACTAATGAGTCCAAATCGGAATATGGATACGCGGAAACCGATCCCACCGGTCGATATGTCAGAGTAAGCTAAAGTTATCTTTTGGATTATTATATATGTGATTATCTTTTTTTGATGAGTTATATATGATTCATTCGGATTGTTGATTTCTGTGTCTGTTGCCGTATAGTTTACAAATCTTAAAGAACGAACACCAAAACGAAATATGTCTTTCAGCACCATGTGCACAGCTTGTTATACTGATTATTGTTTTTTCGTTTGTCTTAAATTTTCTTGTTTTGCTTTTGGGGCAAACAAATAATTTCTTTTTTGTTTTTTAACTAAATGTTATTCAAGGATTTGCAGTGCTGGGAGCGTCTTAAGTCTAAAGCTTTTTTTTTTTTTTTTTTTTCATGGTTTAATTTCGAACAAAAAACAGAAAACAAAAAAGCTTTCCACAGCGCAATTTGGTTCACAAATATAATATATTATCGTTGACAGTCGTTATTCTATTATTGGCACAAGTATTATTAATTTGAAGCGTTCAACGTAACAGCTGAGAGTTCTACAATATATTACTCTTATGCATATGTCATGCCGATAATACACTGTATAACTACTATACTATCGGGACTAGTTGCTTCTGGTCAAGCTTAATCACCGAATTAGGCAGATGATTATCTTAGGAAATAGTAAGTTTCATTTATATGCTAGTTTGTTGTTGTCTGAAGGATCTTCAAGGTGTTTCCAATTACTAGTGATTTAACAACCTTAAATGAAGGACCAATTGGTGTCACATAAGATTTTGTACCTGAATGCAAAATGTTGATAAAATTGTTTTCATACACTGAAGTTTGGTCAGTGATTTTCACTTTGTGAAATGCTTGTTGGACCATGATTGTGTGTGGTGCTCAACATCACTCTGATTTAGTTTTAGAAGTGAATTGATCAATAGATCTTATTATTAGCTCGTGTAAGAATTTTGTAACGATTTTTCACTCATGGAAAAAAAAAAATTCCATTTTTCTTCTGTGGGACTTCTGTAAAGTATGATAATTTCATGCACTCTGAAACTACACCTTGTAACACCAAGACAACTGAAAGAGACTTTTAAGCGTCCTCAGCCTTGAGCACCAAGGTTGCAGTGCTGAGTGCATATCTATAGTGACCAGGACACATGATAAAATATTTTCTTGTTTTCAATAGAGGTATAGGAGAGTATTATCAAAGGAATAACTAGAAGCTTGAACCTACAGAAGCCTTTGAATGGAAAACATAAAACAGGCAATGTATTCATGAATAGGCAGATAACTTGAATGTGATTAAACATGACTCTTGTATCCAAGACCAATCCAGATTGGATGAACTTGATGATGTCGATGACAATGGTTATATACCGTTTCTCTTGCTTACTTATGCACACATTTATTATTTTGTAAGCCTTGCTTAATTATTTTGCTTGGAATGGTCAAGAAGAAGTTTCATATTCTATTGCAACCTTACTTGATCTTTTTTTTTTTTTTTTTACATTTATTTTTTAACCTTGTTGGTTGATTACTTGATCAATGGTAATTATACTGAATATTTTGATGTGATGATAGTATTCTCTTTGTGATTTCTAGTTTAATGATGTTCTTGGAAAAGGGGCAATGAAGAAAGTGTACAAGGCAATCGATGAGGTCCTTGGGATTGAGGTGGCATGGAATCAAGTAAAACTGAATGAGGTGCTTCGCTCACCAGATGATTTGCAGCGGCTGTACTCAGAGGTTCACCTCCTCAGCACCCTTAATCATGACTCTATCATCCAATTCCATGCCTCCTGGATTGATGTTAATCGCAAGACCTTCAACTTCATTACTGAAATGTTTACTTCGGGGACGCTCAGAGAGTAATTTTTTTTTTTCCAATTCTACTTTTGCCAAATGCACTAATCCCTTGATTTTCACCCTTAGAACTAGGCAAACTTGTTACAGACAACATGTGAATAACAGCCCTCTTAATTAGGCGATCATAATTTTTGATTGTATGATATGTCAAAGAATTTAGAAGAGAGACGTGCTATTTTGTCTGGGGTCTCCCAATCTAATGTTACAGCAAAAACGCATAGACAAAAAGAAAACTTGTTTTGAAAAAATACCCTGTCTATGGCTTCTACATTTTTATAATCATCTTCATAAAAAATTACAGTGATGGAGTGATTTTTTTTATATGCAAATAATTGGAATTGAAACTATCCACCGTCATTTCACAATTAGAAAGAATATTCTCAATATAATCTGAAAGAACAGGGTCATATAAGCTCTGTGGATATGTTAAGTACTGAACCTCACTTCTGGGTAACTGTATTTTGTGTGAGATGTTATTCTCTAATTTGAATCATTATTTGCGTAACATAACATACAACATCCTGGTGTGATACAGATACAGGAAGAAATATGAGAAAGTACACATCCGGGCCATTAAGTGCTGGGCTCGCCAAATCTTACGAGGACTAGTTTATCTGCATGGCCATGACCCTCCAGTAATTCATAGAGACCTTAAGTGTGATAACATCTTTGTTAATGGCCATCTTGGACAAGTCAAGATTGGTGATCTAGGACTAGCAGCAATTCTTCGTGGTTCACAGTCAGCCCACAGTGTTATAGGTACTTATTTTTCTAGCATTAGCACATGAATCTTGTAGGTACTCATCTCATACCTAATTGAACTTTTCTCTAATGTGTTAGGTACCCCGGAGTTCATGGCACCTGAATTATATGAAGAAGATTACAATGAACTTGTTGATGTATATTCATTTGGCTTGTGTGTTTTGGAGATGCTCACATCCGAATACCCATATAGCGAATGTTCCAACCCTGCACAAATCTACAAGAAAGTGACATCGGTATGTTCAGCTTTGATGTTAAGTTTATAGATGTCTGTCAAATTAGTATCTCAGCCAACCACTTTCTTTGTTCAGGGGAAGCTTCCAGGAGCATTCTACCGGATTGAAGACTTGGAAGCACAGAGATTTATTGGACAATGCTTAGTAACTGCTTCAAAAAGATTATCAGCAAAAGAATTATTGCTTGACCCTTTTCTTGCATCTGATAAAGATGAACAACTGCTTCTGAAAAAGTTTGGCAGTCAGAGGCCATTTTTAAGTCAAAGAGATATGGAGAAACTAAAGTTGAGTGATCCAACTAGGACAAAAATGACAATCACAGGGAAGCTCAATCCTGATGATTCCATCTTTCTCAAAGTGCAGATTGCTGATAAGGATGGTACTACCTTAGCTATTCCTTCACATTTTTTAAAGTAATTATTTTTATGGAAAGCCTTTTTCTGGAACACATCCAAGCATATT
Organism: Castanea mollissima; assembly: GCA_014183005.1. Classification (NCBI taxonomy): domain Eukaryota; kingdom Viridiplantae; phylum Streptophyta; class Magnoliopsida; order Fagales; family Fagaceae; genus Castanea; species Castanea mollissima. The sequence continues at coordinate 30,236,041 of JACAVU010000006.1, read as the reverse complement.
CTTGATTAATTTGAATTCATATTTCATGAAACCTATGGGTCTAAAATTTGGCTAAAAGTTTCTGGACATACTGTAATTTTACTGACTGGCTACAGTTCCAATCCCAAGTAGTAAACTTTTTAACCATCTTGTTGCAGGTTCTGCCAGAAACATATATTTCCCTTTTGACATTTTAACCGATACTCCAATTGATGTTGCAATGGAGATGGTGAAGGAGTTGGAGATCACCGATTGGGAGCCATTTGAAATTGCGGATATGATTGAAGGAGAGATTTCTGCTTTAGTACCACATTGGAGAAAAAGGGACACGTCTCATCCTGAAACCCACCAGACATTTAACTACCAAGATGATGATGATGATGGGCCTCATCATTACTTTCAGTCTTTCTCCTCCTGTTCATCATCCCAAGTATCAGCATCGGGCTTAATTAGGATTGATGAAACAGCAGACCAATATGATTGGCTCCAAGGTATTGCACCTTAGTTCTTTCGAAAGTAATATGTTACTTTACATGCCATTATTGACTAATGCATACTAGAATTACAAACCACTACTCTAATAGAAGGCTCCTTAGACTATCACTTAGACGTGGCCACTTAATCAAGGAAAGGGACACTATGTATCAAACATATGTAACCACCCTCACATAGGGGTGGATCCTAGAAGTCTAGAAAGTCTCTGTAACCATTACACTATATAGCCTCTCCTTAACCAGGGCATAAAGGAGAGTGCTGCACCCGGTTGGTCACTGAACCCATGTGGTGCAGTTATAACAAATATAGGTCAGTGTGTATAATTCCTCCCAAGCCATTCTCAGGCTTTGGGGTGCAATCCCTATCCAACCTCAAATGTTGGGCCTTGAATGCTTGTGTAGGATATAATAACTTGAAACATTGACTTGGGTGGAGGCTCAGGCTGGACTGTCCAGTGCCCCTAACCTGATTTCACATACACTTGATGTATGATGTTACTTTTCCTAATGAAGTCCTAGAAAGTCTGGCTGCATTTTCCTAGCTAAAGCTAGAAGGGTTGGGGAAAGTCTCAGTTTTCGAAATTTCAAATCTCAATGTCAATTAGAAGCACTTGCTGCTGCAGATAATTTGCTTGATGATACCAGCTCTCAAAGCTCTTCACACTCAGGAACATATTCCAACTTACATTACTTATCTGGCGATGAGCACGAATCCAATACAGGTCCAACAAGGGGAGATCAGCATAGCATCACAAAGACTCACAAATGTACAAGGTTCTGTCCTGGGGAAGTCCATAACACAGGCCAGTCCATGGCTGGTAATTTCTGCCGTCAATGCACGGTTTTACGTGGATCACATGGAGCTACTAGTTCTAAAGAAAAGGTGGTGGTGAACAACCGCAGATTAACGAGAAACCGCTCTCTAGTAGATGTACGTAGCCAATTACTACACAGGTCATTGGTGGAGGAGGTGAGCAAGCGCAGGTTATTCAAAACAGTCGGAGCCGTGGAAAATATTGGGTTTCAAGCACCAATTGAGGTTTCTAAAAATGTGTCACAGCCATCTGGTGACGCTTGTTCAATGAGGAGTACCAAAAATGGCAGGAAGCAAGGACATCACAGCAGAAGAAATTGAAAATGCTTCAATGAGAAGAGTGATAGATATGTTAAAAGATGCAGACACATACAAAATGCTTAGTTCAAATGTAGAATGGCCCTCTGTGTATAAACTATAAAGATAGTTTTGAAGTTGATTTCAAGGCCCTTCTGTAATAAATAAATAAATAAAAAGAAATAAAAAAAAAGAGAGGGTAGGGGGTAGGCAATAGGCATCAATGTCAGCTGGTACGAGAATTGGACAAATTCAAGGTGCTCTGCTGTGTAGTAAAATTCTGGAGAGAATTGTATGTAAATATGTCTACAAGGAGCGGGATGTTTGAGAATAAACGCCTGTTTGAAACAAAGGTTCTTATCTCTTGATTTGCATTCTCATTTCTGCCTTATATGATAATGAAAGACAAATGGAAAAACAAATTGAAAAAACAAAAGGGCAAAACAATACATTTCTTAAGAAGAATTTTGCTAAGTTTCCTTTGGATGAGATAAAGGAAATCACGAAATAGCTAGGTGGACTCAGAAACTTGGGAGGGCAGCTCCCTTCCCTTGCTTTGTTCCATCCACATCCTTTGGGAGTTTTGTGGGTAAAAGGCAAGGATCAAGCATTTTAGAAAACCCTACCGAAGTTATTTTGTTAATTCTAGGTTAATGGGCTGGGAAACGGTCCGGCCCAGCTAGCACCTATATATGGGCAGAGAAACTAGCCACGCTGCCATGGTCTGACCCAATGAGTCTTCGTTACTACCATGGTTAACACAAGAAGAAGTGGAAAAGCCTTAATGGAGCCCACTCATGACAGCATCACTCTATAACAAAGTCATTCCTTTTAAGGGGGGATACGCTGATAGCTAACCCATAACTATCAAACTCTTACTATCAATTAATACACTTCTAAGAAAGAGAGAGTTTATTTAAGTTGAGGGAATGAAAATATGAAGAGGAAGACTAAAATAACATTAGTGAAAAAGTAAAATATTAATTAAAGAAGTAACAGAAAGTACAACATTTGATAGAATTGAATGACAAAAACTATCATATATGTTATTGATCTTACCTAATTTGTTGAGAATTCATAACCGACCCTAAAAAAATGGCATTATAACTTGTTGTAATTATTTATCTATATCTTGTTTTATTAGTTTGAGCGCTTTGCATTTTATTTTAGTTTTATTAGGGGTTGATGTAAGTGGTGATAAGTTATTTTGATGAGAACTTTGAAGGTGGATTGATGGGTGTTGCTAGGAAGAATAAGTGCGAATTGGCTAGCAATAGAGGTAGAGTGGTCTTGTTTTGGCAACTTGGAGTTTGGTTTAGAAGTGGAGAGATCAGGAAATAAAACGATCTGTTAGGCAATATATGGCCCAAGTGGCTTATGTACTCTTAGACTTTACATTGAGTTCATTGTAACATAAATACTTAATTAATATCAAAATGTGGCAAAAAAGAAAAAGAAAAAAAAAGAATAGGTTTCTTAAAATTGAGAAAAAAGGGGAATAGTTGTGGGAATAAAGAATTTCCTACAATCTTTTCACTATGCTTTCACAAATTTGTCCTTACCATTATCCACTTATCCATTATCTTCTTTTGATTTAAATGGTATTTAATTATGATTTATTTTGAAAAAAATTAAGGAAAATGGAATTTTTACATTTGTGACTTCTTATTATTGAGTATAACATACGTTTGGCTTAGGAGGCGGTGCAACTTTGTCGTTGACAGTTTTTTTTTTGGGTGAAATTTTGTCAATTTCTCTATTAATTTATTCAAATATTTGAATTGGCTTTTAGAGTTCCCTTCATTGATTAGTGGGATGACTTTTTATTATCCTGTAAACCTTCATGTTCATACTTCTGCTGATCATTAAATCATCACACACAATCAGACAATAACTTTAACACATAGTAATTCATGGTAGAGTAGAGTTGCTTATTGCTAAGGGGAAATGGGTTTGGTTATTGTAATTTGTTCTAAAAAAAAGGGGCTATGTAGATTGAGTTGTTGATGGTGGTCTGAACCCAACTGAACTAGGGTAAATTATTAATCCTTCCTCCCCCCATCCATTTTCCTCATTTTTTTCCCCATTCAGGACCGATAAAGAAATTTGGGCCTGCAATTTAATTCAAATTCCCTCCTGTAACACATAGAAAAATAAACTATCTTTCCCCATTTTTTCTCCCCTCATTTTTCATCACTGGTACTAACTGGGACCACAAACATGGACGGATCTATCATTGGACTAGGGGGGCAATGGCCCCCCAATTTTTTTTTAAAAAATATTACTATATACATGTATATTAATTTTAGCAATTTTGTTATAAAACATTACACTTCGTTTCCCTTAAACAATATTATTGATTCTTTTAGGCATAATGTTATATTCAAAAACTTTTTTACAAACTGTTTTGATAGCAAATTTTTATTAATTTACATAATGAGACCATCACTCATATCATTTTTTTAATTACTAGTAACTACTTATCATATTGGTAATTTATAAAAAAAATTGTAGCTTTAGCATTTTCTTAATTTTAGTGACCATAAAAAAATTTATAGATCTAAAATCTAAAACAAAATATACAAGCCCAAAAAAATAGCTCAACAACAAAAATTAGTAATAAGAAAACTAAAAATATTAAGCTCAATTAACCAATTTTATTCAAAACAAACAATCATGCCCTTCAAAAATTTTTTAAAAAATTAGTTTTTTTCTTACCCACAAAAAAAAAAAAAAAAAATCTCAACAGCTAAGCAGTAGCAAAGCTGCTGCACATAACCAACAATAAAGTTGCCGCCCCTAGCTCAAAGTTCTGGTTGAGTCCTTGACCACAAATAACATACGACTTCTATGTTCCGAAACTGAGACTACTCTAATGTGACAATAATTTTAATTTCTGTGTACCTCTTCCAACATGTCAGCTTTACGGGACATGCATGGTTAAGGTGATCATCTGCCACGAATTTTCATAGGGTGGGGGGGGACTCAGGCATATATATAGATATATAGAGGTTGTCTGCATGGGCGCAAAGGTACATGAAATTTTATCCATAGGCTTTTTCAATTATTGAAGGTGCTCATTGCTTAGAATGGCCATTTCAGGAAAGTTCATTGACAACAGAGCAGCTGGCGTTGCCAATTCTAGGCATGCAACGACTCGTGTGTATCTCGTTCATATTACTACATGCATTCAAACTTGTACTATATATGTAGCCAGAAATTCTGGGATGCACATGCATCTGGTCTTTTATTATGAGTAGATTGATCATGTTAGTTTCTGCAGGTTCATGCATGGGGGACCTTTTTCTGCTTTCGTTTCTTTATTCATTTACTCGTACCATTCTAGTCTGCCTGATCAGTTGTAAAGGCATATCCCAATTAGCAAAAGTAAATTAAAGTTGTAAAGGTATCGAATTTCACCCATTTGGTCTGATCTATATGTTTATAAACTTTGCATTCATTTCTAATGATGGGCTACAAGCTGGAGATTAATCGGATACAATGAATTAAAGAAGTGCAATGCAGCAATCTCTGATAATTGAGATAATAAACAGTGAACAGTAGAGATTTGTGTGCCATTTTTATTATGATCCATTGTTTGTTATAAAGTTTTACAGTGGATCTTAATTACCAGTGTTAAATATTAGCTATGATATATTCCATGTTGAATATGCTTGAATATATGTGAAAGAGAGAAGCATAAAATAGGAACACAAGAATACAAAACTTACATAGTTCAGCTTTACAGCTTACGTTCACAGAGGAAACCGTTAAGAACTACGTCTTTATTATATAAGAGTGCAGTACAAAACCTGTGTTACAATTAATTATAACATGTGTATATATAGTAGAATAAACCCTAAACTAATAGAATTCTAGTACAAGTAAGAGACTTAACTTGCACATAAAGTAGAATTAAGATTGGACTTTTATTAATGGGTTAATATATCTTTAACCACTAGAATTATGATGTTCAATCTTTTCTTGTAAAGAATAATGGATGTGTTAACAGGCACCGCAAGGTGCCCGTAAAGCATAATTTGTATTACTTTTTTCTTACAAAATTTTTGTCCTTTTTTTAGTTTATGTTATTTTTTCAGTTTTGTAAGTATTTTTTGATATCTTTGAGGGTTCGAAGTCTCTAACTAGTTGGTCTGACACCCAGTTTTTCCGTGTCGCTTTAATCCACAGGAGGACAAACTGGGACATGAAAGTCACTACCAGAGATCCAGATATGTGAGAGTAACAAGTCTCGAGGGGAAATTCTCTCTATGAAAAGATACTCATCAAATATATGCAATGATTCATGCCTAAGGTTCCCAAAAGAACATAATGGATAGTTGGCTAAATGGATGGATTCCTTTCCTCAATTTTGAGGTAGCCCTCCTTTGATCGTTTCCTTGGTCCTGGTATGTGAATGCGATGACTTTAGTGGTCCTTGAAAAAGAAGCTAATTGGATTCTTTCCCATGTGAAGGTTTCTTGTTATCATCCTTTACAGAGTTTCATTACCCACGTCGTGTCCTCTAGCCATAACAGTTCAATCTTTCTCTTTTGGAATTTTTCAAATTGAATTGACAAAATTTGTTTGGCTCTATAGAAAATGATTATGTGATTAATGTTTCATCCATATTCCCTATTTCATTTCACTGCTCATATAGAAACCTTTCACTCAACGAAATTTTTAACGGCGAACTGATTAGGGGCAAGTAAGATAATGGACTAGGAAACCGCGACTCTCTTGCAAATCCATTTGCTGTGGGAGTCCAGCTTGCTCATAAGCATAGCAAGGTTTCTTTTATGTTCCTCTGTTATTACAATGGGCAATGTTAATTCGACATACACTTTCACACAGTCCGTACACACGCAAAAAACAGTAAATTTGTGTATGAACTTGTTTTTTGCGTGTGTACAAAAGTGTGTGCGCAATAAGTTTTAGCCTATTACAATTATCAAAATTCAAAAAGAGAATATGTGAATCTTTGCCTTTAGAAAAACTACAAAAAGCTTTATGATATGCCACCTTAATTAAACTTTTTGTCACCCAATATAGTAGACCACTATACCCTAGAATACCTTAAATTCATAAGGTGTAGATTTGAAAATAAAAATCTTTAATTTGTCTCCCCCACCCAAAGGGGCAAGATTTTCATTCAAATGGTGGGTTGAAAGAAATTTCCTACCCAAAAGTGTTTTATTGTATGCTCTACCTCTACCAACTTCAGTATATTATGTGTCTAATTTTTTTCTTTTCCATTTATAACTTCTATTACTTTATAAGGAAAGAAAAGTGTGACAAGATGCGGTTGATGTAGAACATAAAATGAAGCATTTGGGGTGTGATAAATTTTATTTGAGATTTGGAATCCACCATGAAACGAAAGGAAACAAAACATTGAAATTTTTTTTGGTAGTGGATGGATGTGATGATTTTCGTTTTGCAATGTGGCCATTGTTTTAATGGTTTTAGAAAACTTGGCTAGTTTTCAAGTAAAAATTCTACTAAACAGATTCTACTTAATATCATACTATATACTAGACACTCTTAGAAAATAATAAAAAATAAGGAAATAAAAAGTTACAAAATAATAAATAAATTCTTCCAATAATCATGTGCTTACATCATTTTGATCTTGATTCATTTTGTTTAAGAGGGTTAACTAATTGCAGTCATATTCACGATGATTATAGCTAATAGGCCAAGAAAATTATGATTTCATATTCACATTGGAAGTCTAAATGGAGAATTATTTGGACAAAACTGACAAACTCGTAATATAATTTATCATTTTCATCATCATCATCAACAGCTCTTCTATTTTCTTATCTTTTAGCATTAATTTTTCTTTGAATGTTATTTGCACACCTCCTATAGTCCTATATATACTTCTTGTGCACTCCTATAGTCCTATGTATAATTCTTGTGCACTCCTCTCATCTATAAAATTGATTTTGAATTGAGATAGCATTAACACGTGAGAATTAAATGCAACGTTAACAATGCAAATAAGAAAGGATAAACAGAATTACACATAATGCGTACCAATAATACTATCTAAAGTAGCCAAGAACTGTTCAAAAAGAAAAAGAAAAAAAGTAATAGCTAAGAACCTTGTAGCTCAACTAGCTAGTAACTCCTAATATTTCTAACAAAAATATTTAGGGTTCAAACTTCTCTATTCCAAATACAATCTAAAGTAAACTGAATGATAACTTTGTTTGGGAACTAAACCTACTTACTTCTCATTGTTAATGCTTAATGCTATATGCTCATTTATCTCAAAAAAAAAAAAAAAAAAAATGCTATATGCTCATCAAATGTCTTCATCTACCATAAATTAGTATATCTTGGATACTATAGGTTTTTTTTTTTTTTTTTAGAGATAATTACAATATGCTGCTAACTCATTAGATCAAACTATTTCCTTCTAGTCTTCCAAGCACTTTGTATATAGGGAGATGCCAATTCAACTACAAGACCTTTAGTTTGATACAATAGGCTAGTTGTTAAGAATTACAATAATTTTCATCTAAGGAAGGAAAGAATGGGTGGTCCTCTGTTACCAAAAGTTGGAATGAGAACAATCTACGCCTACTATGATTTACTCTACATTTAAAGTAGCGTCGGTTGTCCCCTTTGCTATACAATGGCTTCAATAGCACAGAACTTCCTTTATTAGATTGGAAATATATTATCCCAGGACTACAATGGGATATATGCTCTGACCCACTGCTGCATATATATATGGAATGTGGATTTGGCTTTTCATTTTGTAGTGCAACTTTAGAGTAAATTGGAAATCTAGAAGCTGCATTAATAATCAGGCTAAGCTACCATTTTTTTTTTCTTTTTGTATTTTTCATTATCAACTTGAAATCCACTTGATTATAAAATTTTAGAAGGAAAAAAGAAAAAGAGATTAACTTCTTTTCTGTTTTTTATTTTTCGATTTTGTTTTTGTAATTCAAAATTCTTTGAATTCGAGTAGAGCTGCCAACTCATTGGATTTGGTCAGATTAATTTCACATCCAAACTTTTTCTCTTTTTTGAGGGAAGAAATCGAACCCAAAAAGGGAAACCTAAACTAAGAATGCAAATCGGCTTAATGAATGATCATGTCGGACGAGGGTTGGCAACTTCGCATGCAAATTCGCTTGTGCCTGCTTAACAACTTGAGCTGGTGCTATTAATTATTACAGTATTTATTAGCAGCAGATAATAATTAATACAAGACCGAAAAAGAAAGAGGAAAAAAATTAATGTAAATCACATTAACTACGTTTGGAACTTACTCAACTAGATAAAATATGGAACACATGATTTATATTCTTAAACAACCCCCCTCCCCCCCAACTATCTGCCTACCGTTTTATTATTATTTTTTTAATAATAATTTAATAGTTCTAAGTATAACAATGAAAATAAAATTGGGGTTGTATAAAAAAAATAAATAAATAAAAATGGGGTTGGATTTGAGAGAAAGTTAATAACTGAGTTGAAAACCTCTTGAGGAAATAGCCAAACATGTAAGTTTAATTTAGACTCTAGTGTTTTTTTTTTTTTTTGGTTAATGATAAATTGGGCCAAAATGGGGTTTTGCCCCTTTTAGCAAAAATAAGTAGCAAAATATCTCTGTTTTGAAACTATTCAGGCATATGTCCCTATTTTAAACTCGATTTTTTAAAAATTGAGTTTCAATGAAAAACTCGATTTTTAGAAAATCGAGTTATAGGCAAAAAACTTAAGAAAAAAAAAATTTTACATGGAACTCGAGTTTCATGTAAACTTTTGCAAGTAACTCGATTTTCATTAAATCGAGTTTTTCATTGAAACTTAATTTTTAGAAAATCAAGTTTCAAAACAGGGGCATATGGCTAAATAGTTTTAGAACATGGGCATTTTGTTACTTGTTTTTCCTAAAAGGGGCAAAACCCCATTTTCTCCTAATAAATTGTTACCATAGGTGGAGTGGAAGATTTGAATCTTAGAGCTATTCATAGAGTAGATCACATAATGCCACTTAATTATATAAAAGGCTCTTCACTAATTTAGACCGTAATTGATATAGAGGTCAAAATATTTTTTAATTATATCACTACCTCAAATTTTTTCTTAAGATAGTTACAATATGCTGTTAACTCTGCAGTTTGAACTCTTTTCTCCCTAGACCCCCAACAACTTTGCGTATGAGAATGTGTCAATTAAGTTACAAGGCTCTTGACATATCACTATCTCAACCTAAATACTTAGACCCCCTATACCAATGCAAGTGGGTGATTATAATGCACTTCGAAGCATGTTATTTTTTAATGTAGAAGGTACATCAGAGATTGCTCGATCTTTTAGATTTCATATTCTTATTAGCCTTTTTCTTTTCCCAATTTTTTTGGATGAATATAATCCTATTAGTATTGCATTCAAATCTACTCTCTACGTGAAGGAACATGTTTGTTTGTTTGTTTGTTTTTTTTTTTTTTTTGTTGTGTATAGAGTAAATGATAATAAAAGAATAAGTGTCAAATCCAAGTAGAGGAATATGTGCTAAAAGTCTTGTAGCTCAATTTCTTGGCACATCTTATTGTCTCCAATAGAGACATATGTGGTTTAATTCTCCCATTCCTGATTGTAACTATAGAATTACCAAAAAAAAGTGAAGGAATATGTTATCACTTATTCGCACACAATAGTAATGGTAAGATATTTGATAAAAGTTCTTTCAACGTATATCACCCAATAATTACTTGGTTTGGATTTATTTCCAGGGTCAAATCTTGAGATTTCAATCAGAATATTGTTTTTGTAACTTTGTTCATTATTTATAGAAGCATGAGCAGTCTTCGAACCATGAACACCAATTATAAGATTAATTATTTGGAGTAATCAAAGGATTGAAAGCAACTAATTATATTGATGTGAAAATCAAAATCAAATTATATATATGAAATTTATAATTGATTTATTTTTCTATTTCATATTATAAATATGGGTTAACATGGCAGGCCATTGAACATTGGACCTACTATTAATCGTCTAAATGTTCAAAATCAACCTCACCCTAATATCCAATGGTTGGTTTAATTTTGGACAAGTGATTGATTTCAACATGTATATCCCAAAATGGGAAGAAACTGATCCATGAACTTAGAGTTAGAAGAAAACAATTATCAAACACAATACAATACAAACACACGTCAATCACAAAAATCAACACCCAATTACAACATAATATAGTATAATACAAATGGAGGAGGAACAACAAGGAGAAGGACTTGTGGACGAGTGTTAGAGCTTCTTGGTGTTGTAAATAAACTGAGAACAAGCAAAGTTGAGTGATTGTGCATGTTGAAAGGGACCACAATCGCAAATAACCTTAATGCAAAACAAGGGGTCAAACAACAAAGATGAGAGAGAGAGAGAGAATGAAAAATTGAAGGAGATAAGGATAAAATACTTATCTCCAATAAAAAAAGTGTAAGGACAAACAAAAATGACAACTTCCTAACTTGCCCAATGAAACCGATGACCTTGAGAGCAATTTTCTGAAAGACAACTCACGAAAAAAAAACTTACTCGGAGGTGACTCAGGAAGTATGCATGCAGGATTTGAGCTATGGTGTAGGAGAAGAGAATGTTGATGGACAACCTATGAAGCACGGGTGCGTTTCGGGATTTGGGTGCGGGTGCGGGTGCGGTACTCGGCAATTTTTGAAAAAGTAGGGTACGGGTGCGGCGATTAAAAAATTATTAAAAATATTTTTATTTATATTTTTAATATATTGCTAAACATAATTTTTCACATTATATAAATATATACCAAATCTAAGAACAATAGGATATGGAAGTGGAAGATTGCTCAAATTTAAGATTGACCAAATTTAAGATTGCAAGTTGAAGAAACACTTCCCGCCAATCCAAGTCTAACAACATGCTCCAAAGCCATTCAACAGCATCTATTCTCTCTACTGCACCTTTTTTTTTTTTTGAATTTCAGCCGGTATCGGCCGATTTTGTCCGGTTTCGGCATATTTCGGCCGATATCGGCCGATTCGCCAATATCAGTTTGCGCTCGATATGGACTGATTCGGGCCGAATCGGCGCTCGTCGGCCCGAATCAGCACGAATCGCGCCAAAAAAATGATTTTTTTAATGCCCGACGTGGCACGGACGCACAGGTAGCGGCATCGCCTGTGCGTCCCCGCGTCGGACGCGGGTGCAGCGGCCCAAATGCCGCACCCACGCTTCCCAGTGGACAACCCACACATGAAGGCAATGTCGAGGAATAGTCAAGAATGGATGATACCAAATTGAGCGATGAGGACAGACCGACTAAGGATGTATGGGAAGTCAGGGTACCCATAGAGATGAAGCGCAAGTTGGCTGGACCATGGCAAACGAGCATCATCCTTAAACTTATGGGTTGACAGCTGGGATATCATGCACTCTAAACAATGTTAGCGTGAATTTGGCGACCTATAGGTAAGATGCATTTAATTGATATCGGATATGGTTTCTTTATTATGCACTTTGAAATTCTGAAGGACTACCATCATGCCCTTATGGATGGTCCATGATTTGTGGGAGACCAATATTTACAAGTGCAGGAATGGGAGGCGGATTTTCACCTGCATATTGCCAAAATTTCAAATACGGTAGTATGGATCCGTTTAGAACAATTATCCATAGAATATTATCATCCAGAATTCCTAAAACACTTGGGAAATAAATTAGGAAAACTTCTAAAGGTAGATGCGGTGACTAATGTCGTCATTTGAGGGCGATATGCTAGATTATGAGTCCAAATCAATATGGCCTACCCTTTGCCGAAACGTATCAAAATTGGTGCATTTTGGCAAGATATTGTCTATGAGAATCTTCCAACGTTATGTTACCGGTGTGGGAGACTTGGATATAGAGAGGTCCACTGTTCTGAAATGAGAGATGAATTGAAGGACATGACACCTCAAGGACCTGAACCACGTGGAGAGCAAGGGCCAAAGGAGCCTAAACACACACATGCCCCATGGAAAATTGTACAAACTTGGCGATCCAAACCACGTGGGACAAACATCGAGAATCATCCATGTGGTAAGCTGCTCCAACAAGATACCCATCCACTGATCAACCAATGTGTCCATGCAGTTTCAGCCAAGTCACATGTGATGAGCAATTAGCAAGTTGGGTTGATGATAGGACAGGCATATGAGGAGTTGGGGATGATAGCTGGGTTTCACCATGAGGAGGTGGCAGTGCATGGTGAAAATCATGATTTACTGCAGCCATGTGAAATGCCTATGGAAAAGGCATGCATGCTCCCCCCATGAACAGTTGTCCTTGCTTAACCCAAGTAAAATACACCTCACAAGGGGTGAGGAATTCAAAAAATAAAAGGGAAACAAACCCTACTAAGCTAACATAAACACCTCTCACGCAGAATGATGGCTCCCTCATCGGACTAGAATTCCTCGACCCCCACTCCGACAGACCCCGATCTTCATCTCACACCCACTCATCAAAGCAACCCAAGTCTCCAAGGCACTCCATCCATGCACACACATTCAACTCCCCCCCCCCCTCCCCCGCCCAAGCTCAGGAAATGGTGAACCTTGAACAGATATGGAGTGGCCTATCCTTTGGATGCTCCAACGACGAGACCGTGAGCTATGTCCAGATCCCGGTTCACCCACGGCAACAATGGCATGGAACTAGGTGACGCAAACTCCAAGCCTGCCAATGCAACTTGAATCACCACCCCAGCCCAATCCTTATCAAATGCCACGAACTCATGCCTGAGTGCACCGCTCGATGCACCCCTATGAAGCCCCAATAGGGAATCCAAGAGCCTAATCAATCAGGCAGAGAAACACTTAAGTGAGCTTCTCCAGCGTGGACTCCTCGGAACAACTTCCCGAAGCCATTTTTCGCTTCCTAGATCTAAGTGAAATAAATATAGCGTTGAGGGAAGACAAGCCCAACTTATACATAATCATGTTCTCAAACCCAAGCCTACCGTTTGTCGTGTCCGTCACGCACTAGGAAAGGCTAGGAGCACTGGAACTGATGTATCGTATCAAGACAACCACAGCGAGGCATTAGTGCCTTAATTGATTTGTAGTAAGGACCCTGAGGACCTGGGGGGTCCCGAATGATTATTTGAACCCTAATACCTCTTCTATGAAGATGATCGCTTGAAATTGCCAGGGAGCTGGCAACGTGGCCTTTCGTAACCATGCTTATGAACTTCATCGTAGGCATCGCCCACAAATTCTAATTATTGTGGAGCCTCGCATTGCTGAGGGACAGGCTCAAGCGGTAATTAATACTCTTCCTTACACCCACTCTTGGAGAGTGGATCCTATTGACTTCTCCGAAGGGATATGGATGTTATGGAATGAAAGTCCCTCCTTTAAAGCGGAAATTCTCACCAATAGTGAGTATAGTATCCAGGTGCTTGTGAAGGTCTCCTCTCCTTCCCTCTCCTTTTTACTTGCCATGTATGCTTCTCCTAACTTTAATAAACATAAAATATTTTGGGATTACTTAAAAAATCTTGCGACTAAAGCATCTTTACCTTGGGTCTTATTGGGAGTTTTTAAAGATATGAATTCGGAAGACGAAACAATGTAGGGCTTACCTTTAAATAGAAATAGAATGTCTACGTTTAGAAATTGCATGGATTTGTGTGGACTCATGGATCTAGGTTTCCAGGGGCCTCGGTTTACATGGACCAACAAAAGCCCGGTATGGCAATGCAATATAAAAGAACGGTTGGATAAAGGATTAGGAAATGTTGAGTGGAATTTTTTTTCCCTACAATGGAATTTCATCATCTTCCCAGGGTTAAGTTTGACCACTGCCCCATTTTACTTATAACTGACCCCTTAGAGCTGAAATCTCACAAGCCGTTTCGTTTTGAGCAAATGTGGCTTACTGACCCTTCCTTGCCTTCCCTAGTGGAGGAGAGTTGGAAAGCTTTGGAAAGAATCCCATTTGCTTCCTCCTCCTTATCTAGGTTTCCTCGCCGTCAAGATTTTTTAACAGAACAAATCCTACCGGAATTAATATCAATTCGAAAATATATTTCAATGCAAAAACCGTCTATTAGCTAGGCTTTGGGGGCTCTAAGTGGCTTCAACTAGGAAAACCTTTACTTTTTTATACTCACTTGAACAACAACTTACCCAAGAATATAATACCATTCTCCACCAAGAATACTTATACTAGCAACTCAAATCTAGGATCATGTGGCTAAACTATGGAGATGTGAATACTAATTATTTTCACCTTAAAACCATCCATTGACGAAGCCAATCATGTGTGGTTACCTTAAAAGATGACACAGGGTTATGGCTTACTGGCGAACCATTACTTCAACATATTAATGAGGGTTTTGAAAAGTTGTTTCAAGCAGCTCAACTCATATGCGTCCCCCATTTAGGAGCGAGATGCATTATTGTCAAAATAGTCCTTTCTTAGACCATGCCCAATCATTGTCCTGTATTCCCCAACCTAACGAAATTTTTAGGAATATTAGAGACCTTCCTCCTTTGAAGGCCCCGGGACCGGATGGATATCATGCTCTTTTCTTCCAATAAAATTGGCACAGTTTAGGTCCAAGTGTTATTTAGATAATTCAAGAGATTTTTGAGCAGCTTAGTATTCTGCCAACATGGGGCACAACAAATTTGGTCCTTATCTTGAAAGTAGCACATCCCGAGTTGATCACTCAGTTTCGACCAATTAGTCTTTGTAATACCCTTTACAAGCCGGTATCTCGAATTATTGTGCAACGACTCAAACCTTATATTACTAAGGTTATCAATCCCTATTAGGCAGGGTTTATGCCGGGGTGTAGGACGAGTGATAATATTATCCTAGTCTAGGAGATAATTTGGACGTTAAAATCTAGATGGGGTAGAAACGGGCACCTTGCTATAAAATTGGACCTTAAAAAAGTATATGATAGGTTAGATTGGGCTTTTATTAAGGAATTGCTAGAATTCCACCAACTGCCACCAAATCTCCTTCACACGGTTTCACATTCTTTGAAACGGGACTCCTCTACTGGAAGTGGTGCCAAGTAGGGGAGTCAGATAGGGCGACCCTTTATCCATATATCTTTTCATCATTTGTTTGGAAAGATTGTCGATTTAGTTGGAAGAGGCTGTTCGAGATAGGCTTATCCATCCTATTAATTTTAGGGGTCTAGTACGTCTCTCACACTTGTTTTTCGTTGACGATATCTTTCTTTTCACCAAGGCCAAGGCCAGGGACTGCAAGAATTTAAGCAGAATCCTATAAAACTTTTGTGATTCTTCAAGCCAGATTATAAGTATCACCAAATCACATCTATGGTTTTCCTTTAGGACTTCTAGGCGTAATAAAGAGCAGGTGGTAGGCATCTTTGGTATCCCATCCACGGATTGCATTGGCACATATCTAGGGACACCCATTCTTACGACTTGTAGAACAACTACCTCGTATCAATATTTGGTTGACAAAATACAAATGAGAATTGAAGGATGGCAAGCAAAATATTTGTCAATGGCTGGACGGGCCACCCTCATGAAGGCAATTGTGGCATCCATCCCATTCTATGCCATGCAAACCTCGCTCCTTCCTCAAAAGATTAGTCATTAGATAGATAAAATGAGTTGCAAATTCCTATAGGGGGATAGTGATCAATGTATAGGCTATCACATGATTAACTAGGAAACCGTAACCTTACCCAAAAAGGTTGGAAAATTGGGAATACTATCCACCCACCATAGAAATCATGTGATTCTCATGAACTAGGCATGACACCTATATACTAATCATAACATGTTCTGGGCCCAGGTTCTAAAACCCAAATATTTCCCACACACAACCCAGTTTACCAGTATAAGAAATACGAGAGGGTCCCATATTTGGAAAGCTTTCTCGATAGGTATAAAATTCTTACTTAAGGGCATGAGTTGGATTGTCGGGGATGGGCACACTACTTGGATTTGGAAGGACCCTTGGCTTCCTAAAGGCACCCTTTGTAGTTATATCGAAGGTCCTCTCCTCTTACATGATGAGGATCGTAGGGGTAGCTCGCTGCGGACAAACCACTCTTAGACTATAGATTCTCTCGACTTCCCTCTTTCCTCCCAACTTCAAAATCTCATTCAGGGTATTGTTGTGGTGAATGTTGCTAGACTCTTTGACACCTTTCGGTGGCCCCATAACAATGGTACCTGTTCAGTTAGATCCGCATCCAAACTTCTTTTTCATCAACAACAAGTACCTTTCAATAAACCGGTTTGGAATTGGATTTGGTCATTACAATGCCCAAAAAAGATCCAAATTTTTTTTTCCTAGAAAGCTATGTGTAACCAGTTGCCTACAAAAACATTCCTAACCATTGGGCACCACCATCTGGATGACCAATGTCCTACATGCCATAACCCGGAAACGACCATTGATATATTATGAGATTGTCCCTAGGAAAAAGAAGCATGGAGTCAATCTTCGGGGATCTTTCCCATGTTCTTCTTTCACATGTCTTTGCAAGACTGGCTCCAGAGCAATGCAACCGTAGAAAAAGTTATTATGCACCATAAACTCCCTTGGTGAGTTTATTTTCCTTTCCTTTGTTGGAATCTGGTTAGCTCGAAATGCAAGGATTTTCAAGAATCAATCTCGATCCCAACATAGCCTTATCCACTCCTCTGTGCAAGCCGCCACTGAATTTTACTTCCTAGCTGGATATATGAACCGGATCTAGGTTAGAATCCCACAGATTATACAATGGAAAGTGCCCCTCTGATCCCTATATTAAACTAAACACTGATGGCAGTGTGATGGGTAACCAAGGAATAGCAGGTGCAGGGGGTTTAATACAGGATCACTTGGGTGGATGGATCACGGGGTTCTCCCTTCATTTTGGGCTAGCATCACATAATATGGCTAAGTTGGCCGCTGGCTAGTAGGGTCTATGAATGGCATGGGAGATGGGATTTAAGTTTTTACAACTCAAACTTGATTCTAGTGCAGTGCTATCATGGTTAACCAATAAAAATGCAATTTATTCTACTAATATGATACTTTTAATATGTGATTGCAGGAGCCTTATGGAACAGGATTGGGAGGTGCAAGTGTAGTACAACTACCATGAAGCTAATAAATGCGCGAATGCACTGGCGAAGTGGGGAGCTCACCAACAGCTCCTTTTGTTTGTGTATAGTACTTGTCCCAGTTTTGTATATTTATGTTATGTAAGAGATTTGACAGGCCTCGGGATTTATAGACTATGTTCTCGACGGTTGAATGTTGGTGATGTATAAACTATATATATATATTATAAATCAGACCTCTCGTTTCCATAAATAAAATAAAATAAAAAAGTGT
Source organism: Castanea mollissima (assembly GCA_014183005.1). Taxonomy (NCBI): domain Eukaryota; kingdom Viridiplantae; phylum Streptophyta; class Magnoliopsida; order Fagales; family Fagaceae; genus Castanea; species Castanea mollissima. The sequence continues at coordinate 30,218,086 of JACAVU010000006.1, read as the reverse complement.
ACAACTATATAGGTTTAAACTTTGGTTGGGTTGACCCACTTGGATACATGAGTTATTTGAAATAAAACACGTGCGACCTATTAGTTCGAATTGAGTTGATTGAGTGGTTGGGTTTTCTAAATCTATGGTCACCCCTAGACTGTTAAGCATCAATTGTGTGAAAATTTTGTGGCCCTTTGAATTTTAATGTTGTGAACTGTTAAATGTAATATTAATGTGATGTATTATACCATGTTGTATATGCTAGAGTGGATGCCGAAGGGAAAGTATAGAATAGGAACACCGAGAATACGAGGGTTACGTGGTTTAGCCTTATTGGCCTATATCCATGAAGGAATCCTTTAAGAGCTACATCTTTATCATGTAAAAGTGTTGTGGGGGGTAAAAGCTATTGAATAAACGTTTGGGCCTTGGGCCTGATCGGTAGGTACCAGTTTATTTTTATCAGGGGCCTCTAGGCCCACAAGTCAGTCTACACTACAAAGGTCCGAGGAGTTGTCCGAGGAGGAATGTCTCCTCGGACAGGCTTAGCAATGATCCTGGGACTTGCTAAAGGGATTAGAGGCAAGTTTCTGGAAAAACTGATGGGTAAGAGGGTGATCTAAGCACCCTTTAGAAGTAAGGATGTGTGAGAAATATCTGAGGAAAAAGCTGCTATCACCACATTAAAGACCCTGCATCTACCTCCTTGGTCGCATTAATAGGAAAGTGACCTCTGAACAGTAGAATTCAACCTTTCTGCCATTGTTTAAAGACTTCAAGAAGGTGGCGGATGGGACAAGTATCCAAGGGAAAGATTTATATGACACGTGGATGAACCAGTAAAGAATAAGTAGATAAGGAAACGAGAGAGGAAAGAGAAAGGGATCTAGACTTTCTGCTGAGAAAAATAGGAACTAAGAATTGTAAACTTTGGTATAAAAAGAGAGTATTTATACAACTCGTCCTCGGCTTACATCCGAGGAGGTCTCTTTGACATATTCATTTAGCATTTGCATAGTTTGTGGCATTCTATCTTGTTAACCAAACTTCCAACATCCTGAACCTAGATTTCAAACTCACTCTCTACAAATTTTATTGTATAAGGCTCATTGGGCCTGAGCCTAACACTCGTTTTTGGGTCCGGGTACGATTGTGCGCTTACAAGTGTTATACAATAACATGTGTTACAATAAACCTTAACATGAGTATGTATAGGCGACTAAACCCTAGACTACTAGTACAACTAGGAGTGGGCTTGGGCCTACTACATTGGGCTAATATGTCTAATACCCTCCCTCAAACTCAAGGCAGAAGCTTGATGAAGGTGTGAGGCAAAAGCTTGATGAAGGCGTGAGGTTGGATAAGCATGAAAAGATCCCTTGGAGATGCCTTGAAGAATGCCTTTGAAGAAACCATAATGAATAATGTGCCAATTGATCAATTTCAGAATTTCAAATGAAGAAAATGAGTCCAAAATCGGAATCTATGCAAAAAAAATTGAGCAAGATAGGCCCTTTCGAAAATTATGACTTTTGGTCAAAGGTTAGCGCAAAAGTCAAAGTCAATGACGATCAAAGTCAACGATTCCACGGTCAAGTCAACGGATAGTCAACAGCTACATGGTCTGGGTCAATTCCGGGTTTTCGGGTTGGGTCATGGATCGGGCTGCAGAGCTGCTGACGTCGTCTTGATGACGTGGCAATGATGTTGACTAGGGCTAATGTGTCTAGGGCTTGCGTGGCTCTTGATGACTTCATCAGATGATGTAATGGATAACGTTAGAAGAATACCTAGTTCTTTGGCGCGTGCATGGTGTGTAAAGGCGACGGTGCGTGAGAAGATCTCTAGGTTACACATGCTTTAGTGAATGGCAGTAGAATTTCACGGTTTGTAAATAGGGAGACACCAAGGCCGAAAGCATGGCACATGTGATGATAATCCTATTTAGGCTTCGGGAAATTTTGGTGGCACTTAGGAGGAGATACCGGAGGCTTTGTCAACTTGTAGAGGTGCGTGCGATTGCTGATGGAGGCTGAACTTCTGGGTGTTTCTCGCGATATACCGTGGAGCACGTTTGTATTGTTGGTTTCATTAGGCAAATTCTTGATGTGCATAGATTTGTTAGGTGAGTGGCACAGCTTGCTTAAGAGATCAAAGACCTAGCGATGAGGCAGTAATAGAGTTTTCGTGGGAGCTACGTGATGCTGTAGGCCCAGATCTAAAAGAAGGTGGGGGGCCTTTTGGGGCTTTGTGTTGCGCGTGTAGGAATCTTGTTTGTTGTGTAAAGTTGTTTGTTTGATGCAAAAAACAAAGTTTAGCTTTGATACCATGTTAAATATATTATTAACGCAATGTGTTATACCATGTTGTATATGCTAGAGTGGATGCAGAAGGGGAAGCATAGAATAGGAACACTGAGAACATGAGGGTTACGTGGTTCAGTCTTATTAGTCAACATCCACAAAGGAATCCCTTAATGGCTACATCTTTATTATGTAAGAGTGTAATACAATAATCTGTGTTACAATGAATTCTAACATGAGTATACATAGGCAACTAAATCATAAACTACTAATACAAGTAGAAGTGGGCTTGAGCCTATAACATTGGGCTAATATGTTTAATATATCTCTAACGAACGTAGATCTTGTTAACTGAACCATGTTAATCTCTTTCTTTCTATACTCCATAATATTTCAAATTTTGACATGGTATGATAGTAGATCGATTGGACCTTACTTGACTCTCATTACTCTTGTCATTTTCCCTTTGTTTGGTAATTTTTAATACAATCACATTAACAATCAACTTTTGTTATCCCATTCCCCTCAGTAAAAAAAAAAATTATCCAATTCCTTTTTTTACTTTCTATTTTTCAACCGGAAAAATTATTGCCTCTTTCCAAATATTGATAAGTTTACAAATGCAGTTATTGCTTTCAACACCTTGCTTCACAGGATTTCATCATGTGAATATCATGGTACATGACATCTTCATACGCAATGGCGGAGGGAATGGGAGCTAGGCTTGCTAGGGGGGCATGGCTCACTTGGCTTTTCAAATCCCTTCCCTCTTTTCTCTATATGACTAAAAGAAAATTAATTTATGTAAATTGTATATAATGGCCCTTGATATTAGATAAATATATCTATATATATATATATATATATATATATATTAATATAAAGTTATACACACAAAAACACCCCCTTAAAGTATCAATGTCTCATTTCATCTTTTGTAATGCGAAAAAGCAATAAATCAACTTGGTGGAAATAAATGAAAATTTTACTGTTTGCTATCACAATAAATTTGTTTAGAGATGGGAAGTCAAATCTGTTTATGATATCCAGTGCAAAAACTAAGAAGGTTTACGCCATAGAATTGAATGAGAAATGGTGCTTCTTCTATTAATTCATGGTTTGAAAATTGATTAAGAAAAACCACAAGTGTTGGTTCTCGGGTCTAGTCCGAGGTTGTGGTTATAAATGGATAAACTCTTTTCTTTCTTTTATTCACCCTCCTCCTCATCTAGATCTTCTTCTTGCTTTTATATCCAACTACAATCTATTTGAATCTTACACTTGGAGGGTTGAGAATGCATTCCTAGAACTTATGTCCCATCCAGAACATACTAGCAAGCTTTACACTACAATCTTAGTTGTGTCACCACTATTCATGGTCATTTCCTCATTAATGCAGCCAAAAGAGTGGTTGTCTTGTATTTAATGCGGAGATGATGACTTCTATACCCTTTTTTATTCATTCTTCTCGTATTCCATGCCAAGTGTGCTTTCTTTCCTTTTTGATGATTTAACCTTATGCCCCTCACATAACTAGTGCTCATCCCCAAGGTTTGAGGTGCGTTCTCGGAAATAACCTTAACTGCCCATTTAAATTAGATTTGGGATCCTCGTCCCCCACATCTTCTAATATTCATTTTTTGTTTTTGTAACATGTAACTCATTAATGTCATTATATAAATGCATGATTTTTTTTTTCTTTTTAACATTATCATTAGAAGAAAGTATGATATGATTTTTATGGTTAAAAATTTGGGACATGTTCTATTTTATCATTCATAAACATAAGAAAAATTTTCATTTAGTATTGTTAATTTATATATTAAAGGCACATTGTTAGAATAAATTGTTGGTGTGGTTTTTTTTTTCTTTTTTTTTTCAAATATCGATATATTTAGCTTGGCCCCTTTTGAAACAATTTTTTGCTCCACCGTTGTTCATATGAGCATTTCTTGTGTGTGTTTCATTGTGAGGGAGTTGCTATTTTAATGATGTTACTTTTATGTGTGTTTAAAGTACCTAAATTGATTCATACCTGGTTTCATCTTTGTTCACTAATTTTCTTGTACTAAAAAGAAGAAGAAAATTTCAAGAACCTTGTAATTTAGTGGTAGCACATGGTCTTTTTTATTAGAAACAGAGTTCAAAAAAGTACAAAATATTTTGAAAAATATAGTTTTAAGTTTTGGTTTCATTTTTTGCAAGTTACATATTTTATCAAAGACTTAGTGCAAAACTTGAGAAAGAGTATTGGAAAGTATGGTTCATTTTTTTTGTTTATTTTTTATTTAATTTTTTTTATTATAGAAGTTGAAATTTCTACTTTAGTTTGATCTAAGTGTATATGTGTGTGAAGCTCCTTCTTAGAAACTTGAACTCTGACCCTTCTCCCCCACACCCTATAAGCAATTATACTTGTGGAGTGACAATTACACCAAGCGTATGCGATGACAAAGTATGGTTCACTTTCTAAATCATGAATATTAAACCAATTAATTAATTGTTTTGAGTAAATTAAGGGATTTGAGCTATCGATTGTATTTATATGAAATTAAAAAACATAATATACATTGAATAAATTGATAATTGTCCAGATTATGTAAATCCCACTATAAACATGGGTTGCCATGTGATGTCAATCAAGTGAACGGAGAATGTAACTTTTTGACTCACCAAACAATCTTCCAACTCAATGACAGTGTTGTGCGTTTTCATGTAAAATATCCCGGATTCAGAACTTCTTATATATTCTTTTTATCTTCCATAACACTTCAAATTTTAGATAATATGTACTACTCTCATATGGTATGGTACATTTGTGTTTAAAAGAACCCCATTTCATGAATGGATCCTCCAAAAATTTGGAATTTAGAAAATGCTCATTGAAGATTATTGTTTATCTCATAATTTAGGAATTTTATCCCCCGAATACTACATGCTTATTTTATGCTCTACAAGTAAACAACTACAGACTTACAGAGGTACATTCAGTTGTGATTGAATCCAAAGCAAGGAAGTCTAGGAAAATTACTGAACAAATATAACCTTTTTATGGCTACTAGCTAGAGTTGATTATAAGCTGGGAATTATTGATAAATTCAAACAAGCCAAAAAGACACTGAGAAATCAATGGTTATTCGTTACTAGCAAATTGCAATTGCTCATCCTACCGCGTAGGTAAACTGCAAAGATTGAAAATTTAGCTTATCTATGGATATTTAACTTGGGAGCAGAGGAATGCAAAGAAGAGAGACCAAGAAGGCAAGAAAGGGTGTTCGAAAGTAGTGACACAAGATTATATGCATTTCATGATCTCATATCCTTACAATCGGAGGTCAGCCATATCAAACCAGATTTGCTCAAACGCCTTGACAATGAGATCATGGTACTCATTCGAATTCAGTGAAAGGTAACAAGCAAGTAGTTCTTCCAAATCCTTCGATGCCTGGATGTTGTTTTCCACAATCATCTCCACCATTGAATCCCTGAAGTCCCTCTCTGGATCAAATGAGGACTTAACAACAGCAAAACTCCCTGGAAGGCTTTTATTCTTTGAGGACGAGCTTTTTCTGGCAAAGGACTGAATCTTCCTGCTTGCAAGTCTTGGAGAATTGGCTCTGAGTCTTATACCTGTAGAATTAGAGGAGGACCTTCGAAGAAGAGGATTGGCTTTATGCTCCTTCTGAGTCTTAATGCTTTCCTCCTTGACAATTTTGACAGGAGACTTAGATGATGAACTTCTGAACTTAGTGGCTTTAGTGGTGTTATCATCGGATTTCACTGGCTTTGTCAAAATTGGAGGAAGGTCTAGCTCCAAAATTGTATCAATTCTATCTAGCTTTTTCGCTTCCCTAGTAAAGGATTCGTTATTCATGTCGATGATAATATCAGCAGTTGAAGAACTGAGTCTACAATCACAAGGGCTCGACCATGAAGCTAACTCACATGAAGCAGGAGCTGCAAAGTTTTCAGACTCTGAATCGGATGGAAGAACAGATTCATGGGTGTCAGAGTCAGTGAATGTATCATTGGGAGAGACACAATCAGTTGGTGACTGTATTGGATTCGGCTTAGTGCAAGTAAAGTCAAGCGTGGCCTGACAGCTACAACTTTTGGCTGAGGCAGAGGAGGTGACAAGTCTAGGAGACGGTTTGTAAATAGATTTTCTGTCGGTTCTTCTCTTGGATGATTTTCTGGGTGGATTATGGAAATGAGTTTCTGATGCTTTTAAGTAAGTTTTGGTCGAATTGTAGGATTTGTCGGACCTAGCAGAGTAGTAGGAGTGTCTCTGCTGAGAAAGGTAGGATCTTGGTGATGTTGTGGTGGTTGTTGAGGGTGGTTTTTTCTTAATGGGGTCAGAGGAGTTATGCTTCCTGGTTTTGCTCATGTCTTTGAGCTTGTAAAACCAGGCATTTGGCATAATATCCGACAATCTAAACCTGTGATTACCCATCAAAGATAGCACTCCTCTCTTTCTCTGTCACTGGGACAGCCAGCCTTCTCTCAAAGCTGCTTTGCGTTGTGTCTTTGATACCTTGAGTATTTGAGTATTATAGGAGGGGAAGTGAAGATAACAAGGAAGAAAAAAAAAATTGATACTACAAGGTTTGGTTATAGGTAAGAAAAACAAAAGGGGGTCCACAGAAAAGTTTGGAATGAAAGCAAAGGGGCAGGAATTTCAATTACCCAGCTTTCTTTCATCATTGCCACAAGCACAATTGCACAAACATAGTTTTTTTTTTTTTTTTTTGTTTCATTACATTAACAAATTTGGCTTTTGGCTAATGTATGGTGATCTTGTGAATTTGACCTGAAGTCAGGAACTAGGGAGCAAGGGAATTCCAGAAAAGGATGAAAGACATTAGTTAACAAACCGTGTTTGAGCATCATTTGCACAGTTGGTGCTTTTTATGCATGATTTTGATCACTAATAGGTTGCTGCCATTCATGCATTCACAATAGCTTATCTGGATACTCATTTTTTTGTTTCTCTAAAGCGATATTAGGATCAATGATGATTCTCAACGTCAAAAGAAAAGGCAATGATGACTTTAGTAACAGCCAAGACCCATTTGTCTACTAAGTGCTCTTTTTTGCCATAAATTTCTGCTTCATTAGTAATAATATTCCTTTGCCTTTTCTCGACTGCTTAATGTCAAGGAGCCCCCACATGTGACCTGCCTGGCGCTGGAAATTAGATTACTTACTGGTCCCAGCCAAATTCTTTTTGATGAGCAGAGCTGAGGTAATAACTCCAAACGCACAAAAATTTTAACAAAATATTTTAGAGCTCTCGAAGGTGACAAATTGTTAATGGTAGAAGATAAAGTAATGTTAAGAGTGAGTTCATATGAGAATCAATAAAAAACTATCAATTCAACTATTGTTAAAACTTATGTGAAAGTTGTTGTGCCGACTTAAGTTAATTCCCAATCATTGCAAACCATGTTGAAGCATTAGTGTGTCTAAATTTCTTGTTAGACACACGGTTGATTGGCTGTAAAAACAAATGTATACTCATACATGACTAGAATACGAGAAGCTTGAACTAGAAGTTTAGTCTCTTTTCTTTTGGAGTATGCCTACCACTCTGCCTGCCATAATTTTTAAGAGCCACGCCAGAAGGCTACGTACCTTCCCAGAGTTTACACTTTATGTGTTGTGCAATATCACACCTAAGATTTAAACCAATATAAAAAAAAAAAGTTAACAAGCATGTACAATGAATACAAGAATCACACGTGGTTAGGTTATATAGAAAATGGTAAAGCTATTAAAAAAAAAAAAAAACAAAAGGATACACTAAAAGACTCTCTCTCTCTCAATAACCGACCTTAAACAAGTCTCTTTCTTATGCTGCTCTTTAGTCTCACGACACAAGTTTAGATCAAGCCTAGTACTTGAAAACTCATGCATGAAAGATCAAGAAAATTATGTACTAAAAAGAACTAAAGCTTGCATAAAGTCTGTTAGGTGAACAATCCATGGTGCAACCTTAGCCAAATATGGCAAGAGGTCCTAAGTCGGTTAAAGCTTTGCCTAAACCAAAAAGGACATAGTTTCTAAGTGAAGCTTATCAGAAAAAGGTTGGCTAACATAAAGGTAACAATGCACGGCTTATTAATTCAATCCACTTTAACAAATCTCCACTTTGAATTAAATCGGATCAAGTTATGGGAGTGGATTTCCTCCAATGCCTTCACCGAAATCCCTAAAGACTATTTCTGTATTTCATACTGCAAAATCTGATTAAGTTCAAGTAATACTTGACCTTATTATTAGGAATTAGCGTTGTCAACATGCTAAGAGGCATTCTCCCCAAAAAAATTATTCTTTAATCTTGTGGTACTATACATCACTATGTTTAATTCTTTCATATATACTTTCTTTTTTCTCAAGTGAATTATGTTCTATCAGAATTAGGATTTAGACATTATACTCCTCTTATTGCCCCTATTAATGTCGTACCTTAGGTTTAATAGATTGAAAGTTGGCAACTCAAGACAATAATGTTGAGTCTAAGTGTTTGTATTTTGCATTCTAGAAGAAAACCCAAGATCAGCACAAGGGAAGAGCAATTTTTGGAATCTCGATAACCGCTCAACACGTCCTTGATTGATCGAGAATTGCAAATTCAGTTTTTGATTTGATGTGTTTCTCATTAAGTCAGCTGTATAATTAGTTTTTTGTAACCTTAATTAAAGTGGCCATTAAGTAGAGCTTTTACAAGGTTGTGGAGTCAGAAAATCCTGTGCTATTTAGAGAGAAAAAACCCTACCTTCCAGCTATTAAGAAGAATCGATATAGTGTTGTTGTTGCCATAGTGCAGATTAAGGTTGAAGCTATAGAGTCATCCCGGGATTTGCTACGGAGATTAAATTTTTAAGAGATTCTTGGAGTCACAAGAGAGAAGGTTGTGTCAAGAAAATTCAGAGTAAGGATTTGGAGTTACATGTGCTCATTCATGAGTAGGTATCTACTGGAGGTAGCAATAGAGATTATGCTTAGTATTAATTGTAAAGGACTTCAATTTGACTGTGGATTTTGTTCCTTGGGGTTGGTGACTCAGTAAACCCTCGATGTGTTCTCCTTTAATGCTTGTTATTAGTTTTTCACATCGTAAACATATTACTGTGTTCTTTATTTTCTGCATTTTGCTTTGAGTAATATTGTTTTTGTGGCAAGATCAAATTGAATGATTAATCATCATTGGTTAACTATTTGGCTTGGCTTAAAATTGGTAATTGGTCGCTACTGGGGTCTAAAGTTTCCAATATCATATATTCTACTTCTACTATGGATAGAGCAACTGTGTCTTGTAAGGTAGAATTCCAGCAAATTGGGCCACCAATGAACATAAACACATCCTAGAATCAATACCCTCTACATAATCGACGTCCATATAATCCATAACTTTGGTTCAAGTTATCTAATCATATAAAATACCATAGTAACATTGCAGGCAAGGTATCTTAATATTCATTTTCTGCATTCCAGTACTCTGTCCTAGATATGCCATATACTTATTGACACACACAAATTGCAAGAGAAAACCATTTTGAAATGGGCAACAAATGGGGATAAAAAGATATCATTTCTTGGGAAAGCCATAATTAACCGGTCCCTCTATCATTATGAATTTCTATCCCAAAGATTTTCTTGTATCTCCAAGATCCTTGATTTCAAGTATTCCAAGGCAAAACAAAGAGAGCTTGATCTTCATGTATACAGAAACGGTTGGTGACATTATATGCATAGCAAAGTATAAGTACAATGGTATCTTTGTTGTAGGTTTGTAGCCAAAAAAAAAAAAAAAAGAGGTGTAAGTATAATGTCTCAATTTTGAAATTCAAGATGCCATTTCTTGTATGTTGCTCCCACTGGAAATGTTTCTTTCATGTATTGCCTCCATGCGTAAGGACATTTAAGAAATACGAAAATTAACATCCAAAAATGGGTTTGTCAAAAATATGGACAACGCAAAGGGAATAGTGTGTAATTCTCACTTATTTTAAAGGGCATATAGTTTGCTGTAATGTGTTCTTAATGCAATGCACATTACAATTATGTGACATTAAAATTTTTGGTTTATTTTACTTTTTCTAATATTACCATAATCTAAACTTACAAAATATATAACATCATCTTAAGGTTGTATTTTTGTACTGAGATATCATTAATGTAAAATTATAATAATGTAATATTACAGTGTAATGTAATATCACGGCAAGCCAAACAGCCACTAATCATTTCATAAAGCCAATTATTGTGTACTTTGAAAGTCACAAGTTAGAACCTATAAGGGTGAGTTCAAATGTATATCAACATACACATCAAAACTTCATTAGTTTCAAGTTTCAACCGCTATAACGTAATACTATGCTAGTAACTTAATTGCGCTAGTGCTGAATTTTCTGCTATAATGAAGATCAAGATTATTCCGTATTTGTGATGGTCCTAGACTCCTAGTTACATTGTTAGGCCGGTGCCTCCTATTTACCTTTGTTTCCAATTCCTTTAGGAACGCAAACCACTAATTTGAATTTTGACACCACCAAGTCCTTGTTTCGCAGTCGCATCTCAAGATTTTCCAAAACAATACCATTTACCCCGAGATTTCAAATATTTCATACAACCAAAAATAACCAACTTCTCACCTAAATAATCACGGAAAAAGTTAACGAATTTTCAATTGATCTATTTGGATGGCATGAGATTTGGGCTAGGATTTGGATCTAAGAGCCCAAATTCAAATTCTTTGTTTGGGTAACTCATAAGGAGAAAATTTTAGATTTGGCCCAATTCCATCTTGGAATTCAAGGTCCAAATCCGTAGATTTCAAATACCTTCACAAACTATGGAATTTGGAAATCTCTCACACGCACGCTCGTCTCCATTCTTAATTAGCTAGCAAATTAGGAAATATTTTTAAAAACTTTTTATGGAAAAAAGACAAAAACAATTTTTTATTTTTGCAGCTTTTTATATTTTCCATAAAAATAAAATTGTGTCAATACTTTTCTAAAATAGTTTATTAATAATTACTCTAATAAAGGCATATGTTAATAAGGAGAAATTATTAGGTTCACCGGGAGGACTACTGATGTGGTCCTCCTAACCAATAAGATAATGTCATTTATATAAATATGTGAGTGAACTTCTTAATCAGCATAAAAAATAATAAAAACAAAAACCAAGTGATGTCACATTTGCAAGAGAAACAGGATACTTTAGCAAAATACTTTAGCAAAATTGTGCCGCTAGAAATAGAAAAGGCAAGTTAAACAGATTGTGATAAAATTATTTGGGAGATAGGAATCAGGGGTCCCTGTAGGAAGGGTAGAAGTGGGTTGCCACACACAATAGAAAAAGAGGTATTATAACAAAGATAATGAAAGGGACCAATGAATAAGTTAAGGTTTATATATATATATATATATATTAACAACCCACCTAATTAAATAATAAGTAGGTTTTTTTTTTTTTTTTTTTGGATTTTGCGATAATATACAACTTATAATTTCAAGGCTCATAGAAATTGAACCTTCACACAAAATCTAGAGCAAATAAATAGGTTTTAAATAATAAATTCCATGAAAATTTGTTGGGTATTACATTTGACAATTTGAGTTCAAAAATCTGTCCAGCATATGGGAAAATAGATCTAAGACTTCCTAGAAGCACTCTATGAGGTTTTCAAGTGGTGTCTGCATTCATTCCAAATTAGGTCAATCTGCCAAAATATATCTCCATGTACAACAGAAAATTATAACTAATATAATTGAATCCAAATTTGGCTCAATTGTGGCTTGAGATAATATACCCTAGAAATTGTGCCTATTATCCCCAAAATTTAAACCATTAACATTTCAGGGTAACACTTTTATTTCCCATGGAAAATATCCTACTGTACTCCTAAGAGGGAACAATAGCCAGACCCACCACTTCAAAATTGAACCCCTGCTAGATGTAGATCCCTAGCCTAGATCAAAAACTTTCAACCCCAAATATCAATATTAACTCATGTAGATTTGGAACCCCATTAAAAATTGACACAAGGTACAAGATAAAGTCTTTTTGTTTTTTCATGGGACAAGATAAGTCAATTGAATATTCAATCATGCGTTTAGGTGAAGTCGTGGCTTTATAATTATTGTGATATGGTTTATAATTGTTACAAATAACTTAAGAGGATGATCTAATCTACTTCATAGTTCATAATCCAAAACTTCAATTCAAGTTACGTATCTTCTTCTTCTTTTTAAACAGATTTTCTTACTAGTAAATAAAGTCAATAGAAAAGGGGTTTTCTAGGGTTCTTACTTATAGAGAATTTTCAAACCTCGTCTCCTTGAAACCTTTGAGAAATCTACTCTCTAGAGTTATATCTCAGACGTAATCAATGAATTTAGTTGTGTTTTTTTACTATGACTTGAGAAAAAAATAAATTAATTAAGCAGCTCATGAAAATTAAAATAAATTAAGCTTAAATATATCATCTAACTTGGTGATGAGTTTGAGCTTGAGTTTACAATAAAACTAATTAAATAATTTTGGACATTTAATACTCGGTTCGGTGGTGATACTTAAGGATAAATACCCCTCCTAAGTTATGTATAAATAGTCTTGGACTTAAAAAGAAAAAAATAGTCACTTACCTTTTGCTTTAATTGTCAAATTTGTTTTTTAAGGTTTTAGCTTTTGTCAATTTAGATCTCATTTTATCAAAATGAGTCAATTTGATCCTTTTGTCCGAATCTTTTAACAAATGAAGTTGTTTTAACATTTGTAAGTGCACAATTGCACCTGGCCCCAAGAACAGTTACGGGCTCAGGCCCAATGAGTCTTAAACAATATGAATTTGTAGAGTGTGGGCTTGAAACCCAGGTTAGAAGTGTTTAAGGATTCGATGACAAGCCAAAGATTGCAAATACTCGAAAACAACAAAGGATATTGCCAATCAACCTCCTCGGACGTAAGCCGAGAGATGTTCTTATATTATTTCTTTTTCCTTTCTTTTTCTTTTTTTACTTCAGGTTACAAAAAAAAAAAAAAGAAGTCCCCTCCCCTTTTATTGTTCTAGGTTCCTCCTTAAATACTCCTCCCTTTGATACTTTGTACACGTGTTGCCCCCACTTCCCTTTGGCCTAGATTTTTCTTTTCTCAGTACCTTTGAATAGTAACCAGAAGTTTCCCTTCCACTGTTCAGGGGTCACCTCCCCATTAATGCGGCCAGGGTGGTAGGTGCAGGGTCTTTAATGTGGAGGTGGCAGCCTTTATCTTTGACATCTCTCTAACATCTGTGCTTCTAGGTTGTTCAAGGGTTCACCCCTTTTAACCGTCAGTCTTCACCGTGTCGTTCCTTAACCTTTACAATGAAGTCCCCGGTTCTTCTGTGTCCATCCGAGGAGAAAATCACCCTCGGATAGGTCCTCGGGTCCTCGGCGTATGGGCTGACCCGTAGTACTAACAAATTCTTAATCCAGGAGCAGGTCGGCCTTCCTTAGTACGGCCCAAAGGCCCACATACCCAACAGGGTCCTTTTACTCCCCACAATAGCCTCTCAAAACTCTAATTTTCAACGTCCGAAGAGAAAAATAGGGTTTTGATCTGACGAGAACTTACTCTGCACACTTTGTGAATGATTGCACGTGTGGAAACCGTTTCACGTCCCAGAAGATGCCACTTGGCGGTTTTATTTTCAAAAACGCGCGCATTTATTACTGTAAGTTATACTTTGTCCCCCACGTTCAACGGTGAGATGGGCATCCAACAGTCCTCGTTACTCCACGAAAATTTGGGCGGGACAAATATAATTTCGAGGCCGCTTTTCCGCACATCGTGACGCTTCGGGAACCTGCGCCTTCATTTAATTCCCCAGGGGCTAATCCCATCAAAACATCAGCAATCACACTTTACCTGTAGAAAACCGTGGAAATTTGCACATTTTCAACTTTGTAAGTTCTTGCTCTTTCTATTCTTAACCTTTTCTCCTCGGACTTTGTCCTCGGCTGTCCCTATAAACATTCTCCCTCGTAGAGTTTAGTCTTTTGTTCCTCTGTAATAGGTAAATTCAAGTGTCTAGTTGATACTGCCGCTGGGATGGAGGGCTTTAGGGCCAAGTACCGTATTCCCAGCGACGTAGGTCTAGCATATTGTCCGGTGGAAGCCGTGGCAGGTTCTAGGAAGGCTGGGGAGGTTATCATCCCAATGGTAGCCTTTGTAGAAGGTGGGATGGCCCTTCCAATGAAGCCTGTAACTAGGGAGTACCTCCGCAACCACCGGTTGTGCCCCGATCAGTGCGCCCCTAACGTCTTTAGAGTTTTGGGTAGCATCGATGCTCTAAACGAGCAAATGGGTCTAAACCTCACCTAGCACGATGTTGCCTTTATGTACGGATGCCATAAACTCGCCAACGTAGGTTACTACATTAAATCTCGTTCTAGTGTCGTTAGGTTAATCTCCTGTCTGCCCAAATCCAACAAAGGCATGAAGGATGACCACCTGATCGTCTCTGGGAACTGGCACGACGGCCTCCACTGCCCAGTTGAGTGGGGGGATCCAGGTGCGATGCCATAGGATTAACCTCCCCACAACACAACTTCCTCTAACACACACACAAACGCTTATTCATACTTACTCAAACTTATTACATGTCTATGTGAATCTGACCAGGTTTGTTTGTTTTGACGTCTTTTCTGCAGATAAGCAACACGTGCGCCCTCGTCTGAGTCACTGTAACGTCGCGGATTTAAACCGAGTACTGCGATCCGAGGTGTTCGTTAGCAAAGACCTACAACTTAGGGCTGCCCACTTGATCCTGGGGTACGAGCCTGTCTCCTCAGACTTCCAGGAGATCGAGAACGCCATAATCGCAGGTGACCGGCGACGCAGAATGATCAACGTAGCCAGGCCCCATTTTCTAGACGACCACGACCTTCCCGACGACGACCACACTATATTATACACTTGTCCGATCGCTGCAGTTCCCCTGGCCGTGCACTCTCAGGCAACTGTCATTCCAGAAGAGCAGGTGTCTTCTTCATACACATTAGACGAGGAGATAGATCAATTCCAACTCGAAGACACCGACAGACCTCGAGGGAACCAGTTCGTCGTACTTTCTAACGAGGAGGAAGAAGCCACCGAGGCCTCTGGAGTTGCAGGGTTAGTTATCGCCCAGCCAGAAGACGAATCTGAGGAAGATATGGATAGGATGCAGGGTCTCCTAACCAAGAGAGCTGCGAAGGTCGCTGAGAAAAAGACGGGGACGTCCCAAGCTCTTCCAGCTTTGCCACCTCCCCCTCCTCAAGCTGAGCCAAAACTTCCAGCCGAGGACCCCAAGAAGAAGAGAAAGGGGGAGGCCGAGGGGGCGATCAGCAAGGACCCCAAGAAATCACGACAACAACCCCCACTGGTTCAGCAGCAAAAGCTGGACAAAGGCAAGGGTAGGGCCTGCTCAGTTGAAAGCGGGGAGATTAGAGAAGTGGCCAAAGTGCGCTGAGCACCGGCCACCTAGTCCCCTGACTTAAGGCTGGACGGAGCGCCTATCTCCTGCCAGTCCAGTATTAGGGCGGTCTAGCAAGGTCATGCCCATCATTTGGCAGAAGTGCTGGAGCGCCCCCTTCTGCTGCCCAAGGACATGGAAACCTTGGGAAAAATGAGCCAGCCACAACTATTCCTCTCTTTAAAAAGAGATTTAGCGCTGGTAAGTCTAACCCCTTTTAGGAAGATTCCACTTTTGACAATATTCATAAGTTTTTTATATATATATATATATACCTGACTCCATCACACTCTATTGTAGGCCATTCAGGAGGTCTTTGTAGCCGAGAAGTTCACAGAAGACACTCGGAAGAAAGCCAGAATTGAGCTGGAGATTAGGCTAGAGACTGAGAAGTCCTTAGGCACAGCCCTTGCTGAGAATGAGAAGCTTACCTTGGAGGTGGCTGATCTAAAGAGAGAGAAGAATGGGGCTGAGGCGAATCTGAAGACCATGAAGACCCAGATAGAAGGGCAGCGCAAGCTCCTTCGCGAAAAAGATGATGAGCTCTCCCGAGCCCAAAGGGAACGCTCGAATTTGGAAAAGGAACTTGCACTGATAAAGGAAGAAGCCAGCTCATTCCAACTCTCTTTACAGGCTGCCAAGCAGGTGAGTTTCGAGGAAGGGGTAACAACTACTGAGGAGCAACTGACAGAGGCTTTCGCGGCCTTGTGCCGTGAATACTGTCAAAAAGTCTGGGGGGAAGCTTTAAACGTAGCAGGAGTTCCTCTATCCTTGGATCTGAGGAAGTCCGAGAATGTTTGGCTTCCCCTGGAGATACAGGAGATTGAAGAAGCTCCTGCTGCTACTCCTACCCTTGAGACAACTCTTCCTGTTGTTCCTCACGTGGTTCCAAAGCCAATTTCAGATCCTACAGAACCTTCGGGTTCCAATAAAGAAAAGGAAGGAGGTGGGGATGCCGCGAAGGGCCTGAGCCAAGTCATGGAATTCAATGTCCCTCCAACGAAGGCAGCAGACAAGGGAAAACAAGTTCTGTCTCCTTTTGAGTTGGAGCTGAAAGAGACCGAGGCAACCAGCACTTCTCGGCAAGATCCTCCTCCAAAAGCTTAGGACCTAGCCTAGGACTTCTCTCTCTCTATATTCAGCCTTAATATTTAATGTATATCTCAATGATTAATAAAGAACAATTTTATTTGATTTTCACTCATGTCATACATGTTTTTACTTTATTCTTTTTGTGCTTGTCGCAAAAGTTTCCCATTAGTACATAGCAAAAATAAAAGGATCAGAGTAAACAAATCCAACTCCAGGGAGTGCACAATCATAACCTCCACACAATCATGCGCACGTTATCAAAGACTTAACAGAAGGTGACATGGTTGAGATATTTAAACAACACCTTGATTAAAAAAGAAAAGAGAGACCTCATATAACAATTAAACCCTTATAACGTATAGCATTGTTTTTAGTAGGATGTAGGATCCGAGGACCATTCCTTACATAAATTTGCTTAACACTTAAAGAAATAAAACTTAAGATCCGAGTTAATGAACGGTAAGGCTCCAACACCCAGACACAATCAGAAGTTAACTTCGATCAAGTTTGTGGTCCGAGGACAAGACTTAACCAAATTTCTGTTTGATTCTTTGGGTCATTAACTTCAAATGTTAGTTTTCCCAAATGACAAGACATCAATTTCCAAAAGGCTTGTGGTCTGAGGACTGCACTTAACCCAGTTTCTGTTTGATTCTTTAGGATAGTAATTTCAAATGTTAATTTTCCCAAAGTAGGAGGTCCGAGGACCCGGCATAACTAAGGTTCTGTTTAACAAATGACAAGACATCAATTTCCACATGGTTTGTGGTCCGAGGACTGCACTTAACCAAGTTTCTGTTTGATTCTTAAGAAGAATAATTTCAAATGTTAATTTTCCCAAAGTATGAGGTCCGAGGACCTGGCATAACTAAGGTTCCGTTTAACAAATGACAAGACATCAATTTCCACATGGTTTGTGGTCCGAGGACTGCACTTAACCAAGTTTCTGTTTGATTCTTAAGAAGAATAATTTCAAATGTTAATTTTCCCAAAGTAGGAGGTCCGAAGACCCGGCATAACTAAGGTTCTGTTTAACAAATGACAAGACATCAATTTTCACATGGTTTGTGGTCCGAGGACTGCACTTAACCAAGTTTCTGTTTGATTCTTAAGAAGAATAATTTCAAATGTTAATTTTCCTAAAGTAGGAGGTCCGAGGACTTGGCATAACTAAGGTTCTGTTTAACAAATGACAAGACATCAATTTCCACATGGTTTGTGGTCCGAGGACTGCACTTAACCAAGTTTCTGTTTGATTCTTAAGAAGAATAATTTCAAATGTTAATTTTCCCAAAGTAGGAGGTCCGAGGACCCGGCATAACTAAGGTTCTGTTTAACAAATGACAATACATCAATTTTCACATGGTTTGTGGTCCAAGGACTGCACTTAACCAAGTTTCTGTTTGATTCTCTAAGATAGTAGCTGCAATCGTCAGAGGAACTCATAATCTTGAAATGTTAACTGATAAAAGCACATTTTATTAATAATAATACCTTTTAAGATTATTTACATTCCATGGGCGTGGTACAATTCTTTCATCTAAGTCAGCTAGCCGATATGACCCTATACCTGCTACTGAAACAATACGATAGGGGCCTTCCCAGTTGGGTCCTAGCTTACCCCAGGCTGGGTTCTTAGAGGTGCCCACAACCTTTCTTAGTACAAGATCCCCAGGTGCTAGTGGCCTTAGCTTCATGTGAGCATCATATCCCCGTTTAAGTTTTTGTTGATAATAAGCCATCTGGACCATAGTTACCTCACATCGTTCTTCAAGTAAGTCAAGATCCTTCTCCAGAAGTCCGTTGTTGCTTTCAGGGTTAAAAGAACTCGTCTTCATGGTGGGAAAGCCAGATTCTAGAGGTATCACGGCCTCGGCTCCATAAGTCATGGAGAATGGTGTTTCTCCAGTAGATCTACGCGGCATGGTCCTATACGTCCACAGGACATGGGGGAGTTCTTCTACCCATCTGCCCTTCGCATCATCCAACCTTTTCTTGAGCCCACCGACTATGACCTTGTTAACGGCCTCGGCTTGCCCATTTCCCTGAGGATAAGATGGGGTGGAGTATCTATTTATGATACCCATGTCACCACAATATTGCCTAAAAGCCTTGCTGTCAAATTGAACACCATTGTCAGAGATAAGTGTGTGTGGTATGCCAAATCTAGTGATAATATTTTTCCAGACAAACTTCTTGGAATCAACATCTCTAATATTTGCTAAGGGCTCGGCCTCAACCCATTTAGTGAAATAGTTTGTTCCCACGAGAAGCCATCTTTTGTTTCCTGCAGCCCTCGGAAATGACCCCACTATGTCCAATCCCCACTGTGCAAAAGGCCAAGGACTGGATAGAGGGTTAAGAATTCCCCCAGGTTGATGAATATTTGAGGCGAACCTCTGCCATTGATCACATTTTCTGGCATAGTCCTGAGCTTCTCTCTGCATGTTGGGCTACCAATAACCCTGAGTCAGGGCCCTATGGGCTAAGGACCTTCCCCCAGTATGACTTCCACAAATCCCTTCATGCAGTTCCTCCAGAAGTGCTTCCGTTGATTCAGGGTGTACACACAACAAGTACGGTCCTGAGAAGGATCGTTTGTACAGTTTCTGGTCCTCGGACAACCAGAAACGTGGCGCCTTTCGGCGTATCTTATCTGCTTCAGATTTGTCATGAGGAAGGACATCATTCCTAAGAAAAGATATGACCGGGTCGATCCAACTAGGTCCAGGCCTTATTAGATGAATGCGAGGCGCGTTGGCAATGACAAGAGAAGGTTCTAACAAATCCTCAACGAGGATAACCCTAGGTAAACCTTGAGCCAAAGACGTTGCCAGCGTGGCTAAGGAGTCTGCATGAGCATTTCCACTCCGAGAGATGTGAGCCAAGACAAAGGAGTCAAATTCAACTTGCTGACGCTTGACCTGGGCCAAATATTCCTGCATCCTTGGATCTCTGGCCTCCATGGTCCCCGTGACTTGGCCGACCACCAGTTGAGAGTCGGAGAATACCTGGATTTCTCTTCCACCCATCCTGTGCACCATCTTCATGCCTACCAAAACTGCTTCGTACTCCGCCTCATTATTAGTAGCCGAGAATGCCAATCTCAAAGATTTTTCGAAGATAATTCTCTCAGGGGACATCAGGACAAGCCCAACGCCTGACCCTCTCTGATTAGATGCCCCATCCACATACACCTTCCAAGTTGGAGATACCGCAGTTGTAATCACCCCAACTGATTTTTCATCCGTGCGCACGCCTTTCAGAGTCTCTTCCAGCAATGGTTCGGCAAATTCTGCTACCAAGTCAGTGAGAACCTGGCCCTTCACCGAGGTGCGGGGCTTGTATTTAACGTCAAAAGCCCCCAGGATAGTCCCCCACTTTGCTACCCTGCCCGAGTAGTCGGCACTACGTAGCACTGCCTTGAGGGGCAATTGGGTCAGGACAACCACGGTATGGGACTGGAAATAATGAGGAAGCTTTCGCGTGGCATGAACTACGGCCAGAAGTGCTTTCTCCAAGGGTAGATATTGAACCTCGGCATCGTTTAAAGATTTGCTAACGTAGTATACCGGTCTTTGCACCCCGTTATCATCCCTTATAAGAACCAGGCTGACCGCGTGGACGGCCACTGCCAGATAAGCAAACAAAATCTCATGTGCCTCCGGACGAGACAGAATGGGTGGCCGAGAAAGATATTGCTTGAGCTGTTGAAAAGCTAGCTCGCAGTCCTCGGTCCATTGAAACCCTTTCCACTTGTTCAACAATTGAAAAAAAGGACGACAGCAGTCGGCTGACCGAAATATGAACCGATTCAAGGCGGCTATCATTCCCGTTAACTTTTGAATTTCTTTTGGGTTCCGAGGAGGCTGCAAGTCCTGAATAGCCTTGACCTGCACCGGATTTACCTCTATGCCTCTATGAGTAATCATGTATCCCAAGAACTTTCCAAACCCCACGCCGAAAGAGCACTTTGAGGCGTTGAGGCGCAGCTTGTACTTTCTTAGTATCTGAAAAGTGTCGGCCAAGTCTTTTACGTGTGAGGGTACCGTTTTGCTTTTCACCACCATATCATCCACATATACTTCGATGGTCTTCCCCATTTGCTGTTCGAACATTCTGGTCATCATCCTTTGATAGGTAGCCCCAGCATTCTTCAAACCAAATGGCATGACCTTATAGTGGTAGTTTCCCGTTGGAGTAATGAAAGCAGTCTTCTCCTGATCCTCCAACGCCAAGGGAATCTGATGGTAACCCTGGAAGGCGTCCAAAAAACTCATCTGAGGATGTCCAACGGTGGCATCCACCAGTTGATCAATACGTGGCATTGGGAACGAATCTTTGGGACAGGCTTTGTTTAGATCAGTGAAATCCACACATACCCTCCACGTTCCATTCTTCTTCTTAACAACAACAGTATGGGCCAACCATTCGGGGTAAAAAACTTCTTTGATAGCCCCAGCCCTCTTAAGTTTGAGCACCTCTTCCTTTACTGCCTCGGAATGTTCTTTGGAAGATCGCCGAGGTGGCTACCTTCTCGGAACAATGGCAGGGTTGACATTTAAACGATGGCAAATGAAGCTCGGATGTACGCCTGGAGCCTCGTACGGGTCCCATGCAAAAACATCAATATTGTCCTTCAGAAATTCTAACAATTCCATCTTCTCTTGGTATGGCAAAAGTATACCGACTTGGAAGAACCTCTCCGGGTCATCGGCTACTAGAAACTTCTCTAACTCCTCACAATGCGTCTCCTCTCCTGTCAGCACTCCAGATGCATCAGGAGGTGTTAACTGCTATAAGTTTTTGGTGACCAAAGCCGAAGACTCTGCTTCTGCCTAGTGCAACACCGCAGCCGATATGCATTGCCTGGCCACCAATTGGCTGTCGAGGATTTCCTCAATGTGATCCCCCGAGGGGAATTTAACTTTAACATGCAGGGTGGAAGAGACAGCTCCCAAAGCATGCAGCCAAGGCCTGGCGAGGATGGCAGTATATGGAGAGTACGCGTCAACGACAATGAAATCCACCTCAACCGTTTCTGATCCGGATTGAACGGGCAAACGGATCTGTCCCTTCGGCATAACAGTCCTCCCCTCGAAACTTATGAGTGGCGAGTCATAAGAGTAAGATCCTCCAGCTTCAGTCTTAACCCCGTAAATAGATCAGGGTACATGATATCTGCACCGCTGCCCTGGTCTATCATTACCCTTCTGACATCATAATTTCCTATCCTGAGGGTGACCACTAGGGCATCGTCATGGGGCTGAATGGTACCAGCCTTATCCTCCTCGGAAAATCCCAAGACGGGCAAAATGACCTTCAACCTCTTCGGCCTGCAGCCCGCTTCTTCGGCCTGAGAATGGGAAACCGCCATTACCCTAGTGGGACCTGAGCCGGTCCTGCTAGGTGTAGCGAAGATAACATTAATTGTTCCCAATGCTGGCCGAGAGGAGTTGTTCCTCTGGTTGTTTGAGCCAACTTGATTGCCCTGCCCAGTAGGCTGACACAAGTGATGTTTCAACTTTCCTTCACTGACGAGCTGCTCCAAATGGTTCCAAAGGGTCCGACAGTTCTCGGTGGTGTGGCCCACATCCTGATGGTATTGACAAAAAAGGTTTTGATTCCTCTTTGCAGGATCTCCTGCCATCTTACTAGGCCACCTGAAGAAGGGCTCCTTACGAACCTTCTCCAGTAGCTGATGCACTGGCTCTCGGAACACTGTGTTTACGGCCTGAGGTGCTGCCGAGCCGGATTGCCCGAAATAATCTCTCCTCGGCTTGTTGTTATGGTATCTGTCCGACCTGAAATCCCTTCTTTCCTGCAAGATAACCTTCTCATTTCCCTTTCCTTGTTGCTGATCTTCCTCTACCCTTTTGTACTCATCAATGCGATCCATAAGGCGACGTACACTGCGGACGGGCTTTTTCGTCAAAGACTTTCTCAAGTCGTGGTCAGTAGGAAGACCTACCTTAAAGGTATTCAGCGCCACCTCGTCGAAGTCGCCATCTATCTCGTTAAACATCTCCCAGTACCGATCAGAATATGCTTTCAGCATCTCTCCTTCTTTCATGGTCATGGATAACAGCGAGTCCAATGGCCGAGGGACTCTGCTACAAGTAATGAATCGCGAGGCAAATGCCCTAGTCAGCTCCCCGAACAAACCTATAGACCTTGATTTAAGGCCATTGAACCACTTCATAGCCACGGGTCCCAAGCTAGAAGGGAAGACTTTACACATCAGAGTTTCGTTGTGACAGTGCACTGCCATCCTCTGGTTGAAGTGACTCACGTGCTCCACCGGATCAGTCCGGCCATTGTAGATAGTAAAGGTGGGCTGGGTAAACCTCCTAGGAAGCCTCCCTTTCTCAATCCTCGGTGAAAACGGAGATTTGGAGAGTTGGTGTAACGCCCTACTCATAGCGTCGTTGCCTAAGCCCCTAAAAGGAAGATTCTTGCGTCTGCGAGCTGGCTGGTCGTCCTCCTCACCGGAAGGCACTGAGCTAGCAGGTGAGCACGACCTCGAACTATAGCCACCTCGCCTATCTTCTTCCGAGGAAGGATTAGATAAGGATGGTGAAGGTCTACGTTTGGCGCGGCGTAGCTTTCTCTTCAAACGGTTGATCTCCTTCTGCATGGCTTTAGAACCGTCCTCCTGGGGGGCGCTGCCCCCACCATGAGTATGGCTGGCGACTGGGTACTCTGTATGGACACTCCCCTCACGATCCCTTCGACGTTCAAGACGCTCGAAATGATCCTCCGGTTGTGATCCTTGTGACTCTGCATGGTAAGCACCTAAGCCTGCCATAGTATCCCTACCCCTTCTAGACTAGATTCCCCACAGACGGCGCCAATTGTAAGTGCACAATTGCACCTGGCCCCAAGAACAGTTACGGGCTCAGGCCCAATGAGCCTTAAACAATATGAATTTGTAGAGTGTGGACTTGAAACCCAGGTTAGAAGTGTTTAAGGATTCGATGACAAGCCAAAGATTACAAATACTCGAAAACAACAAAGGATATTGCCAATCAACCTCCTCGAACGTAAGCCGAGAAATGTTCTTATATTATTTCTTTTTCCTTTCTTTTTCTTTTTTTACATCAGGTTACAAAAAAAAAAAAAAAAAGTCCCCTCCCCTTTTATTGTTCTAGGTTCCTCCTTAAATACTCCTCCCTTTGATACCTTGTACACGTGTTGCCCCCACTTCCCTTTGGCCTAGATATTTCTTTTCTCACAGAAGTTTCCCTTCCACTGTTCAGGGGTCACCTCCCCATTAATGCGGCCAGGGTGGTAGGTGCAGGGTCTTTAATGTGGAGGTGGCAGCCTTTATCTTCAGCATCTCTCTAACATCTGTGCTTCTAGGTTGTTCAAGGGTTCACCCCTTTTAACCGTCGGTCTTCACCGTGTCGTTCCTTAACCTTTACAATGAAGTCTCTGGTTCTTTTGTGTCCATCCAAGGAGAAAATCACCATCGGATAGGTCCTTGGGTCCTCGGCATATGGGCTGACCCGTAGTACTAACAAATTCTTAACCCAAGAGCAGGTCGGCCTTCCTTAGTACGGCCCAAAGGCCCACATACCCAACAGGGTCCTTTTACTCCCCACAACATTTATTTTATTTTATAATATTGATCAAAGAATAAGATCTATTAAAGGTGCATCTCATAAATGTTTTCAATTACATTTTTAATATAATAAAAAAAAAGTTTGAAAATATAAATAAGAATAGGATTTTTTTTTTTTTTTTTTAATGCGCATTACATGCTTTCCTTTGGATGTTAATTGTAAAATTGATTAAACAACACATCACTTGCTAATTTAGATAAAAGCAACAAATTTATTCACTTTTACACTACAACGGACTAAATCGATAAACATTAAAATTTAGTGAGTAATGTAATAATTGGTTTAAAAGTTACAGGAATAAATTAAATTTTAGTAACCAAAAAATTATCAGTGCCAAAGGTTTTGGAGTTCAAATTCCCCCATCTCTAATTGTTGAATTAAAGCAAAGAAGCTCATACATCCGGATAATTCAAAAGCCCATTAAAGTTTTTGTGGACCGGTGCTCATGTTGATGGGCCTAAAAATTGAAAAGCCCATTAAATATTTAGGGGGTCGTTCACACCAGCTTGATTTGGATGTTACTTGTAAAAATAGATTAAACAACATCATTTGCTAATTTAGATGAAAGCAAAAAATTTAATCACTTTTACACTGCAACGGACTAAATTGATAAAGATTAAATTTAGCGAGTAATTTAATAATTGGTGTAAAAGTTAAAGGAATAAATAAAATTTTAGCAACCAAAAAATTATCAATGCCAAAGGTTTTTTCTCCTTCTTCGATTATTGAATTATATATATATATATATATATACATATCATATCATATCATATTATATTATATATAATAAAAGTTGAATTTAGACGTCATGGTTGTGCCACGTGGAGTCACTAAATTGCAAAAATTTTAATAAATTTTTAGATTTTAAGAATAGATATATACATGTTTTTTGGATAAATATGACAAATAAAGTAATGAAAGAAAGTAGTATTTGATTTACAATTTTTTAGATTTAAAAAAAAAGATATATATATATATATATATATATATATATATATATATGTTCTTATCTTCTTTTCCTATAATTTCTAAGTTGCTAAAAATCTTAATTGGATTACAATCCAAATTCTAATCCTTTTATTATTAATTTATTTCTTACTATTTTTTTACTTAATTTATTAATCTATTTTTTTAACAAATACTTCTTATAACATTAGACTTTTATAGCTCCATGAACCTAAATGCTATATATATGGTTCCTAATAGATATATACTAATTTTACTATTAAAAATGATGGCAATCTTATTAAGCTATAGACAAAACAAGTCAAATGTTACAAAGTTGATGATATTATAAAAATTAAAAATTAAAACTATCATATGAATTTAGAATTCTAATCCTTTTATTATTAATATATTTTTTACCTTTTTTTTTTTTACTTAAATTATATTGCTACATGTAAAAATAAACAGCAATGTCACTTTTTTTTTTTTTAATCTCTAGATTCCCTCTTCACACATGATTACTTTTTCTTTTTTCTTTTTGAATTTCCTCTTCACATAGTACTTATTTTTTAGATTTAGATTTTAGCTTCACACTATTGAGGCTCATTTTTTAAAAAAGCCCACCAACAGAAAGAAGCCCAATAATATGGGCAAGAAGAGAGTTAGCAGATTGATAGGAAGGAACCATTAACGACAGGAATAATAGATCATAGGCCCATAAAATAAATAAATGAGTCTTGAGAAAAGCGAATGGGCTTAAGTAACCCAAAGGAGAAAGTAGTAAACCCATGGACATTATGTAATGAAGAAAAGCAAGAATGGGCCACAGCAAGCTCGATGTAATGAAGTAAGAAAGAAAAAGGGGTTGATGGAAAGCCCATCAGCCCTAAGGATGAAGGATAAAGTAATTGGGTCAAGGAAGCCCAAAAGAGTTAGCAAAGTGCCCATGGAAATACAGAATTAGGAAATGGGTCGAGAATCCCCAAGGAAAGCAAATAGGCCAAGGATGCCCAAGGAGAAAGGAAAAAAGAGCCCACAAGCAATGTAACGGATTGGAAAAGCAATGTAACATGAATGATCATACGGAGTCATTGAAAGAAGGTTGGGCAACATGCTCAAAGAGGCCCAGCAGACACGGGGTCCAATAACACCGTGGCAAGAATAGTAGAATGGTGTGACAGGAATGACAACAAGACTACGGATAAAGTAAGGAATGGACTAAAAGGAGGAACCCAAGCAAGGCCCAGCCCTTGAAAAGAAGCAGGTCAATAAGGAATGAAAGACCAGAAGATGGTTCACGGCATAAGACGTTAAGGATGGGTGGCAAAAGGCACAGACGAGCTTGAGACCATGGCAAACGCATGAGCAGTAGATTGGTTTTGGACGTACACAGAAAGTGGAGCACGCGCAAGACCTAGGCCCTACCAGCCTGTACCCAGCTACTATAGGAGTGGTGGGTCATGGGTTAGAGGTAAAAGAGGATATGATTTGGCGGTAGGTAGAAGGGGAAGCCTATTCTGGGGTTCCTACTTAAGCTCTTTTGGGAAAAATGTCTTGCTAGAATGACATACCACCCAAAAGAGGGAGGATGAGCTAGAACCCACGGTGCATGCCATGAGGGATAGGAAGGGAGAACACCCACACCATGGTAGATGAGAAGGCCACGGTGAGCAAACAAACAAAACAACCTTCTTTGTTTGGTAATGGGGAGTGGCACAGCCAGCATAGGTAACTGGTGATGGCTAGGGCACTAACAGATTAGTGGTGGTCAGCAAGGACACCTAGACCAGACAAAAGTTGTTAAGGGGTAAAATGGTAAAGAAACAGTCGCAACAGGCTTTATATAAAGAGCCTTTGTCGTGCACAATGGGAAGGAGGTAACGGTAGCAATCACCACAAGAGTAATCTCCATCACACCGCACAAGAAAGCACTAAAGAAAAAAGAGAAAACAAAAGGAAGAATTGAAATAGTAAAACAGGGGAAAGAAACAGAGAGTTAAAAGAAAAGGAGCAAGCGAGATTAGAATGGTAGGCATACACCAATGGGTTTTTCTCCTTCTCTCCCTCTTGAAGTCTACCATTTGCTAAGAAATACTTTCAAACACAAGCCAAATAGGTCCGCTCCCTCAAAGTGTGTAATTCTGCGGCAGGATGCTCCTGCGAGGTTACCCACATTGAGAAAATGGTTCCCTCCTTGGCCACAACCCCGTTAACTAAACTAACTGTGGCAAACTAATCATATTCTTCTTTGACTTTACTAATTATTGCTATTTTTCTCCTCCACCCTTTATTATTACTCTTACAACTTGTTCTTTTATTTTATTTTAGCGAAAGGCTGTTTATTTAGTTTGCCTAACAATAACATATCTCGCTTATCATTGTTTTGTTGTACCCATTCTGCCATAACTTTCTTCTGCTATAGTTTCACTTGCCATGGGCAAGTGACAATAGTTTCGACAAACGGAACATAGTTTATGCGCAAGTCGGACCAAAGTGAGTTACAGTTGAGCCGGTCCTAACTCTCTTATCCAAAATACTTAGGCTCAGTACAGCAGGAGACAGTCCAACCCAAAATAACAAAAAGGCCCACCACACACACTTACTCACATTTATAGATAAAACAACTTCTTATTTGTTCTTATCACTAATTTTTAAATAAAAACAACAAAATTTTTTTAGATACATGCTAATGCTATCTCATGAAATTTTAAAGTAAAAAAAGAAAAGAAAAAAAAACCAACGTGCATAGTTAGGAAGAGTTAGACATGTGCATGAGTTGGAGAGTTATATACTTATATCTATTTGATTATCGAGAAAAAACTGATCTTCATTGTGAATGAGTTATAGTATAAAAGTAATTCCTAATTAGCGTTGTAAGGACACGTTTTTGATCCAAAGCCCAAAATTGAAAAGGACTAAAGCCCAAAGAGCCCAAAACAATAAATTTGTAGAGAGTTAGCTAGAAACTAAACTCCAAAGAGTTGGATAACAATCACAGTAGGCCAAATGATAATTGAAAGCATGAAGAAAACAGTTTTATGCAAAGAAAATCCTCCTCGGCAAAGTTGGAGGATGGTGGTTCTTATATATATTTCTCTTAGGCTTAAACACAGTTACAGTTCTTGATTGTATAGTGATTTTTCCACAGATAATCTGATGATTCCCTTGTAATGGGGATTTCCTCCTTTATATTCCTCTTCCTCACTTCATCTCAGCCCCGCACGTGTAGGTCAAATTGCTGGTTTTGATACTTGTCCCATCAATACCTTCCTCAAGACTTCGTGGGTAGCTATAAGACTGGAGGTTATTGTTCAAGTATCACTTCCACATTAATGTGGCCCGGGAGTTAGCTATAGAGAATTCAACTGATACTTATCCTTAACAATATGATCGTTTGATGCCTTGTTCTTGTCAAGAGGTTGGACTTCTTAACCTCGACCCCACTTAGCCGAGGAGGTGTTTCTCCTCGGACTACACTCCCAACTGCTTATGACCTGACATCTTCCACAAACTACTGACTTGTATGTTCTCGATAGTATCTACTTGTCCTCAGACAACTTGATGTCCTCGGACACAGCCCATGACCCAATATCCATTTTTGGGCCCTTTATCCTTACAAGCGTAAATGGGTAATCTATATTGTATATTTATCTACTGTATATATAAGCTAATAAAAATAAACAACTTCACAGGATGTAATCAAGCAACTTAACAAAATGTGCAAATATGCAGTAAGACACAACAAGAGCTTATGTGTTTATGATGCTATTTTGTTTAACATAAGCCAGGAGGAGATTTAGAGTACAGGGAATAAATCTCAAGCCAAAGCCTCTATTGACTTTCAGCATGAATCCCGAGTTAGTTTCAATTGTGCTTATTTTACTACTTTCTTTATCTAAATGTTATGTATGTTGTCAGACTCTTTTTTTTTTTTTTTTGGGTTGGGTTTTTTTTTTTGGGGGGTTCTAAACTTCTAGTTACCCTCTTGGAAAAATAAGGTAAATTGAGATATAATTCTCACTCTTAAGGACAACCATTCAATTCCCATTTAAATAATTTTTTTAAGCAATTTTTTTCTCTATTAACTCTAATTATAATTTTTCTTTAATGAAAAATTGCCGTATATTCATTAAATGATTAGTTATTTCATTCTAATATTTTGTCTTTCTTAATGTAATCATTTTTATTTTCATATAATTATTATCTCAATGTATTAAATTTGTCCTTAATTGTGTGTAATGTTACTATCAGAGAATTAAAATCTCATTTATAAGTTAAAAATTATTAATTTAATTTTTTAAGGTAAGTAATTTAATTATATTACTGAAATAAATTTTTAATTTACATATACTTTTTTATTAAGTCGTGTATGGCACAAGTATAACACTAATATATATATATATATATATATATATATATATATATATCATGATTGAAGTTAAAGCAAAGAAGCTCATTAAAGTTTCCGGATTATTCAAAAGCCCATAAAAGTTTTAGTGGACCAGTGCTCATGTTGATGGGCCTAAAAATTGAAAAGCCCATTAAATATTTAGGGGGTCGTTCATGCCAGCCTGATTTTTTTTTGTTTTTTTTTTGTTGATAAATCACCAGTTTTTTTTTAGATAATATAGATAGAAAGACACAAGGAATGGGGAAAGAGGAAGTAGGAAGATAAATCACTAGCTTGATTTTCGATTATGGGAGAAAATTTATTTATATCCATAGAGTAAGATAATTTTATGGATTTTGATGATTTTTTTGGTAGGATCCTATCAATGATCACTGCCATTCAGTTCTGTTGTTATAATATCAACCATTATTATTATTAAGACAATCTGAGTATCCTAATGATTAATGAATGATTAGGATTTTTTTTTAAGAAACCGATGATAGTTTATGACTCAATTTCTGTAACGCCACAAACCCAAAAATAATAAAAATTTATTCAATTTTGATAATCCTTAACAAAAAAAAAAAAAAACAAAAAAATTGAAACAAATGCAAATAGTAATCTAAAATTTCATCACAATCTCAAAGCTCTTATTCCAACAAAATAAAACATCCTCGAATCCAAGGATGTCTCTAATGTATGTGCAAGGGGAATAAAGGGGGCTTAGATAAATCAATAAGTTGGATTCAATAACATGAAATGTGGGAATGAACCTTTTAAGTGAATAGTACATTTTAACAAATTTATTGATTGCAAAATCGTCTATATTTTAACATCAAATATATCATAGAATAACAATTTAAGATACACGAATCATGTCAATGTCATCATAAAACATCTCATATCCCAATATCACTATAAACTGAGCCATTACCTCATGATATATTAACATAGTCATATAAACAATTCTCTTGGTCTTTCTTGTGTTTAACATTTACACCCCCTTAACAGAGGTGTGCGGCCACCTCTTTGGGACTGGAATCCCTTTTCATTCAATTTCTTTAGGGCGACTCACTTTTTAGTAAAGTTGCACTCCTTTGCTATGAAGCTCCCTTTTTAGATTTTTAATGGAATGCTCCCTTGCTAAGGAGTAAAGAAAAGTGCACTATCCCCTCTTTGGGACCGTCACTTGCTAAGAACTAGTTACAGTATGACTGTCCCTTACTAAGGACTAAATATAATACTGAGCTTTTAATCACAACTTGTCATATGATTCAAATCAAATTTCAAAGTACTGACAGCAAATAAGTTTCACATCACATAAAATTGAAAATACCATTTACAAGTATAAATAACACAAATACAATCATAATATTCAGAAATACGAAGCCCTTATTCACACACATATATTTAAATAAGTCTAGTAAAGGTCTTCATAAAATATTCACACCAAATATTTAAAGAACATAAAAACATTTCTTCATTACAAGCATAGTTTGGTAGTCAAAACTACTTTTAAGAAATCCCTAATTAGTAAACACCACTTACCTCTATATTTTACAAAACAAAATCAAGCACCCTTGACTCACAATAAATCTGTAGAGTTTGAACCTACAAATGCAACACATAGAGAAGAAATAAAAAATGTGTGGAGTGTGGCTTAACAAGGGGAAGGTTATATATATATATATATATATAAGGGGGTGGATGCACTGCGCAGAAGGCAAAAGCACAATAGATATAGCAATAATTCAAATTAAATATAATTGAAAGTAAGACGGTAGAACCAGCCAAGCAGTTATATCAAAATAAATCAAAAGATATTGAAAGCAGTTGTGTATTGAAAATAATTCAAAACACTTACAGCAGTAATAGTAGTGGTTATAGGATTACAATAGTCAACAGGATAAGCAACAAGGCTTGAGAACTGTTAATAATTACAAGCTTTGAGTAAATAGAGAAGTAGTGGAGTAGTGTGAGTAGTGAATTCCTTAAGAAGTGAAGTCTGTGAGAAGTAAATTCTAGTTGGCAATAAGGGACAACCCCCCTTATATAAGTAAATAAAGTAGTGAATAGTAAAAGCAAATAGTGACTTTTTTCACTATTCATATTAGGGTTTGTGAGGGACAGTAGGAGCAAAATCCGCAAGCTTTATCAAAAGAACTGGCCGTATCAGGTTGACTTTTGTGCCGAATGTAGTTTGGCATGTTATGTTGAAAGCAGCAACAGCAAATAGGTAAAGCAAATGGTAAAAACTTTATCTTGGGTGAATGTTTCAGCAGTATTGACCTTTGTGTAAGCCAGACAAATAATGAGAACATCAATCAGGGCCTTTGTATAGGCTAGACAAATAGTGAGGACAGCATTAATCGGTCATTGATCAAGAGAACATCAATCAAGGCCTTTGTGCAGGCTAAACAAATAGTGATAATGAGAACAACATTAATCAGGAGAGCATCAATTAGGGCCTTTATGCAGGCCAGACAAATAGCGAGAATGGCATTAATTAGTATTTGTAGCATCTGATGGATAACCATCATAGGGATCTTTTGAAGAATAAGGGTCCTATGGGGGATCATCATTACGTTCATGTTCATGATAAGTGGCATACTAGTTGCACCATCCACAATATAGTAATAGTTCATATGCAAGATTTTTCCTTGGTGTGAGGAACATGTATGGGTCATTTTGGCCTTCCCTTTATGGGTGGCGAATAGCAAAAACATAGGGTTTGATCTCGAAAACATAAATTCTATCTATGCATCCAATGAAATGGTAATCTTTCCATAATTCTTGGATGACATCTAAAATTTGGTTCTTGAAGTAATTTCTCCAACATTCAGCAAGGGCATTGGGATATCTGTAGGAAAGGTAAGTGTCACCTTCATACCATTGTCCTTGGTGAGTATAACCATTAATGAGAATGAGATGTTTTGAGGGCTGGACATTCATCCATTTTTTTCTTTCCTATTTTGGTAGGGTACTCCAGCATCTAATAGAGACAAAAGGACTTTTGATTTCTACAATAGCCTTTTGAATAATATTAGGGAATTGGCTAATTTGATCATGACTTGTCAATTTTATGAGTCTGATGAAGCCATATTCAAACATTTGGGAAAGCCAGCAGGGATCCCTATTATCATCGTTTGAAGCATCTTCGTAATTGACCAAAAGGCCAGGGAATGGATGATTCATTTCATATACTTTGAGACTACCCCCAAAGTGTTCTTCTCACATGGATTGCATAAAAATGTCATCAATGTCATTTGAATCAGCAGGATCAAGAATAGTAGTTGTAACAAGTATGTTGAAGTATCTAAACCAAAGATCAAGAGATCTGGTTATAGCCTTGCTCTAAAAAATACAAGATTGTATTTTTGTTGGCAAGTTGACAACAACACTTCTTAGCAAATATTGGGTCTTAAGACTTAATCTAGCATAATCAATACTCATTATAGTCTTTTTATCCATTGAATGGATTTCCTTTTTGCCAAAGAGTTGACTAGTGAGGGTTTTAATAATATTTGGATTACTATAATGGCTCCTATGAGCCTCATTTTCTGAAACAAAGTTAACGAGGTAACTTGCATAGGTTTCATTTTGAGCACTAAGGTCAGCAAGGTGGCTTGTGCAAGTCTCATTTTGAGCAGTAAGGTTAACGAGATGGATTTCAAGTGCTTGGATGGTTTTTTGAAAAAGAGTATGGCGATTTAAAGTAAAGGCAGCTTGAAAATTGTCAAGAATGAATTTAATGAAGTCTGGTAATTCACTATAAACTCCATTGTGGAATTGTAATGTTCTAGATAAAACTTCTTGTAAAGCAATTACCATATCACCATTGGAATATGTCACCTCTACGGGGACAAATTCCTGAAGGGATATTGCATTACTGGGTTTTACCCCAGAAATTGTGCCTTCATGCATTACAAAAGTTTGTCCCACTAAGAGCCTTTTGTCTTGAGAATAGCCCTATGCAGGTGTTTTCCCCTTGTTCCTCTTCTTTGCCGAAGAAGTCATAATATTCCACTTGCTAGTGGTGTAAATAACTTTAATCCACTTAGTAATGGTACTTATATCAGCAATACGATTCTTATCCTGCCAAGAGACATTGAAGATGTTAAAACAAACAGTAATGATAAACATCTTAATATTCTGAGCATTAACTATAAAAATATTTATGAAGTGTTTAGAAGAACCCATTAATGGTTCTTGAGAAAGCACATTAGTATCAAATTGTGTAACATGAGGCAAGATATCAATAGTTTCAGCATTCATCTGAATAGGGTGAGTTTTGATAGGAATGTTCTTTTCATTGAAATATTTAACATGAGGCAAGTTAACAATATGTTTCTTCCTATGCCAAAAAGCATTAGGAACATTAGAACAAACATCATTCACTGGAAATTTCTGAAAATTATCAATTTTGGATTGCAACAATTTACCAAATAGTTGTTTAGCAATTCTTTTGTACTTAACTTCTTGCTTAAGGAAGTTAAGATGTTTAACTTTGGCATCAATCAGACTTAAAGCATGTTCATCATCAATTTCAAATTTTGAGGCAAATTTGAATTTTACTTTCTGTCCAAAAGGATCAGTAGTAATTTCATCATGTTCAACAAAGAAGGGATACAAAGCACTGATAAAAGAAAGTCCAAGAATCACTTTATCAGTCATGTTTTTAACAAGCACAGATGGAATCTTGATACAAACATTATCATGGCAAACATGAGCATTGTTCCATTCGTATTTGATTTTCATTTGCGTGCCATTAGCAGAAACCAATCTTTTAGTTGCTTTTTCAAAATATTTGGAAGGGATCAAGCCTTCCTGAACACAGTTCACATCAACACCAGAATCAATCATAGCAATAGTATTGAAAGTATAATCATGGGAAACAACAATTTTGACTTTTGTAAACCATTTTGGAGGCAAAATATGTTTAACAAGAGCAGCTGATTATCAATCAAAACATTACTAGAAGGAGAAGCTTGTTGAGTGGATTCATCTCCATCTTCTTGCTCATAATGATCATTATTGGACTGGTGTTTGTCCAAATTTTTATCAATCTTAAGTAACAACAATTCTTGTTTAAGATTAGCATTATCATTTTTAACATTTTTTAATTGAATTGTGTCTTGTTTAACAGCAGTAATTTCATGTTGAAAATCATTAACAGTTAAGTCTTTGGATTTCTTCTTATTAAATCTTTCTAAAGTTTCTTCAAAACTTATCTTTGATTTAAGTTTTTTAACGTTTTTATCTCTTGTTAAGTTTTGTTTAAACTTATCAAGATATTCTTTTTGCAAGTCTTGATTTTCAATTTTACTTATTAAGGTTAATAATAAGTTATCTTGTTCTTCTTCTTTGGTTAACACATTAACAGATTTAATAACATTACAACATGAATCTTTGCAACCAAGTTTAACATTAGGAGAATTAGAGGTTTCACTACAAGAGTGATAAGCAGAATTAGTTGAGGAGGAAAAATCTTCTTCAAAAGAATTAGTCAAAGCAATAGATTCAAGAATCTGAAACAGTTCATTTTGATCATTATCATTAATGTTTAACATATATAATTTATTCTTCAATTTACCAGGCTTTTGGTTACAATCTTTATTGAAGTGTCCAGGTTTACCACGGTTAAAATATTTACCTTTACCTAATCTTTGTTTATCATGCTTTTTAAAAGCAGATTTCTTTTTAGCATAAAAATCATTAGGTTTAACAAAATTGGTTTTGTATCTTTTATGTTTTTTATAGCTATAATTTTTGTAAACTTTATCATGTTTATTTTTCCCTTTTTTTCCTAGAATGAGCAATAGGGGGTAAACCAT
Source organism: Castanea mollissima (assembly GCA_014183005.1). Lineage (NCBI taxonomy): Eukaryota > Viridiplantae > Streptophyta > Magnoliopsida > Fagales > Fagaceae > Castanea > Castanea mollissima. The sequence continues at coordinate 30,182,408 of JACAVU010000006.1, read as the reverse complement.
ATTGTTTATAGAAATTACCCATTTCATATTTAGCCTTTTTCTTATTTTTTTAATTGTTGTTTTAACAATTTTTCATCATTACACATGTTGAATCCAAGTTTTTTAATAGTATTGGAAATATCACCATAAGTTAAATTATCATAGTCAATAGAATCATTTTTACTAATTAATTCTTATTTTACCTTATGAGCAAAGATAGGAGGCAGACCATCAATAAACCTCTCTTTCCAATAAAGCTTCGTGGAATCTTTCCTGAGCATAACTCTGGAAATGAAAACATCTTGGTACCATTTGTAATCAGACATAGTAGGGCATCTCAAATTGTTCAGATAATTAGAAATTCGAGATGAAACATTAGATGGAGTACCAACAAAATGTTTGAGAATAGTATAGACCAAGGTATTGACACCATCAGGAATATATATATAGGCTATGGTTTTTAAGCTTATTAAGGCCCGTTTATTTACTAATGTTTTTTTTCTTGGGCTTTCTTGTTTCATAATAATTATCTTATTTAAATATTTTAGACCCAAATTGCATTCTCTAACCTATATCTATATCTATATATAATATAAAACCAAAATGTTTGACTTTTTGTTAATTGCTCCTTATTGCACCACGTGACTATATAAATTAATGCCACATTTACATTTAAAAATACTAAAACATTATGCCTTTTCACCATTGGCATTCAATTGTGTCTCTCTTGGGCAATAGTTACATAATTTTTTTTTTTTTTAAAAAAAAACTTCTTTAAAATTGTGACAAATCAATGAATAAACTTTTTTTATATATAGAAACAACCAACAAATAGGCCAAATCTAGGGCCGGCCCTTCCACTAGGCCAATTAGGCAATTACCTAAAGCCCCCAAGTGGAAGGGGGGCCCCAAAATTTTAGAAAATGAGTAATAGGGAAAAACAAATTGGTTTCAAATGAATCTAAAAAAATCTACCACATCCTTTTGACCAAAAAACAGGATTTCTGTTATACCGGTTAAACATTGATAGCACAAAAAAAAAAGGTCTAAATAAAATCAATTGTACCAAAAATAAAATTGTTATCCAAATGCATGCATTACTTATAGGATTTTACTAACAATACCTATTACAGTTGCTTCTGTAGAAAAAAGTTTTTCAAAATTAAAATTATATCTAAAATTGACAATGTCCTAAGAGAGATTAAGCGAATTAACTATATTATTGATTGAAAATGAGATATTAGAAGAACTTAAATACAAAAATTTAATTAGTCAATTTGCATCTCAAAAAGTAAGAAAAATAGATTTTAAATAAAATATATTATAATATAAAAATATTAAATAAATATTAATTTAATTAATACATAAGTATAAAAAAAAAAAAACTCAATTTTAGTTCTCGTCTTAGGCCCTAAAATGTCAAGGGCCGACCTTGGCCAAATCAATTATTTTTTAGCCTCACCTTCGCACATGTTCACTAAAAATTTACTTTATCTTTAAAAAATAAAAAACCCCACACCGTTTGATTTCCCGTTCTGTTATGCTCATTTTCCCTACTCAATTTCTTCATCTGCAATGCATCATCATTCCTAAACATCCCTACCACCAAATTTGTTCCAATCCCAACAGTCCGCCAATTATATATGGCATTCACAAGTTCTTGGTATTAGTCGTGTCTCTCTGTTAGCCAGGCCACAGAAATGGCAGTTGGGACAGATGATGTTTTGGGTGTGACCGTGTGAGACAGCTTCGTTGGGAGACGATACGGCGTTTTCGCTTAGTGGCTATTGGCCAGAATCATTAAGCACTGGGAGTCAATACGGTGTGTTGGGTTTTGCCTTTATTTTGCTATTCCTTGCTCTGCTTTGCTTTTTTTTTTTTTTGTTTAATCAGTTTTCTTTTTCTATTTTTTTTTGCTTTGCTTTGGATATGGGTCCACATTAGAGAGTTTGATTGTTGAGGATGATTACAATTGCTCTGAATTTATTTTGATATTAAGTTTGTCTCATAATTTCAATTATGAATATGCATTGGTTGAGAAAGCATATGGACATGATGGGGATCTGCTTTGGCACATATCACCATACCCTTTACGTTTCATATATCACACCGATTGGATTGGCAAAAATCAATAATAGTTAGGTGTTAAGTTTCATCAGTTACATCTTGAGTTTTACCTGAAGTAGACGTGGGTATGTGTCATATGCAAAAAAAACATCTCACGGGTTTTCGAAGTGCAATTTGTGATATTAGGATGAAATGGTACAATCTTTCGTCACTTCACAAGTAAAGCCACTTAACAAATTTTAAAGATTAAAAAATAATACAGTCCTACAATCGAAAAAAAAAAAAAAAAAAAAAAAAGATTCTTTTATAGAACCTTCAGTTATACCCAAAAAAAAAAATTCTACTCATCATTTTACTTACTTCAAATATTGTCCTTATTCAAAATCACTCAACAAAAAAGGTTAGCGTCTTTTATATGTTTCATTCACTTTGTTCTATGTTGTTTAAGATTTTATTTCATTTTAATTTTAGATTTGTAAAGGAGATTCTGAAATTGAGATGCAATATATAGTATAGTATATTATTCATATCATCTCTTATTTAAAAGCATTTTACGCATTGAATTCAAATAAAATGACATTTTCTTCAAAACTCATAATGTAGCTTTTCTCGTGCATGCATGGGTTTGGGACTAGTACTATCCAAAATTCAATCAAGTTTTGTAATTTTACTTTTGTTCAATTCAATCCTCTAAGATTTTACCTAAAATTTATTCTAGTCCTATAATTTTACTTTTGTTCAATTTAATCCTTTATGTTTCAATAATTTTTCAAAAAATAAAATAAAATAAAAACACTACTTTGATGAATTGTTTGATGAAGAGAAAGAGAGAGATAGAAGAAAAATATGTTAATGGAGAAAATTTTAGCACACTTTGATAGATCATTTATAACCTTAATGCAATCACAACATACCCAAATACATAAAAAGCAAAAAAAAAATCCAACTATTACGCCATAGCTACTTTCGTTTACCCAAAAATACAGCTAACCCATTATTCAAAGCCTATTTTGTAATCACCGCACACCCTTGGTGGGATGGTCACTCTACAAATAGAAGTGTTTGTGAGGTGTGGGTGGCAAGGGCCAGATTCAAGTCTCTAGGAGGAAACTTCACACACATATATACTTAAATTAGACTAGAGTAGAATTTCTATCTTATAATATATATACACACACACACTTTGTAATTTGCATACATAAAAACCGTTAATTCATTTCTCTCAAAAAAAAAAAATTTAATTAGCATCAAAAGCTTGTACCATCAATGTGTCACCATCACATTCTTTTCTTTTCTTTTCTTTTCTTTTTTTATAGAACATTGTCACATTCTTAATTAGTGATGGTTATAAGGAACCTTTATATATATATATATATATATATTGAGATAAAGGAACTTAGGTTAAAAAGAAAAACTGTCAAACATTAGTTTAAAGTTTCTCAATTGCAGGTTCAAGCACATCAAGGTAGATCGATCCTCACAGGCCCTTCCATTAGGCCAATCAGGCCATTGCTTAAGGCCTCCAAGTGGAAGGAGGCCCCAAAATTTTGAAAAAGAAGGATTGTAGAAAAAATAAAAAATAAAAAAATATAGTTTCAAATGAAACTCTAAAAAATCGTATACATCCTTGTGACCAAAGAAAGAAAAATCTAGAACATTCTTGTAGACATTGGTATCCCAAAAAATTCTTTACTCTAAACAAAATGAAATTTCCAAAAAAAATCATCATTAACCTTTAGAAAAATCAACTGGAAAAAATGCAAATCCAGTCTAAACAATTACCCACAAAACAATCTAAAATCAAAACAAATAAAAATCTCAAATCCCTAAAATTTACTCATTCCTTTTCTCTCTCTCACTCTTACTCTCTGCCTCTCTCTTTCTTTTTTAGCTAGATGATGATAGTTTGCAAAAATATTGTTTTAAACTTGAATCTTTTCTCAAACATGATGTTTATTATGATATTGATGGTTTAGGTTTATTTTCATAGTTAAAGGTTTTAAAAGAAATTTTACAAATATAAAAATATATTCCAATTGACATACTAAATCATATAAAAATATTAGATTCTTTTTCAAATATATGCATTATTTATAGAATTTTACTAACAATACATGTTGCAGTTACTTCTTCAGAAAGAATTTTTTAAAATTAAAATTAAAATTAAAATTATATCTAAGACTGACAATATCTCAAAAAAGATTAAGTAGATTAGCTATTCTATCGATTGAAAATGAGATGTTAGAAGAACTTGAATACAAAATTTAATTAGTTAATTTGAATCTCAAAAAGCAAGAAAAATATATTTTAAATGAAATATAATATAATAATAAAATATTAAAATTTTGTTAATTTAATTAGTACATAAATATAAAAAAATACATTATTTTTATTCTCGCCTAAGCCCCAAATGTCTAGGGTCGGCCTGGATCCACAACATCATCACTTAGCAAAAAAAATTATATTAAAAATGTATCATATTATTGGGTAACCTGTGTAGTTTATTGTTTGTTGTCCAGTTGTTAGTGAGAATGATAGTGAGACTTAAAGGTAGTGGATGTCGATTACTTTTCTTTCCAGATTAATTAGTGGAAGCATCTATTGCACCTATAACAGTGGTTTTCAAACCCACCTGCTATTAGATCGAGCCCTTCTGCTTCCCCAAACCAAAGTGCCGGCCCCAGCGGCAAGAGTTACTAATCATAAAACCAACAACTCGATCGATCGGTCCAAACTAACATGGCATCAACTTCATGTGCCCTTAATTGAATGATAGCTTCTTACTGTGTATTCTCTTCTATGCCTGCTGTTGGATTTCTCCTGTAGACTTTTTGTTTATCTCTCACACTGCAGCTACTATTATAAAAGGAGCAAAATGAGGCTTTGTTTTGGCTAAAGAAATATTACATTACTATCAAAGATTTATATATAGTTTATGTTAGCGAAACATGGGGGTGTCACTTTTAGAAATTAAAATGTAGTCAATTTTTTATTAAGTTTTTCTATGGTGACCTGTCTCACTTTTTATATTTTACTTTATACTCTACCAACTACAATTTGTTAGGTATTCATTTGACATTTTTTATAAAATAATCAAAACTTAAAATAAATATATATATATATATATAATATATATATATATATATATATATATATCATATGACAAGTTTTGATTGGTATAGTATAAAGTGGAACAGAGAAAGTATGATAGATGATTTGTTATCATGAGGTGGAAAATAAACTATTAACTCACAAATTTTCCTACAAACTAGCACCATTCAATAATTTGTAATGAGTTTGGTTTCTCCAAAAAAAAAAAAAATTGTAATGAGTTATGAGTGTAACAAATTTCCTTTCTTAAAATTTTGGTTAGCCAAACCTTCCTTTTTTTTTTCTTTTCTTTTTTTTTTTTCTCCAACAAGCTCACCGGCCCCTCAACAAATTATTGTAAAGCTAAAATACTCCAGAAACTATATCAAGGTATTGTAAATAATTTCTGTTCATTTTTTTATTTCCTCCACCAACAGCTATCTCATTCCCTCTCTTTCTACAATACCAAACGGGAATAAAGAGGAATATTTAAATGAAATAAAGAAAAATTATATATCAAAGAATTCATAGTGCTGTGTATTAAAAAAAAAAAAAGTAAGTAGCTAAAATATAAAAATTGACTTTCTAACAAACATTTTGGACCAAATAAGTGCAGAGTTCATTATGAATGCTCTAATTGGAGCACAGATGCTCCTCCTTCATTTGCAGGTTACTTCAAGTTCAAAGCAGCCAACGCATTTAACTCATATAAGAACAATATGCATCAATAGATATCTCTATAGTAAGTAGTAACCAAACTTTATAGTACAAACTAAATGGTAAAATATTATACACGTGACCAAAAGTGGATACATGTAATTATTACAATGGATCTAGTGCACTAAAACACGAGACTCCAATTTTTGCTCTAAGAGAACTTAGCTTGGGTCCAGTGTATTAGACCCATTGTGATGATGACATGTGAAAGTAGGCACATGTTGTCATTGCAACAGGTCCAGTGTTGGATCCAATCTTTGCCCCAATAAGAGTGTTTCATCTTCAACATTGCATCCAATCTTTACCCTATATCGAGAAGGGTTATTATAATTTCAAAAGAGTAGGTTCTTCCTATCAAAAAAAAAGAAAAAGAAAAAAAGAGTAGGTTTGCTACCCAAAGTTCTTTGGGTCAAAAAACTCAAAAGGCAACACAGAAACGGAGCTGGAAACTCGCTAAAATAGGAGTTGACTTGCAATGAGGTATCCCACTCAGCCTAGACGTGAAATCCACCAGCAGAGTTAGGCCTGCTCCTTTAGAAGTGAGCAGGACAAATAACCTTAATAACAACATCCTCTTAACAATATCTATTTCTCCCCAACAAACTCCACTTCGCAATCTCTCTCTCCCTCTCTGTGAGTGTGTGTGTGTGTGTGTGTTACACCAACCGTCATCCCAACAATTTGAGGCATACCACCTCACCATACAAAGATATCAAAAGCAACAAAGGCACCACCCCACTTCATTCCTTCAACTGCACTCAACGTTCAAATCATTAGAGATGAAAGTGAAAGCATTAGCTGCCTTAAGATCCAAGCTTCTAAATCCATGCAGAAAATTCCTTCAAATCTTCAAATTCAGACTCAAAAGACCTGTCTTTATAAGAGCTCTTCGATTTCATCCTCACCGTGTGAAAACCAATAAAAATAATCCTCCAAAGAATCGAGTAACTGCATTACTATCAGGCAACCGTTCAGTTAGGAGGCCAAAAGAGATGGACAGAGTGAGGGAGTTTATGAGTGTATCTAGTGCAGGGCGTGAGGGAAGGCTCTTTCCATCACCTATTACACCAGCTTATGTGAAGACTACCAGCTGGGCTGGCAAAAGAGAAGCTTCAGGTGACGAAGACATGGAAGATGCATGCAGGAGTTTTGAGAACTATTTGGTGGAGATGATTGTTGAAGAAGGGAAAGTGAGGGATTTGATGGATGTGGAGGAGCTTCTCTATTGCTGGAAGAATCTAAAGAGCCCAGTTTTCGTTGATTTGGTCTGTAGATTCTATGGAGAACTGTGTAGGGACTTATTTTCCACTAAGGATGATGAAGTTGACAGTCCATTGTGATTCTGCAAATAGATGTTTTTTTTTTAATTTTTTATTATTACCTCTTCTCTTCCTCACTATCTATTTCTCCCACGAGTTATATATATATATATATATATATATATATATATATATATATATATATATATATATATATTTGTAATTTGCAAATATAATTGAAAAAATAAATCCTTATCTTGCAGGGCTCTTCAATACTACTTTAGGCATGCAACCTCTTCATCATCCGTATGCTCATTTTAATTTCAAGAGTGAGGTCAAGCTTGAAAAGTACTATAATCTTATAGAGAAAGGTTTTGCCGCATACTAGTATATAGCAATTGCTGCAAAATAAGTTACGTGGAAGTAAAAAGAAAAGAAACATGTCCAAAGGTCCACCTGATTAGCTGCATTACATATAACCATTGGACACATGTTACTGTCTTTTTGCTGTTACATAACCCATTATACATCAATAGTATGAAACAAAACCTTTCCCAATCTTATATGTTACCATCCGAGAAGAATGAGTGAATACCACCATCCAGCTAAGACTTCCACAACCCATTCAAAGTTAACTAGTAAGTCACTGTCAGCCATTATTTGTGCTATAATTGCTTAAGGTCACGTAACCTTTACGTGCAGAAGAACAGACAAAATTATATCAACTAAACAAGCCACATTTATCCCCTAATGCCCATACTTTAGTCTTTTTTTCTCTCTTTCTAGTATTTTGGTCGGGGAATAAAGTTGTTTAGTAGGTGCTGAATCAATGAATTAGATCTAATTATCTAGTGACTTCACCGAGCAAAGAAATAATAATAATGAACTCATATGATGGCATCCTTAAGAGACATACTTACAGTTACACTAAGAAATTAACAAGATTCTTGCGGCCTACAATGTAGATTTATCAAAAACTGGTGACTGGAAAGCACAAACTCTAGTTTGTGTGTCCAATTACATCATACACTACCAGCTAGAGTGCAAAAACTCGGAATACAGCTTCCAACTACCTTGAGCTAATTATCAACATTTACAAAACAAAAGGTCATTAGGTATGTTACCGGTTAGTCCAAGCACCTCCATCTAGCATTTCCAAAGGGATTACTTCAGTTTTGAAAGATACACCCGGGACCTCAACAATTTATCCCCAATTTTAAACCCCGGCATGACCATCAGCTCAACTCTATGCATAGCTTGTTCATCAGCCTCCACTGCACCTTCCATATCCTCTTCAACAGATTCCATATGAACATCTGAAAATTTGCTACCCCTTTTGACAGTAAATAGTTTTGCTTTTGGATTGATAGAAGCTGCAATGCCTTGTAAAACCCAGACCCACTTTGCCATCTTTGCAAATATTTGGTAGAATGGTGTCCTGGGATGCTTGCCACTCAATACAAATGCCCTGTGATCAAGATTCCCAAAGAATGACACTTCCAGCAATTGATGAACAACTAATAGATATTTTTTTCCACAGAATTTTGCAAAATCAGAATTTGGATATTCTGTCAGAGCATCAATTGGGTTATCAAACCTCATAATTTCATCCACATTATAGGACTTAAATCCAATCCCACAAAACATTCTCTGTGCTATGTAGGCTTCAAACGCATACTTCTTGTGGGACCTTTTGGAATAAACAACTGCATCTTCAATTGAATTCGCTGCCTGATCTAGATCCCAACCTGAAGCTTTCATCAAGCTAATTAATGGCTTTGCAAAATCATGAATGGACTTGGTAGTGGCTTTGAAAGCATCTTCAAGTGTGGCTATGCTCAAAACTGTTGGGATCTTCTTCTCCAGACTTATCTGCCTCATCTTCTCAGCCAGTCCAATGTTCCCCAACTCCAAATCCTGAAGCACTTCTCGCAAACGAAGAATCTCAGAGTTTTTAGCTTTGACTTGGGACTTCAAGTCTTCCAACACCCTCTCACTCAATTCAATTTCCACTTGCAAATCACTGCACGTAGAGGAATCAAGCTCTGCTTTGTTTGTGAATTGCTTCTCCTTATACGAACGCTTGATCTTGCAAAGTGATTCAAGTTGAGCCACAACAAGTTGATCAGCATCTATAATCTTATCCGGGTTATAGGGAATGTGAGCTTCCTGAAGCGCAACATAAGCAAATTTCAGTGCCGTAACAGTGTTAAATAACTTCACAATCTCCTCTTCACCACACACATTGCTTTTGCTTTTAACTTCAATGGGTTGAGGATGAATTTTCTCACTGACAAATTCTTTCTCCTCAGTGTCATCGCTGCCTTCCTCGACTAATGGGGCAGTGTTGTCCTTGGGGTTGTGACAAGACTGATGTTGATGGTGGTGCTGCTTCTGATTTGGGCTTTCAGAGGGAAAGACACCAATGGATCTCAATTTACAAACTTTCGTGAATTTGGAGACAATTTCAGATATGTTTGAGGAGGGCTTAGAGGGTTTAAAGGTGGCATTTTCCATTGGTTAAAGATCAAAGAACCCAAAAACTGACACAGATCTAATTCAATGTGCTTCTACCTTCTACAAGGAGTAAATTCCAAAATATAATAAAATTAAAATTAAAATATTATGAAAGTGGGGTACAAAATCTTAAACAGCGGTCCAGAAATTTCCCCAAGAAGAACCAGGATTCCCGGTAATATGCCTTAAACCCTGTGGTAGTGGCATGGAACACCCTATATTAATTAAAGAAATGAACTTTGGGGTTTTTAGTTAAAAGGTTCAGTAAAAAACTACGGCGAATATCAGCTTGAGTTCAAAAAGAAGGAACAGATATTCAAAATACTTAAAGCGCTAAATCAAAATTAAAGGTTGCCCCATCATCAAGCTTCAGCTTCAAGAGGGTTTAGCATCAAGTTTCAAAATTATAGGAGCAAGAGGACACAAAAGCTAGTAAATTTCTAGAATCCACTTTAAAAATAAATAAATAAATAACCCCAAGAGATTTTTTTTTCTGCTTTAACTATGAAACTAATCAAAGCAAGCACAGGCTTTTATACGAACACAATGTAGCCAAGAAGAAGAAAAATGAACCAAATACAAAGCCTAAGCAGCAAGTGACTTTAGCATCAAGATGGTACCTAAAAACCCAACATTTTTCTATTATGAAAAAGTGTGAGAGTTTTACCCAAAGAATAGTGTCAGGGTTGAGCACAAACAAACACAATGCAGAGAGCAAGGAGTGAGAGACAGCGAGCTGAACCTTGGAGTTTCCGATCCACAACGTTGCAAACTAGACACACGCAAGAGTCTATTTAGTAGTTGTAGAGCAAAGCAGACAACATTTGGATTAGCAAAAAATCCCAGACTATTATTAACGACGACGTTTCAGTTTCAGTTTCAGCACGACCACATAAGACCACAGAACAGCACCTCCGATCAAAGCCAAAAATGATGTTTTCAAAGGTTGGGATTAGGATTTGACTCAATGAACGGTCGTTTTCAGTGCTAAAACCAAGTTGGCAATTTGTGCTCGAACTACTATTATGAGTGAGAGAGCGACAGAGTGAGAACTGAGAAACTGTGTTTGTTTTGTTTTGGTTGGATGGGAATTGGGACTCGAAAAGTGTGAAAATGTGATGCACACAATAGAAATTTTTTTAAAAAAAAATCACAATTTTCACCCCAATTATACTTATAGCAAATTGTGAATTTATATAAAAATAGCAAACAATTAATCATAATTAATTATTAATAACGGACAAATTGGTTTAGAAAGTTTTTTAAAATTTTTTATGCTTTTTGAAAAAAAAAATTTATATTTTTCATAAAAATAATATTAAAATTTTCAATTAACAAATTTTGGGTTTTGTTTTAAATTTGGGAAAGAGGGTCCTGAAGTGGGAATCTGAACTGTTTCAGAAGGAAGAGCTAAATTTGAATTCTTCATTGGAGTTAATAAAGAAAGAACCGCACGCAAAAACCAAAAACGATTTAAGCATAAAGCTTAAAGCACCACCACAGTAAAAAAGTAAAAAAGAAAAATAGTAACCGCACGCGACTTTCTTTTACCCTTCTTTCTTTGTTGTCTCTGTCGGGGTCCCCATTCCCCACGCATCAAGGCCCAATTACCGAGGAAAACTTTTATTTTAAGTAACAGTAGTATCTTTCGTTGTTTTTTGTGCCCAGAGTTGCAGATCGAATCTCGGCCGTTGAAAATTATGCGTGTGGAGTTTGAGATGGTTTTGGGTAACTGGTCCATTTGTTGTGAAGAGGCTTAATGAGAGAGAATGGGCCAAACAAGAAAACGACGGCGTTATGAAGGCTTTTTTGCTAAATGGGTTTGCCTCGCTGTTGCTGCAGACACAGTCAGACAGCGCGTTCCTAGTGCGAGCGTCACTTGTAACCAGGTCGGCCAGTGGAAAAAATAAAAAGTTAACATATGTATTTTTAAAAACTTTTATATTAGAGGAGAAAATAGTTATTAATTTTTTTGACCACCTTTTATATTTTTAATAAAAATTATTTTAAAGTTTTCTTAACTTAATTTATTAATAATTATTTTAAAAAAATCTATTAACATGACTTTTATTTTATTTAAATAAAATGAATTGATAGATGTGTTATCAATTTTATAATATTGATTATTGACGTAAGATTTAAGAATGGTACAAATTGATCATTATTCTAATATAAGAATTTAATGCATTACAAAAATGATGATGTTGTGGCATGATGACATGGTCCAAGAGAGTGACATTACATAAGGGAGTCAAGCCCAAGGAGCTGATTGGTTGGAGAGAACAATGAGGTGATTTATGAGAGGAAGAAAAAATAGAAGAGGAAAGTGTGTTTTGTTGGAAATAGAATATAAGAGTTTTCTTTTCTCATCGAGCTCACCCTTTGGAGTGAAATGGATTTCTTCCCAATTTGGGAAGAAAATAGGGAGAATGAGTTGGTTTGATGAGAAATTATCCATTTGTGTTTTTTCTCCTAATTTACATTGCTTCTTTTTTTAAAAACAATATTAAGCTCAAGCTTTTTTTTATTCTTATATGCTATTAAATCTTTTTTAAGCAATGTAAATTTATACAATTTACATTTTCTATATTCTCATTTTTCTTCTTATCCAAATAAAAGAATTTTTTATTTTTCTACTTTTCCACCCCCTACCAATCACTACAAGAGAAAACTAAAATCTATTTCATCCCTCATTTTTTCTTCCCATATATCCCCATTTTCTATTTCCCCATTTTTTTCACTTTCCCAACCAAACTAAGCCTAAGAGCAATCACACCAACCTTTGTAAAATACCAACAAAAAAAAAAAGTAGCAAGTTTTACACATTTTACCTCAAAAATTTCCCACATCAATTAAACCAAAGTTATCTAAATATCCATTATTGCTATAGTAATTATGTATATTTGCAAAGTTAATGTTTATTTTTATTTTATATTCTATTATTGTTTTCCGTCTCCCCAAATCTTATCTCTCTCTTCGTCACTTTCCCTTCACTCTCATCCCCTCACTCTCTTTTCTCTCTACTTCATCAAACATGCTCTCTAAACACCGAATCTCTACACATACTCATCATTAAATACTTCACCTATACAAATCTTCCCCTCCAAACACAAAGTCCCCACACAATCTCAACAAAAAATACTTTACCTACACAAACCCATAGTCAAGACCCAACCCACAAAGAAAAACCAATTGCAATGAACACAACCACTGCACTTCCACTACTAGGGCTCTGATGAATTCCACTTCACTGCAAAGCCATCGGAAATATCAAGCAAGGAAGTGACTTGGGCAATTGAGAAGTGTTATTGTTATTATTTATAATTATATATATTTTTTTTTGGTATTTGTTTCAAGTTAGATTTAATTTGGGTATTTGATATTTGAGAATTTTGCGAGTTTGCTGGAATGGATGATTAAATCTATGGGTTCTGTTTTGGTGTTGCTTTGAGCCTTTGATTGGGTTTTGTTTCTCTTATTTAGCTTCAAGCTTAGTGGAATTTTGTAGGTTTTCTAGAATTTATGATAGAGTGTGTAAGTTTTGTTTCGGTGTTGCTTTGAGCATTTAATTGGGCTTGATTGATGGGGGTGGTTAATTGAGGAAGATTGGTTGAGGGAAGAAAGAGATATATGAATTAAGAGAATCATAAAAAAATTGATAAAGAAATAGCATTTTAAATGAAATGTAATGTATAATAGATAATTTTATGTTAGCTGTTTTGAAAAGTTGTGCAAAATAGAAAAAATAAGTTGTTATGTTGAAATAAATAGAAAATTTTACACAAACTAATGTGAATGCTTGATAGTTCATTTTACACTTGTCATTTATATTGTAGCCAATTCCACATATGCCAATTTTATTGTAGCATTTGAAAATTGGTGGAAAAATTAGTTAGAAACACATGCATATGCTAGATTTTAGGAAGTTGTTAGAGGTAGACACATGTGCTTTAGCAAATCTATCATGATTAATATGTTACAATTCTATTCTAGCATGTGGAACAACAGTAACAGCATTAGAGTTTGCTTTAAAACTGGGGCGGGATTCTACAATTCTGGAGGGAGATTCCAAAATTCTTATGAACTCATTGAAGGAGGATTTGTTATCCTTAGTTTCGTTTGGTCTTTTGATTTAAGATGTAAAAGCTATTGCTGAATCTTTTCAATGTATTAGTTATTCTCATGTTCATAGGAAAGGTAATATTGTAGCTCACAACCTAGTTAGACATGCACGTTCTATTACTGGTTATTCAGTGTAGATGGAAGATGTCCCATCACACATCTTAATTGTTTATTAGACAAATTTTCCAATTGGTTAGTAAAATTTGAAGACTTCTTTCTCAAAAAAAAAAAAAAAACTCATGAGGATGATGGTAAAGCTGTCTTGTCGTCTTGTAAAGGAAGCCCGAGCCGATGTGTCATGTTCTAAAGCACCTTCAAAAACAATGTGTCGTACCCATCCTTTGTATAAATTCCCAATACTGCAAGTCGCACAACTGCTTCTATAATCTGTTATCACGTAACGTAATTAGTGTAGTTTTTGTTTAGTCAGTTAAAAGATTGTTATAATTGTTACGACAAACGCTAGAGCTAAGATTTAGATTATATCAGTATATAAACTATAAAGTCCAATAGCTGTAGGAATTCAGACATGTAAGACTCATTTGCTTAATCTCTCTCTTTCTCTCTCTCGCTCAGTGTCGGCTCAAGGCCTAGGCCTAAGGCCCCACAACCAAAAAAAAAAATCCCTACTAAAAAAAGGCCCCATTTCCATTTGTAAAGACCCAAAATTTAATTTAAAAAAATAACATTTTTTAAATAATTAGTACTTTTTTTTAAAGTAATGTTAAAGATACCACAAATTTTACTATAGGTTTAAGTTTAAATTTAACTAACATGTCACCAATCACATAAAAAATTAATTCAAACACAAATAAATTAAGTTGTTGAATTTTATCAATTACAGTCGCTATCACATTATATTGTGAACATTTTGCAGTATCCAAAAATGATTGAAACCCTAAAATGTCACTATTTCTTTTTCTTTCTAACAAGGCTTCCAAAATAGGAGACCAATAGAAATTAAAACCAATTGAAACCCTAAAATGTTTCAAAAAAAATGCTACAAATGTGATAGAACATTAATAATGACTAATCTCCTCTAATAGTTTGAGATCTTAATTTTTGTGAACTAATATCCTACAAAGTCATGCACCAAATAATATTTTTGTGAACTAATATTTCTCTTAAAAAGAATGTATAAACTAAAACTTATGTTACAACTGTAAGTGCACAATTGCATCTGGCCCTAAAACAGTGATGGGCTCAGGCCCAATGAGCCTTGAACAATATGAATTTGTAGAGTGTGGGCTGTAAAACCCAGGTTAGAAGCGCTTAAGGAATATAGTACGGGCTAAAGGGCTGTAAACACTCAAGAACCAAGAAAAATGCTATAATTCCACCTCCTCGGATATGAGCCGATGACTGTTCTTATATATATAAGTTTCCTTTTTTCTTTTTTTTCTTCTTACAAAAGAGAGAGAGAGAGAGAGAGAGAGAGATCCCTTTTTCTGTTCTAGGTCTCCCCTTAAATACTAAGCCCCTTGATACTTTATACAGGTGTTACCCCATCTACCCCTTAGCCTAAATATTTCTTCTCTCAGTGCCCTGGAATAGTAACCAGAAATTTCCCTTCCACTGTTCAGGTGTCACTTCCCCATTAATGCGGCTAAGGTAGTAGGTGAAGGGTCTTTAATGTGGAGGCAGCAGCCTTTAGTACTTTTCAAACACCGGTGCTTCTAGGACATCCAGGGGTTCACCCCTCTTAACCGTTGGTCTCCGTCGTGTCGTTTATGAGCTTTTATGATAACGTTGCTGATTCTTCTATGCCCATCTGAGAGTAAAATCAACCTCGGATTGGTCCTCGGGTCCTCGGCGCATGAGTAGGCCCGAGGTACTACAAGGTTTCAAACTCAAGGGTAGGTCGGCTTTCCTTAGTATGGCCCAAAGGCCATATACCTATCAGGACCCTTTTACTCCCCACAACAACTGTACTTAACTATGCATAGTTTATATCCAAGTTATAGTAAGTTTCTTTTTTAAAAAAATAATATTTTTTCTAGTTCTTTTTGTTTAAATTTATGGTTCAACTATGATATTCAATTATCTGTATAAAATTAACCTTAGTTTAATTATTATTATTCATCCATTTCTGTATTTACATCAAATTAGTCTTTATTTAATTTGTATTATATAAATTTATTTAATTAATGTTTACATATAAAAATGCCTCATATAAAATTTCCGCCTTAGGCCCCAAATTTTGTTGGGCCGGCCCTGCTCTCGCTTAGTTCTTGCGTCTCAATTTTCTTTTGCATCTATTCCTCTCATTCTTCTTAGTTACTTAGCAAATATATATGGGTAGGCTCTTTTTTCTTCTTCTTTTTTCTTGTGTCAGGATGTGCCGAGTTTTGAAACTCCAGTAGATGTGAAAAACACAGTATTGGAGAAGTAATTATTGGATGACAATAGGCACATCTTCCGCATGTGTAAGTGTAAGTTGATATTTCTTTGTTTTTTCTTTGCTAAGAGTGTAAGCTGATATATCAAACGACACCTTATTCAAGGTAAAAAAATTCAGCTGAATTCTTGAGAGAGAGGTATAGATTCTATGCTTGAAGGGGACACGAATGTAGTACAATATAATTTTGAGGGAAAACAAATAAGGGAGAGAGAGCAAATACAGACATGCACAAAAGACCAGCTGATGAAAACGACATGAAAAAAAAAAAAAAAGGTTTTGACACAAACATGTATGCTCCCCCACCTGTCTGCTGGTAAAGATTCTATGTCACATGTCATGAAAGTAACATCTATTGTAAACTTCGCTCTACCTGCACACTCATCGTGTGCCCATGGCTCATCTTCTGTATTTCTTGCTTGTTGGTCTTGCACTAGCAAGGTTTTGCAAAGTTTCTTACATTACAGACCCAAAATTTGAAAGTTAAAAGTTAAAAACCTCTCATTTATGAAAAAAAAAATATGATAAGGTTGTGATCCAATTGGTTAGATCAATTCAATCTACTTGTTTGTGATCCAATTCACCTTATTAAACTGTTCAAACTTCTAGCAGTTCGAATAAGATTTGCTAATTCTTCCTCGTATAAAAAGTTAAAAGTTTTTCTAATTCTTCCTCGTAATAAATCTTCTATGTTTTGACCAATATAATGTTATATTAGATTTGATTTTTACATCCATAATAGGTTGTGATTGGAGTATAGTAAAAATGATTTCATATTGGTTTTTTGTAAAATTTATGGTAAAAATAATGTTCCACTAATCACTATCTATCACCTCAATAAGTTGTGAAATTTTTGTGTCTAATGCATTGATGTCTTTTGAATCCAAATAGTATGGGTTTTGATTATTTGATAGAAAAATCAAATTAGTGTGTGTATATATATATATATATATATGTAATGTATGTATTTATAATCAAAGACGTAAATACTAAATAGACCACTTTTTGGGTTCACTAATTGGTTTGGGATTTAAAACATTGTCCATGCTCTCTCATCTAATGTGTCTGATAGTTACTGCTATAGATTTTCTTCCACAAAATTACTCAAGAATCATGCCAGGGCTCAGGACCATAAATTTGAAAATGATGCATGTAATTAACATAAAAGTTGAAGATGAAATTTTATGCATTATTTGTGAACCAAAGTTTATGGAAATTACATGACTCCAATAAGTATTGCCAAAGGCTACATGCATGCTTCCAAAACATCGAAATCTAATAAAACTTGCAACACAGAGGGAGGGGACAAAGAACAAGGTAATGTCGTCCTCTTGATCAGTACACTCCAAGTTTTCTTAAAAGCGTCACTGCATCAGTACATTTATTCGCCTCCTTGAGCACGACCTCATAGTGGTCAAGTTGTTGGAGATGAGTCAGATGACATTAACAATCAATAACAACTAACAAGAGCTTTCAATGCAGGATGAGTTTCATTTGGACCAAGCAAGAAAGAAATAACATGATATGGGGTAAAAAGTGGGGTTGGAAAATGTAGGAAGGAAAATATAATTTTCTATTGTTTGGTTGGAATAAAAATGAAAAGGAAATAAAATTTTAAAATAGGGTGGATAGAGTTTTTCACCCAAGCTCACCATCATTTTTTTCTTCAAACTAGGGGAGTAGAGAAAAGAAAACTACAAATCTATACATATTTTTAATTTTTCCACTTTTGATAAAAAGTGGTATAATAGTAATTTACACGGTATCCTTTCATTTTTCTATTTATCATCTTCCATACTTTTCTATTTTATCAACATTTTCTATCTTCTAACTTTTTTTATCATTACAACCAAACAAATCGAGCATTAAAATCCAAAATTCCGCGATTGTTGCAAGTCTAACCTCTCTCGCATATCTACCAACCCAGCAGCCCATGTGATGAGGGATAAGTCTACCCCTCCAGCTAAACTTGTGGAAGCACCATTCCATTTGTAAACAACCCACCTTTGGTACTTACCAGGAGTTTCTTGTTTTTGGAATCAAGCGGGCTTACTAGTTGATTGTGTGGGATCCTTCATATCCTTCCCTTCTCTCTCACTCTGAACAATTGGTTGAAACTTAAAAGGGTTATGTTCCATATCAGCTTCTACCATAAACGCCATCTTCCAAGAAACAGTGTCAATTATTAGTCAACATTGGTCACTTGGCTAGCTTATAATAGGGTACTACAGTACTAGTATTTCCTAAGAGAGTTCTTTTACAATCACAGGGAAAAAATCACAAACATTTTTACTACACCCTTAAATTGATCTGTCACCTCATACATGGGTCTTTAAAAACTTAAATTATTGATGGGCTTAACTTAAAGATTATTGTAAAATTGTTGTCATCGTAGATTCATTATTCCTAAAATGCTTTTTGTTATTACTATCTTCTACACTTTTTCGATTTAACTAAACAGTAATTCACATTCATTAACTTTGTTATTTTTACTGTATTTAAATTAGATAAATCGTCTTCTCACTCAAAGTGTAATATCACATGGGCTGCAGAGTTTTTTATTATTATTATTATTTTGCATTTTTAAAGTTTTCAATATTCATTTTTTTTTAATAGGATCCTAGTTCTTAGATTTTAGGCTTTTTTTTTTTTTTTAAGATTCTTTCTATTTAAATTAGCATCTTTTTATGATAGCATATTATTTAAGATTTATTAGAAATATTTTTACCTAGGATTTTTTTTTTTTTTTTTTCCTGGAGCGGCATATTGGCTCCTAAGCTGTAAAACAAAAATAGAGTTTATATTTCGTCAATAATCAGTCTAGCTATAGCTGTTACTTCTGCTTTTCAAGTAGATTCCAGATTTAACCTTGTGGATCCAAGGTTTGTTGAGGATATCGACAGTTCTGCACTAAACTTTCCTTGTACGAACCTTGATTAGTATAGATTGATTGTAAAACGACAAAACAATTGGCAACCACCTTACACGGACGAAGATCCAGGGCATGTAAGCCATTTGGGCTACGATGAAGGTTCATAAACGATATTATGATTTTATAAATTGTAAGATTTTATTTTGTTTTTAATCATTGTGAGATTTGCTTGTTGGTCAAAGGGTTTATGCCAATAGAAATTTTAAAAGCAATAGAAAAATTGTACTGGACAACTAGCTTGCGATCAGTCTATTCCTAAATGGGATTTCATGAAGAGGATTTTTAATTTAGAAGATTATTGTGATTATGATTATCAGGAGATCTATGAAAGGAAAAAGTTGTAAGAATTGTGTCAAATAAGATAAATAGGGATGTAGCTAAATAATGGAATAACACAAAAAAATGATAGAGTATATCAATGTAAGCACAAAAAATTGTTATTAGCAAATAATGAAAACATATGTTGGTTGGTTTCTTTATATCTTCATGTGATTATAATGAAATATCATGATATAGAAATAATGATAATAGGAAAGTCGTACATGATTTATGAGAATATCCTACTTTAAAAATAGTGGAATCAAAAGATTAAAAAAAAGTAATTCTATTTTTAAGGATCTTGCTCAAACGATTTTGAGGTTCGCTCAAGTGTGAGCGAGGGACATGCAAACTTTTTGTTTAGAGTCTTTAGACCTTGCTTGAGAAAAAAATATATAATGAGAGATATAAGAACTTTTTATCTAACTTTTAAGTAACATACTTAGAGTTCACTTGAGCGAGAATGATAGTTCACTTGAGTAGGGTACATTCTCACTTGTGCAAGGCAAATTTATAAAATCCTTTTTTTCTTTTTTGGTATAGTTTTGCATAAAAAAAACAAAAAAGAGTAAGAAATGCGCCATTTTGTGTCTCTAATAACTAGTAATAGTCTTGGCAAAAGTATCTAACTTTTAAGTAACATACTTAGAGTTCACTTGAGCGAGAATGGTAGTTCACTTGAGTAGGGTACATTCTCGCTTGTGTAAGGAAAATTTATAAAATCTTTTTTTTTCTTTTTTGGTATATTTTTGCACAAAAAAAGAGAGCGAGAAATACGTCATTTTTTGTCTCTAACAACTAGTAAGAGTCTTGGCAAAGTTTTAGGGTGCTTGTCCCAACATAAGTGACATTTCAATTGTATATTTTCAATGGTAACTCTTCTTTGAATATACAATCATACATGCTTAGTTATTTAAAGATTTTGAAAAAATTAGGACAAATTTCATAGATTTGATACACCATGCAAATAAATTTACAAGATTTTCTGAATCCCTATATATAGAATCTAGGCTTTTTTGTATCCTATGAACAATTCACCTACAATCCATTAGCAAACTCAATTAAGTGGGGACAATATAGTCATAACGAAAACGATTGATACATGCCTCTAATCCTCTTCAATTTCCTAACAAGAAAAGTAAATTCTTGCATATTGATTAACATCGTAGCCTTTATCTTCCAAACACCAAATAATAATAATATGAATCTAGAAGTTGCAAAACCACAATTTGAGGTTAAGGAAACCTTGCCACAATAAGCTGGTGAAAAAGTTGATTAATTATGGAGAATTTGATGAGCAAGAGGCACAAGTTGAAGATATTTATATTGAAATCAAAATGAAAAGTATGGATGTTCTCTTGAGAAGTTTTAAAGATCCTCTTGAGGGTATGAATGAAGAAATTAAATACCAAAATTGAAGCAACTACTTGGTTAAGTACCCAGTTGATCTTGTTTACAATTGTACTACTTTTATTATTAGGTCGATTTTGTTAGTATTGAAATTTTAAATTTTGTTGTCAATTATCATTTGATCAAGATCCAACAAGAACAATACCATCCAACCCACCTAAATGACACCAAATCACTTCAAAACCATATCCACAAGAGAAAACTCACCCCATAGTAAAGATAATGGGGCTTGTTGCCAAGAAGAGAAAACTACCAATACTAGAGAACCCATGCAAAGATATGAATATTTGTTGCCAAGGAACTCAAATCTAGACTGGTCTAAGTCAAATCTGGGTTGGAGACTCCTTCTAGCTAGGGGCTTTAGAGGACGGCACGAATGCCACCAGCGGTGCAACTAATTATCTAGGCCGACGTGATACCCATGGCAGAGATGAAAAAATACACCACGGAGGTATTCGAGAGGGCTTAAAAAGCCCTACAGAGGAGAGCTAACGACGTGAGTTGTACTCATACGAAGCCATGGATTGCTCGGGGGCCCATTAGCACAGAGGTGCTAATCTGCACCAAGACCTTTTCTCTCTCCAAAGAGTGAGATCCAAAAAATTTCACATCTATGATTATATGTGAAGAATTTAAATTTTATAAAATATATAAATAATATTTTTCAATTGAATGAAGTATGGTCTTTTCAAGTGGAGGGGTCTAATATAAGATGCACGTGTCACCTAAGGAGTGTTAATTTTTATTATTAAAATTTTTGAAACTTTTTACAATATGTAAAACATAAACAGATATTCTTCTCTTGAAAAATAAATTAATAATAGAGATATTCTTTTTTTGGAGGATAAGATAAAGGTTGGACTTATAGCGGGAGATGTCAAGCGAATTCCTTTGATAATGTCTCAAAAATAGTGTTTTTATTATTTTTAGTAAAATTTGTTTTTTTAATAATTTTTAGTTTAAAAATAAGAATAAAATTCTGTTTGTTTTGGAATGCCTTTTAGAGAGTAGTTTCAATTTTCTCAGTTATTTTAATTTTACTATTTTGTCTCATAATTATGTGATTAGTGTGAATTGAGATTTTTTAGACGTTTTTCTAGCTGCCTCGGTTTTCGTTATACTATATAAATCTATTGTGGCCTCAAATTTTGAGTTAATAAAATACAGATTTTGTCTATTATTTTTTTTTTAGTGAATTCCAAACTTCTCAACTTGTAAATTTAAAGAACTTCTTAGGATTCGATATTTACTATTAGAAACTAATAGTTTAGTTTCTGTTCTATCAAAGAGAATATTATATTTACTTTCTTTAGGTTTCACAACATCATTTATAGTAGATTTCTAATTAATCTTGTATATCCCAATTTTGAGGTCATGGTCCTAGTCCTACACAGGTATTTCCTGCGTTATTAGGGTGCGTTAACTATTGTAAAGAAAATTACAACACCAGAGCCGATCGACACGTCAACGTCAAAACGAAATAGATCAAAACAAAATAGATTGTCAGCTTTATGCAAAGTTTAATACTAATTGAGAAGTAGTCATTCAGGGAGGGTGGTTTAGTTCGCAAATGTCACCCTCACATTTCCCATATCAATGTCAAACCTTTAACAATAAGCTTTGGTGGGGGCAACGGTCAATTTGATGTTCGAAACATAAAATGAATTTAGGGAACTATGAGAGAGACGAGGGCACTCTTATGTTGCTAAAAGGAAAAAAAGGCATTAGAATTAGCTAGAGGCCTCTCTCTACGTGAAAACAAAGGCATGGAAACAGGCTGTATAAGGTAGAGACTTCTCCTTTTGTCCACATCTACTTCGACAAATGCCCACGCTTTACAACATTATAATTTTGTATTATTGTGAACACAATTGGCAAGAGAATACAACTTGCCTTCCTATGTATTTTTTTAATTGACCTCTTTTCTTAGCCAAAGAATCTCATCTTTTATTTAAACAATGAAAACTCCACTCCATTAATCAATGTTTAGTTAACATTATCACAAATATTTAGAAATTGTTATGGTCACTCACTACAAGAAATATCATTATTTATGATTATGAGCCATGAAAGTTATTGCAATTTATAGGTTTAGATGGAAGACATTAATGTTGTACTTCAAGCTGATTATTATTATTATTTTTTTAGAGAGTTTCAACTTATAGTTTTTGCTCTTAATAATAGTTCTTTACTTTGGGCTGAGTTTAACAGTCTTTATTAGTTGAAACGCAATATCTTTCTTTTCAAAAAAAAAAAATTATTGCAATTTGCAAATAGTCATATTGGAACCCCATACCAAAGTATTTTACCCATGATGCTAGCTACCATTAGATCATGGAGAAGGGTAATCCACTAATCCGCTCCCCACTACCCAGTAGTAGTAAATACAACTATTAATGGTACTGTATTTGGCAACATTTACAAAATTTAGAACCTTCCGGTGTAAATGTTGAAGTAGATGAGCAAGTGGAAGGATAATTGTTAGGAAAAGATTGGTGGATTGAGTAATATCATCATCAAATGTTACACTAACATTCAAAATTTCGAAGACATAACAGGGTAATGGAGGGTATGTTTTATACCCTCAATTTCAATAATAAGAACTGAGAATTTTAATTAGAGAATTATTTCAACGAAGAATTTATGTGATAAGAAAATTAATCAGCAAGAGTAAATAAAAAGTATAACTTCATCGAGTGTTTGTGCAAAGAGCGGGTAATCATGGTTATGTCAAAGGACCAATATGTTTTTCCTAGAGGAACTTGTGGGTGGTTGAAATTTCAAAGAAGAGGGAAACCACAACAAGGGCTTGAACTCTCTGCCATCATCGTATCATCACTATCATCATTTACTTCTACCTTTATCTTTATCTATTTTCCTTAAATTGATTGTTGGGATCTGACATTAGTTGTTGTGGTCTATTTTGTTTGACATATTATGATTAATTATTTGTGATATTGAGATATATTTTAGTCTTAAATAATTATCTGTAATGTAGTTACTCTGTTAGTTTTGAATTTTATAGGCAAAAACACTATCTAAGTTCTTACAATTTGAGGTAACAGTCAATTTGGTCTCTACATTTTAGTAGTAGTCAATTTGGTCTCTACTATTTTCAACTTGCCCTTAATTTAGTCACTACCGTTAACTCACTAACAGAAAATACTTACGTGACAAACGATTTGTACAGTTGACATGCTTAATATTAAAATATTAAATCATATGTTGATGTGTCTAAATTGAAGTGGTTGATATGGCCGATGTGTCTAAATTGAAGTGATTGATATGGCCACATCAGCACTTAAGTGGGAAAAAAAAAAAATACCACATCAGCTTTTAAGAATATATTTCTTATATTTACCTGTGTGAGACACTGGGATCATAACATACCACCACGCTCCGCAACCGACGTTCACAACGACTCACTCTAGCAACATTGACCTGATGGTAGTCCTTTCTCTTTTAGTGGCTCTACTCACCTATAATTTATTTTAACCTAGCCTCTAAGTTGCCTCCTTCGAGATCCAGTCACAAGGCCTCAACTAATTTGATCTCATATTCAATGAGTCACGTTCGATCACTCGAGACGGTTGTTGGCTCTGATACTAAATGTTACAAATCCATGAGTAGAACTCACCCATGAAGAGCTTATAAACATATGGTTAAACTTAACTAGTTTTCAATGGTCAGTTCTACCCATAAGTTTGTAATATTTGGTATCACAATCAACCACCACGTCAAGTAATCGGACATAGCTCATTAAGTATGGGATCAAACTCTTGGACACATTCTCCTTGCAAGCTAGTTTTTAAGGTTGAGTTCTATCTATGAGTTTGTAACACATTGTATGCTCACATATCTACATACTTAGATGTTTGTATGTTTAGATGCCCACTTGAATGATGCTTACATGTTTGATGCTCACATGATCCCTTGCTCTCACATGATTGGTTGTCCCCACATGCTTGGTCATTCTTGAATGCTTGGACGTTCATATGTTCTCATGATCATATGCCTATATGCTTTGATTGTCACATATTCCCATGCTCTCGTACTCACATTCTTGACTGTTAACATGCTTACATGAATTTGATTCATATGACCTATTAAGAAACTCTAGGACTTAGATGTATTGTGGGCATTCACATATGTTCATTGGCTAGACCCCACTTAACCACCATGTAGTAACAATATATAAAGATTAGCTACGGCTAGACAGGTTTGGGATGCCTAATCTCCTCCCATCCTATATCCTAACTCTGAATTTAGTCTGGTAGGTAATCCTTTATGAAGTCATTTATTGGTTTTTGGATCTATAATTAGGCAGTGAATTAATTGTCTTTTTTCTTTTTTTAAAGACCTTTGCATACTCTCAGGCTCGCATTGGTAGAGTCCAAAAACTATTAAAGAGAATAAGGGTCTGTTTGATAAAAAAAATTTAGCATTATTGTTATTTAAGTGGTGTAAAGATACGTGTGGGTTAATGGTCGAAATATGTGTTTTATTGTGTTGGTTAAATACTAAGAATGGTTGTTTAAACAACCGTATCAAATACTCTCAGTTCCCCATATCTTGCCTTCCCTGATGTACTTGTCAAATAAGGGTATGGGCCCATAAAACTGTCAGACCTCAAGGTCGACACCACACTGTTGTTTTTCCTTTGAATTGTAAAAACTTCATCGTTAGATATCTCTTGTTAGGTCTGCCACATAATCCCTGGTTTATCATTAGCGTATTTCACAAAACAGATAAGTAATAGTATATTAAAGATGATCAGTATTTAACAAAGAAAAACACATGTAGATTTTTTATTTGTATTTTTAAATATCGATTGAAGCAAAAGATATAACAAACAAGGTGAGTATATAAATAAATGATATAACAAACAAGGAAGAAACAGTTAAAAGGGGGGTTGGAAGTGAGAGAGAGAGAGAGAAAAGTGAAGTGTAGGCAGTGAGGTGCAAGCCTGCTAGGGGTGGGTGCAGGTGGGCAGAGTTAGGGTTGTTTTCGTATTTCTGGGATAGGGAATCGTTGAAAGACAGAGGAGAAAACCTGCAAGAAAATCCAAGACCCAAACATGGTAAAGCTTAGGAAGCGACGAGCCGCATAGATTCACCATCTTTTTCCTCTCTCTCCTCTCTCTCTCTCTCTCTCTCTCTTTCTCTCTCCATTCTTCAAAACTTTCACTGCCACACTCATCTGAAGTCTCCGTACCATCCACCCACTTTTTCCACCCCGTCAACAACCACTCCCACCCACAAACTCATCCCAGAAAGCCTCAGAGATTTAGAGAGAGAGAGAGAGATGAAAAAGGGTATTGTGTTCTGAGACAAAACTCATGAGCGCTGCTGTGATGTTAGGTATTGTTTGGGGATGACAATTGCATGAAACGTGGGAATATACAAGTCCAAGACAATTATTGTAAATCCAATATCAAAGTCTGAGTCAAAAAAGAGAGACAGAGCCAGCTGTCTGCCACAGACATATATCAAAAAACCATACAACTGTTCATCATCTTCTTAAAGGGGTTCCCGAAACCTGAGGTTTTCTCTTGTTCATGGAGTGGAAGAGAAACAAACCACCTCTTTTCTACTGCGTCTCCATCTTCTTCCTTTCATTTTGTGCGCTGATCACCAACATCAGCTCTACCCCTACATGTCAAGGTAGGAAATTACACCCTCTCTCCCTCATTGTCTCCTTTAAATTTAAATTCTTTCTCACATTTTTATGATATTCCCAACTCTTATTTCTGTTAAATTTATCATCTTTCATGAATTTTCATTCATTACCCATCTTGATAATCATATAAATTTGATGAAATTTTCACTATTCTAGCTTTAGGGAACAAGGGAAATATAATAAAATGAAAGAACACTTTTGATAAATTACCCATCTGCATTTATTAGAACTCTCACCTTCTTTCATTTTTTTATGCAGACAACAGGTGCCCGTTGTCTG
Organism: Castanea mollissima; assembly: GCA_014183005.1. Classification (NCBI taxonomy): domain Eukaryota; kingdom Viridiplantae; phylum Streptophyta; class Magnoliopsida; order Fagales; family Fagaceae; genus Castanea; species Castanea mollissima. Next base: position 30,155,641 of record JACAVU010000006.1, on the reverse strand, counting down.
TTAAGGCTGACATACATTTTCAGGTAGTTTGGTTGAATACATTAATATGTTGTACCAAAACCATTTCTGCTTTCTTTTCTTTTTCTTTTTCTTTTTTCCTTTTTTTTTTTTTTTTTTTGGCTGCCAATCATATATAAAGAACCTTCAAGAGCATGGTACATATTTAGCTTATTTTTTGTTTCATCAAAGTAGCCCGTTGTTATCAAATACTGGACTCACAGCGTACAATTCTTTTGTTTGCTTTACTCCCACACCCAAGAGAGAAAGGGATGGTGTACTGTGTACAGTTTTTACTTGCTCTCTATCTCAGACACTTTTCAAACAAATCGAGATGGGTAAAAATGCACCAAAATAGGTGCAGAGTTAAGCCCGGGACCGCTGCAATCTGAGCCGTCCGATCCTTGGAATCATCTGCCAAGATATAAAGTAGAAACCAGGGTACGTCTTGGTCCTTGAACAGTTTAACCATGGCCCATCCCAGAAAAAAAAAAAAAAAAAAAAGTCATGGGTTCATCTAAGTAGCGTACATCACAATGCGCTCACCTTAGCATCAGCTAGTGAAGGAGAAACTACTACCTCATGTGGTGGACAGGACACACTCGTCTTTCACAAGCCTCGGTAACTTGCGCCTGCTGCGCTCAGCGCTTGAACCAGAATCCATGTTTTAAGCATTATTAATTATTATTATGTCAGTTGCATAATTGCATTCTCGTGACCATGTTTTTGGGGGTGCATCTTAGCATGGTGGCTGTACGGCAAAATACTGATTTGGCATCATGGGTGCCTCTGGTGCATGTTAGAAAATTGTGTCCAAATGTTTGTGTATATAGTGAGTGAGTGTGAGATTAGCTCTAATTATTGGATTAATGATTTTTTAACAGGAAATTGAGAAAAGAAAAGAGGAGGAGGAGTCAATGAGCTTGGCAAGGAGGTTGTTGGGGGGGCCTGGATCGTCGCCACCGCGATGCACATCAAAGTGTGGCAATTGCACACCATGTAAGCCGGTTCACGTGCCCGTGCCGCCTGGAACGCCGGTCACTGCTGAGTATTATCCTGAAGCTTGGAGGTGCAAATGCGGCAACAAGTTGTACATGCCATGATGCACGTTTTGTTTTTGTCTGCTTAATTAGTGCTTAATTAATTTCCTTAATTACCTGCAATCTTGTCAGTTAGCTATTTTAGTAAAAAAATTATTGATGGAAAACAGCAATATAGGACTTTAATCTATGTAAAGAATGTTATATATTGACACTAATCGAGACTATCGCAGTGAAATCTTAATATGTTTGTCACTTTGTATCATGGAGTGCCAGTAGTGTGTTTCCTTCTTTCTTTCTTTTTTCCTTTATATATATCCTTATTGCCTTTTCTGTAATTGACCCTTTACATGGACTACTGAGAAGTTTGGAGTGCAGCAATTATGATTGGTAGCTGCTCCTTGGCTTTATTGATTTGTTGAATAATGAATAATGCTCATTCATTGCCAAGATCAACTCTGATCTTTGGGTTTCATTAAAAAAAGAAAAAGAAAGAGTCTGGTCTGTGAGTAATATTAAAGTTAAAATTAAACGATTGCTTCTTGAGACCATGTTAAAGTTCTGTTTGAATACCACTTATTATTAAAAATTAAAAATATTATTATAAAATAATTTTTAAATATGTGAACAGTATCGTATGATTCAATTTTTAAGTTGATTTTGTCAAATTTTATACTTACGGACCGTATAAATAGTATACAGGACCCATTGTTTAAAGTTAAGTTTAAAGCGCAGATGCAGACGTGGTTGAATTCCAGCTGTATCCAAACTCACCCCAAATACATCCAGATCCTACCATTTTTTATCCCAGGAACATTAATTGAAGTGAATTTCTTTTCGGCCACTGTTTAAAGCACAGAGGCAGACATGGTTGGATTTGTATCCAAACTCAAGCCTAATACATCCTGATCCTACAATTTTTTATTTCACAAACATTAATTGAGGTGAATTTCTATTCAGCCTTTAAGGTTTCATTTTTGACAGAACCTTGTAAATTTGCCTCTGTACGGATTTGACTGACATTGACACACTGCGAACATGTAACAAGACAGGTGACTAATTTTGTGCTTTAGTAAGTAGCAACTCAAGTGAGTGAGTGACTCCATCTGACTACGTGAATTAAATCCTCCCTTCCATCTGCACATGATTATCATGTGCATCTTCTAAATAACCTCGATTCTATTTAATTATAGATTTCACTAATATATGCCCAGCCATTAAAACATGTACACGTGTAAACTATTTTTAAAAAAAATGTAAAAGTGAAAAAATTGTTAATTTTTTCAATTCTTCATAAAAATTGAACTAAAATGAATGATTAAAGACTCATTATTATTATTATTATTATTATTATTATTATTATTATTATCATGGCGTAGGTGGTGATGTAAAAATGTCCAGATATGCTTAGACTACCGACCAAATAACTTTTGTAGTGGTACTTGTACATGTACGTGCTATCAATGGCTATTGGAAGAGGATGATTTTGGTTTTAAAGTTATATGCAGAAAAATATTCTCCTATCCACATTATTGCTAGTAGCTAGAGAGTAGAGAGAACGATATTTTCATCATGAGAAAAATAAGCATAAAAACAATATTTTCCTTATGATTTTTTATTTTATTTTTTAGGGAAGCATTATGAGTTTGTCACTTCGTTGTACGAAACTTTGGATTATAGGAACATTGATTTTACAGGTAGAAGGCTTTCATCGAGGCCCATGCTCTAAGTTTACATCCTGTGGCAGCCCACTAATATCCTCAATGGCCCATTCAGTATGTTGTTCAAAACAAAACAAAAAAGAACATAATTAATGAGCTGGGAGCCTGGGACCATGGGCTTCCTGTATTGTTGTCATGTACTGATGTACTCGAGTATGTTGTTGATGGTTTATAGTTTTTTGTAAAAATTTATTGGAGGCCTATATTTAAAAAGATATAGGGTACGGACATTTATTTGAACATACCATCCCTTTCTGTCAAGTACTAATGTACTAATCATCGCGCTTTTTCGGTGCGGTATTTACTGTACAAATATTAATATTTGTGAGAGATGAGAAAAAAGGACCGAAATTTAAGTATTCATGAAGAAATTTCACACACACACATACATTTAAATTAGACTAGAGTATAAATTTTATCTTATATAAAAAATAAATAAAATGTACTACTGTACTAAACATGAGATGCTTTTAAATTTTTATGCGATCACTCCACAAAAACGAGGTGGTAAATGGTAATGGGACAAGTAAGTTTAGACTTTAAATCAAGGGTAGGGGTGTTTGCGAGGCGGCATAATGGGATTTTGGTCATTTTTAGCATTGCACTTTGCGATGCAATTTAGCCAAAACTATAACCACACCACACCTCATTTTTGCGATAACATGTGCAGTGCAATTTAGAGTTTAGCCAAAATCATAACCGTACTATACCTAATTTTTGTGGTTACATGTGCAGTGTATAAAATGTTGTTTAAACGATTTGAAATCAGTATATTTTTCAAATTTTAGGTTTTTCCTACTTAGTCCAAAATTGATTTTTCCCTTTGTTTTAGACCAAATTTTAAACTATTGAACTAGTTTTTCTTAATTTTGAGTTGACATTCCTAATCAACATTTGTTAGGGTTAATAAAAAAAAAATTGAAAATAAAGGTTATTAAACTATTAATAATATATTTAATATTAAAAAAATAAATAAATATTTTTTTATTTAATAAATAGAGGGTGCGTGTAATGTGATTTTCTTATTATAAAACTGTAAACTGCACTGCATCATGCGGTGCGATGCATTGTTACTTACAGTGCGGTTATGCCATTTTTGTGGCTAGTTTTAGTGCAGTTTTTGTAGTTGTGCAGTTTGATGAACACCCTAATCAAGGGTATCTTATCCCAATTTCATCCTCTATTCAAGACAGTGAAAACTTGTGCGGGATAAATTAAAGACAAAGTGGATTGGAAGTTTTTTATCATACATAATGAGATGTCTTCATATTAATGAAGAGTTCAAACTCTTCCTTGTATTAAATTTGTGGAACAAAAATATCCCTCTATTATTTGTTGAAAAAGAAAAAAAGAATGGTTAAATCCTCTTTAGTTTAAGTGAAATGAAGAGAATGTGTTTCGCTATCATAGTTCTTGTATAGTTGTAATATCTAATAATCTAATTAAGACAATTTTCCCCCTCAACAAAGTTATATGGGATAAAAAAAGTTATAATTGTAAAATTAATGTATTTATTTAAATTATTAAAAAATTACAAATAAATTATTTATGACATTACCGGTCAAATCGTGATCTCATTAGTAAACCTAAAATCACATTCCTTTTCTATACTTTGTTTGATAGATTTTTTTTTTTTTTTTTTTTGGGAAAACTGATCCAGTTTTAAAAGCCATAGTTAGTCTCTAAAAAAAAAAATTAAAACGTATTGCATAGAGGGTGTACTTGTGGTCATAACTTATCTAAACAAGAAAAGGTTCCAACAATCTAACCGTCTTTCCACAATAAAATGCAAGCCCTTAGGAAGCTCAAAATTTTATTATGGAATGTAGCTTGGGATGCTTTACTGGGAATGGCCATACCCATTGGGTAATGGATATCCAACCCGACCTGATCCAAATATTTTGGGTAATACCCGGTTCTTTATGGGTAGAGCTTAACTGGATAGGGTATGGATATTACCCGAACTGTTCGAGTAGGGTATGGATATTATCCAAACCCGACCTGTAAAAAAATAAAAAAAATAAAAAAAATAAATAAATAAATAAACTAAAGTAAACCTCTCTCAACCACCTATGTTGTGCATAGTGCCGGAAACGCTGAAGAATGAAATTAACTGACACCAAAGTACGTAATTGTGAAGCTAGAAATTAATCAATTATTAAAATGAAATCATTCAATTTCAAATTTCAAAAAGAATGAAAATTTCACCTCTGAATCGCTAATCTGATACCGAACCACCGAAACGGAGCAACGTCGTCTCGAATTACTTTTCGAAACTACCTTTCCTCCATCGGAGTCATTACACACACTGCCCCTCCCATCTCCGCCACTCGCAGCTCTCACGCTCTGCCTCGACATCAACCTCCCTTGCCTCTGCGACGCCACCACCAACGACGAAGATTTCAATTCTCTGGTTACGCTGTCGGATAGTCTCTTCTCCGAAGAGCGCTCTCGATCGCCGGAGGAGTTGAAGAACTCGATGGTGAGGTCGTTGAGGCTGATCTCCGAGAACCCGAAGCCACGCGTCGTGTTGACGAACTTCCCTCTCGTCGTGTTTGGCAATAGGGCATGTGATATAATTTGACGGACTAGCTAGATTTTATATTAATAGTTTTCATTTCTTTTTCCAAATTTGTTTTTTCTATTATTTTTTATTTTAAGGTTTGTATTGATCTTTTTTTTTTGTAAATAAAGAATACAAAAATAAATTTATTGATTAGTTTTTTCTTTTTTAAGATAAAACTATTGGTTAGTTTTTAAGTTAAAACACTTTGGATTAAAAAAAAATTAAATGGGTTTCGAGTAGGGTATGGATATCCATGGATAATAAATCCGGGTAAGATTTGGGTATAGATACTAATGGGTATTGATATTCGGGTATCCATGGGCAAACTCTTCGGGTAGGGTATGGATATACCCGATCCATACCCTACCCATAGCCATCCCTATGCTCTACCTACTAGAGAAGCCTTGGCTAGGAGATGACCTCAAAATGACTTATCTTGTGCGCTTTGCAACCACCCCACTGAATCACTAAGCCATCTTCTCATTCATTGCCCCTTCTCTATCACTACATGCTCCTTTATAGAATGACCATTAATCGTTCTAAGTTGGGTTTTACTAGCACCTTTGAGCTTGTAAAATGTTTGAAATACCCCACAAAGTCCCTATTAATACCAAAAGAGGATTCCCATAAATTCATTTGACGTATCTCCATCTTCTTCAACAACATTTGGAGAATTCAAAACCAATCAGTTTTCCAGATCTCATCCTTGACTCAAAGGGTAGCAACAAATATCAATAAGGCATATCAAGAGCACCTAGCAGCTTGGATAACCCTCAAGTCTCCCATGTCTTCCAAGTGAATGCCGCCACCTCCTCCAAATTGGGTCAAGATACATTTTGATGTGACCATCAGAAATTTCTCCATTGGGGCTACGGTTTGTAAGAATGATTTTATATATGTCACTTTTGCCCACATCTCTCACGGATGCCTCATACTGATCCTCTCACCAAAAAAGTGAATGCTACCTTGTTAGCATTAAAATTGGTTGTTCATCATAATCTCTCATTTTTCTAGTTTGAACGGAATTCAAAACCTATGATTAACAATCTGCAATCTCTTTCTCTCATTGTTTTATATATTATAGTTTTGAAACTCAGACCATTCAGTGAACCGTAAAAATGAGAAGTTTCAGGTTTTTGAAGACAAATCGAGGTTAAACCAGAGTCGAACTATGATGACGTTAATATGAATAAATACATATAAATTAAAAATCTCAATTAAGATTTAATCTAAAATGATTAATTTTATTTTCAGTGAAACCTAAACTACTGCTTAAATCTTATTGTGAAAATATTGTAGTTATAATTTATGTCATTTCTCTTTCTTAAAAAAAAAAAAAACACTTTTCTCATATAACAATATCTTTAAAATTATCTCATTAATATATTTTAACTCTTTAATATTGGCAGGTACAATTACAAAATTCCAAATATAAAGGTGGCTTAGCTGTAAACTATTCCGGCAAAGTACATCTTGTACAAGTACAATCAAAACAAAGAAGTCCAATCCAATCCTATTAAAAAAAAGGGTTGTGTTATTTGTTAATCACAAATTTTTTTTACTGACATAATTTTTGTCTTTTTTTATTATTCATGTTATTTTTTCAGTTTTATAGTACTGAATTCAGATTTTTTTTTTTTTTTGACTTTTCCTAACAATTTTTTTTTTGTCTTTTCCTAAAAAAAGAAAAAAGAAAAAAGAAAAAGAAGAAGAAGTCCAATCCAACTATCAAGTGGCAAGTGCCTTAGCTGTAAATTATTTTGACCGTTGCTTTTAATCCAATGGCCAATAACCATGTTGGGTTCCTCTAAGTTCACACCAAACTTCAAACCCTACATTATTGCCTTCTTTTCTTTTTTGTTTTACCCTACTGCCTCTGCCTCTCTCTCCCTCCTTTGTCAACCTCTTTTTTACAATTTTCAAACAAACAGAAGTCGCTCTTTCACAATTTTCTAACAAACAAGGAAGAATCAGTTGCATATGCAGAAGCCAGAAGCAAATTTGTAGTCTCTCTTCCACAGTTATCTATTCTTCTTCTTCTTCTTTTCTCTTTTTTTTTTTTTTTCCTGGGAAGATCTGATGTTGGGGGATTCATTTGGCAATGTTTTGTAAATTTTTCAAGGACCGTTAGACCCGTGCTCGGTTTTGAAAACCGGGCGGTTTGACCGCAGTTCGAAACGTTCTTTGAAAAATTAAAATTTCCGGTTTTGGTAGTTTAAAAAACCGGAATTGTAAATGATTTCCGATACCGCAATTCTACCGATCGGTCCGATCCGGTCCGAATTTCAAAATCATGATATATATCCTATAGAAAGTTATGCTCATTGTTTCTTATTCTTTAAAACCACTTTCTAGTTGAAAAATTTAGTAATCTTAATTACTCTGATCGCAATTTATCTTGATGAGCTCCTTTCTATAAAGGGCAAGGACATGCTGCGAACTTGGTGACGTGGTAGAATATTAAAATGACAACTGTCAGGACTATTTTAATCAAATCTTCCATTTTGTTAACCTAATGTTAGTGTTTCTCTCTCCTCTCTCTCTCTCTCTCACACGCAGCACGGGCAGAACTAAATTAAAATGAAAAATCCCTCTCTCTCTCTCTCTCTCTCTCCTCAAAACTCATCTACGTCTTCTCTTTCTCTCTCTCCTCTCCTCCTTTGATTACCCACCTCCTCCTCCTTTAATCTTCTCAAAGTACCCCTCCTCCTTCTCCTTTGATCTTCTCTGATTACCCACAGTTAAACCCATTAAAAAAACCACCACCAGCACCACTACCACATGCTCTAGCCATCGATTCACCCCATGTCTCCTCCCTTGCCTTTTATAAAAACTAGCTCAATAAAATAAATTGTGAGCAGTATAATTAAGGTTACTAAAATTTTCAACTAGAAAGTGATTTTAAAGAATAAGAAACAATGAGCATAATGGGGAGAGGAACGTTGTGATTTTAAAGAATAAGGGCATCTTTGGTAGACTATAATAAGCGGCGTAATATAATAGTTATTCTGATAATTTAGTTATTTTTTAGTCTGGTTATGTTTTTATTCCAAAGAATGACTATCCTTATGAATAACTATTCTTCAAAATGAGGAATAATTATTCCTGTTTAAAATATTGTATTAGTTATTTCTTAGTAATTGCAATAATTTCAATATTTAATATATTTTCAAATAAACAAACTTTCTATATGCATCTAACAATTATAAAATTATAAAATTATAAAAAATAACACATATATCTCTTAAATTTAAAAATAATAATTGTAGAGACGATAAATCCAATATTACATGTGTATATGCTTATTGGGCTAGAAGCCCAGTTTGATGGCGTTTAATGGTCCAAGGATGGAGAAATATTGACCCAAGAGGCCGTGTTGGTGAATAAAGAGGTAAAGTCTGATCAAAGTTATCTCGAAAGGGAGTCTGAGAAGGAATCCTTCCTCAGTTAGATAAAGTCGAGGTAGGAAAGTGTTGCCCAACATCTAAAAGCAATATTCTAGGAAATCCTGTAAGTAATGGTATGCATGGTGAACGTACAGGATAGGAAGAAAAGTTATGAAATATCTAAGATAAAACTGCTACCACCATATTAAATACTCTGCAGCTAAATCTTTGACCGTATTAATGGGGAAGTGATGCCTGAGTATCAAAGTTTAGCCTTACAGCTATTTTCAAAGATTTCAAGGAAAGGCTGATGGGACAAGTATCCAAACTAGTAATCTGATTCATATGTGGAAGATGTAGAAAGGAAGAATGATGATATAAAAGAAGGGGAAACATTCAGAAAGGGGATCAGAGAAAGATAGAAAACACTATAGACTGGATATTTTTGTAATCTTCCTTTAAGAAGGAAGAAATATAAGAACTAGCTCTTCTGCTTGAGTCCGATGACAGTTTTTCATCATATAAACTTGTTCATCAATATTGTTTTGTGATCTTGAGCTATTAGTGTTGTTAACTAAGCCCATAAGCAACTAGATTTAAAACTCACTCTCTACAAATTTATTGTATTAGACTCTTTGGACCTATACCCTTTCTACTATTGGGCTTAGGTACAAATTGCGACCTTACAACAATTTTTAAGGAGATATAATTATATGAATAATATATTTTCTTAAATAAATATTAAGTTTCATTCTAATATTATAACTCACCACCAAACTAATAAATATGTTTAGTTATTACATTACAATACATTTTATTTCTTAAAATAAATATTACAATTCATGTTGTAATCTTCATTCCTAATAAACAATGGGATGGGCCTATAGTCTTATTTCTATTCTTAATAGGGTTTCTTACTCAGAACTTAGATATGGGCTTGGGCCCTCCCCCGCTCCTATCTTTTGCTCAGAGCTTAAATACGACTTACGAGCTTGGGCTGGAGCCTTTTACTAAGAACTTAGACATCATCAGTTATTATCAAAGATTAAAAAACATGACTCGTCGAAGTTGTAAATTCATAATGGTTAATCCACGGCCGTTCAATACACGAAATGTAATAACCTGTGGATGAGGTTTTTTTTTCATCTTGCCCTTTCGATTAAAGAAGGAAAAAACTTGGAAATTAAAAAAAGATGCATTTTTGTTTTCCTCTCTCTAATCAAATGCTTGAGTATTGCATGGGAGTTGCCGATGTGGATCCTTATTAATTAATTGGCAACCACACTCTCATATGTTGAGCACTGAGCAACGCAAACCCAATCCATGTCTAATCCCTTTCAAAATGGACGTACAATATCCGTGTCATTTTATATTTTGATGTAAACAGCCCATCAAATCAATAACAGTGTGTGGAGTGGACACTACAGGCTCTTCAAGTCCACAATATTGGATTCATTATATCTTGAGATTTATTAGTAACCAGTGGCCACTAATTATCCCCCCAAACAAAAAATGGACTGCCACTTCCAGCAGGGGCCACATATATATCTAGTTGGTGACCAACCGCAACCAGAGATATACCAAAACACCTTTCATGCTATGCAATCGCTGATCACGAGAGACAGAGAGCTGAGAGCGAGAGATCATACAATTTGTTTTATGGTGTGAATTGCTTGAAGTTGAGGAATGGACATGAGACATTGGATTGGATTGAATTATCGAATATCGACGAAAATATCGTCAAATCATAAAAACAAAATCCGAGAAAAAAAACATGTAGGGGAATCGAATGGAATTCACGTGACTCGTCTTGTGAGTGTCCTTTTGTTTGCTTCTGTTGCTTTGGATTTTCTGCCCTACTACCACATGTCCTTCATGCATGTACGTTTGAACTTTGAATGCTCGTTTACTTCAAAAATATTGTAGAAGACTTAAATAATGTTACTAAAAATTGCTTACCAAAATTTGAAATATTAGAAACTCATACACAGATGACAGCCACTTAAAACTCAAGGGCCGAACTAGCTAGCTAGTTGATGATGTGAAGGGGATTTTGATCCGGACTTGCACTTGGTTTCCATCCATGAACAATGAAAAGTAAAGAGGACCTTAACTTTTGAATGCATGGTAGCTAAAGACTGTGGACTATGGTCAATGGTGAGGTTTGAGACCAAAAATGTGTCACTTCAAACTTCAAATTAATTATCTAATATTTTACGTATTAAACACTTATAAATTTCTTTTTAATTTTACAAATTTTTATCCTAAATTCATCTTATATATGTTTTTAAAAAACCCCAAATTTGTAGCAAATCCTCCCTTTATCTTTTCATAAGTTTGGTCAAAATCAAATCAAGTCAAGTTAATCTAAAATTAAAAACATAATATATTGTTTAAAAAAATTAAGTATTCTACACTAGATTGAGTAATATTATAAAAGAGACATACAGACACAATTAATTTTATTATATAAACCATGCAATATTTTGTGTAAAAAAAATTAATAATTGGGTCAGGTTTGGAACAAAAAATAGGAGAGAAATTCGTGTTCGGATACTTAAAATTCGAAGTCCTTTCAACCATTGCACACCCTTGGTGCGATGATCACTCTACAAGTATAAGTGCTTGTAGGGTGTGGGGGGCAAGAGCTTGAGTTCAAGTCTTCAAAAGGGAGTTTCACACACATATACACTTAGATTATACTAGAGTAAAATTCTATCTTGTATCTAAAAAAAAAAAAAGTCCTTTCAAAACCCTAATCCAACTCATCCCAAATGAATTAAGAAACAAAAAAAATCAAACTATTATTATTAGAGCCGGTTTGGGTCCAAACCTTCACACAAACCCATTGCCACCCAGTGTTTGGTGAACTCATAGTCCATAGATAATTACTTATCATAATCTAGCTTGACCTGCCCTCTAATTACCACAGTTGCAAATTAGTAAATTACAGTCATTCAGAGCATCTCTCAACCATACTATTATCACAATAATTATGCCTTTGTTAATGTAACTACTATTAATACATACATTCCATGCTTTAATTTGATATTCCATATGTCTTGAACAATGCCGATTGCCTAAGATCTTCATGCTTGGCTGAATTTTGGTCACTTTTTACCTCCTCAGTTATGGAAAACATTCCCAAAACCTTATTCATCATACTTGACCGAGGAGTAAGTCTACTATCACCACTCATAAGTAGTAACGTGGACAAATTGTGAAAATAATTGTGGTACAAACAGAAATAGTTGTAGTACCGACTTACTCTTGACCGAGTTAAGATTCCTTGCTTCTTTTTCTGGTGCTGCGAAATTTCTGACGAATAGGGCACATGAAATGAACACACATGGCACGGGTAAGATAAGTAGGCCACCATGTGAAATAACAAAAGCAGCTTCTGCGAAAGTTTAAATATATTTTATTTGATTTCCATACCGACTTCATCTGACAAAATTTTTAAAAAACTAAAATATCACTACCAGTCAGTCAATAATGAATTAACGATGCGCAGGCAGTGAATGCAAATCTACTCGTAATAAAATCCAGTAACAGACAGTCCAACTCGATCCTATGTCAAACCTAATCGTCTTTTATCAGTGTAAGTTTTGCTTGACCAAAGATAGTATATTATTGTAAAAATCTTTTAGTTCAAACCTGTAACAGATATTGGCCGTTCATCCATGAGCGGTCGTTCTCTGCTGCATTGGTGTTTTCACTCGCCACTCTCCACCATAACAAAATGTTTCCACTATATCTCAGGAGTAGCCAAAGGAAGTACGGCGGGTCCAAGAAGCCATTAATATTATTTTTTTGTTTTTTTTATGAAGTGTTAATATTAGAAATACAAACTTATTTATAAAAAAAATTTACAAACGACTAATTTGATGAGTAGTTATTGATAAATGAAAAAGTGATGTTAATGGTGGGTCTAGATGAAAATTAATAAAAAGCAAATCACATCAACAATTTGTAAAAATATTATAAAATAGTTTGTGACTATAGTACTATTCTATTTTTATTATCTTTATTACTATTACTAAATAAATAAATAAGATGAACCACAAACACAAATAGTTAAAAAGGAGATTAATCCACTCTTAAGAGTCATTCAATCCATGAAATGATTCTCTCATCATGTAAATTTTTTGAAATGGAAAACATCAAATGGAACAAAATATCTTGCATTTCAACCAACTATCAATGTATAAAAATAAATATATTTTTAATTATGAATTTATGATTAATATTTTTTGAATCATAATTAATCATAATTATGTCATTTTAATTATAATTAATATATTTTTAGAAATTTTGTATCAATCATTTACGTAAAATAATTTAGAGATTATAGGGTTCTAGTTCATTAATAGTTTTAAAAATTGTGAAACATTTAATTCTCTAAATAAAAAATTAAAAAAAAAAGGAAAATTAAGAAGAATTACCTGTTTATACATTAAAGATATAGAATTATGAAGGTCAAGCTGACCAGCAACGACAAGTCGTCCCGAATGCACTAGCATGTCCTTAGTGCTTAGTCCTTACTTTGTGAAATTGAAATTGTTGACTGGCAGTCCAGTCAATGCCGCTCTTATTACCGTTTACCAAACGTTTATCACACTGCGGTCAATATTTGCACAGTTTTATATATTTGGCCGCTAAAATTGTAAAGTTTTTAACTTATTATAGTTTCAAATTTCAAATTGGCACTTGAAAAGCTGCCTTATTAATATTATCGTACTTTGCTGTTTGCATGATATTCAAGTGGATCACAGACGCACAGGTGACAGGACAGAAATGGACCCCACTTTTTTTGGGTTTAAACAAAGTGTGATATTGGCATATCATTGTTTGCTTTGCCTAAAGAAATAGCTCCAGACTCTTTCCAATTGGGTGCTGAGAAACATTTTACAATTTTAAAACAAAGTGAGTGCGCTGGCTGGTGCTGAAAATAGTGAAATCTCTATTACACCAATTTTCTTGAATCTTCCTGAGTTCTTAATTTAGACACCTTCTTTACTTACCTAATAAGTAATGAATTTGTTCTTATTAACCCAGTATGGTAACTGTAGTACAGTTCACTTACTAATTTCCATTATATCCGCCTGTTTTTTTTTTGACATCAAGCAATTGTTTAGGCATATATATAGAAATACAGCAAAGAAATAGTTATTGTTAAAGATTCCTAGCAGTTCTGGAACAAAAAAAAATTATGGATTCCATAATTTTTTGCTATAATTCGATAGATAGTGAGCTGTTGTCAATCACTTATATATAAATTCACAATTTTTCCTTCACCACATACTTTGTTACATAATAATTACGACAAAAATAGAATCATGTAATTAGCTGTCGTACTAGATTTTTTTTTTAAACTTCTTTTAAGGCAACTTCATTAATTCTCCAAATTTACAAACAAAACATGGCAAATTCTTCCACCAAAATCTGTTTTTTTAGTCAAAAATAGCATTTTCAAATAAAAATATTACTATACACAATATTTTCATAACAAATTATATGTAATAAATTAATATTAATTCTAATCTAAATTAAATATTAAATTCTTTTTTATTCACTCATAATCGCCAATAAAAACTTATTACCTAAAATTTATCTAGCATAATTTCTCTTCTCAAATAAATGGCTAAATATGAGCATCAAAATTTTATTTAAAAAAAAAAAAAAACACTGTCGCTCATGAGACTGTTCAGCCACACGCATCAGGGTAGATAGCGAAGAACCGCGGACGGCACCATCGTCGCCAGTGTTGAAAAGCCTGTGTGTCTGTGTCCACATACAATAGGTCACGTGGATAACATCACTGCCACCAACTCATATATCACACCTTATTGTCAACTTCGTTTTCCACATATTATCTGACGCGTGGATAGTCCTCACTGCTAATCATAATTTTAAAAAACAAAAAACAAAAAAAACGAGGTTATTAATGCAACGACAATAAAAAATTGAAATATAGGTACAATCTTCCTTAAGATACTTCTAGGAACTTGTTTCTTTTGTACCCCCTATCTATTGGAACCACTTCCGAAACTTTCACCGCTTAACACGCATTTCAGTCTTCCTATATTTTTCTACAACGCTCTCAACAATAACAACAACTTCTTCAACAAACAAAACGCGAGAACATTTGAAAAAACCGAAATACTTACCGTTTCTTTCTAAAAGGGGCCTTTTTGTTTTCGGAATTTGTGGGTTTGTTTTTTCATTTTCAGTTTTCGTCCAAATTCTGATCGAACCAAAGGGGTTCGATCTCTGGACTATTATCGCTAAATCTAATGCCAGAGATCGAACACGCTCCCAACAACAACAACAATGCGTTGTTTGGGAAATACGAGCTGGGAAAGCTTTTGGGATGTGGTGCCTTCGCTAAGGTTTACCACGCACGCAATGTCCGTACCGGACAAAGCGTGGCGATTAAGGTCATCAACAAGAAAAAGATCGCCGGTACGAGTTTGATGTCTAATATCAAGCGCGAGATCTCAATTATGCGCAAGCTCAATCATCCAAATATTGTCAAGCTCTATGAAGTGCTCGCTTCGAAAACCAAGATCTACTTCGTGTTGGAGTTCATCAAAGGCGGCGAGTTGTTCGCCAAGATCGCTAAAGGCCGATTCTCCGAAGATCTCAGCCGGAAGTATTTTCAGCAGCTCATCTCCGCCGTCGGATTCTGCCATTCGCGCGGCATCTTCCACCGCGATCTCAAGCCGGAGAATCTCCTCCTCGACGAGAACGGCAATCTTAAAATCTCCGATTTCGGACTCTCCGCCGTCAAGGAGCAGATCAAACCCGACGGGCTCTTGCACACTCTGTGCGGCACGCCTGCTTACGTGGCGCCGGAGATTTTGACGAAGAGAGGCTACGACGGCGCGACGATCGACGTTTGGTCATGCGGCGTCGTTTTGTACGTTCTGAACGCGGGCTATTTGCCTTTTAACGATCCTAATCTGATGATGATGTACAAGAAGATTTACAAAGGAGAGTACCGGTGTCCGAAGTGGTTTTCCTCGGATCTGAAACGGTTCTTGTCTCGGCTTTTGGACACGAATCCCGAGAAGAGGATCACAATTGATGAGATGATGAGGGACCCGTGGTTTAAGAAAGGGTATAAGGATGTGAATGTCTACGACGAGGAGGTTAAGGTGGATGAGTTCAAGGTCACAGATTTGAACGCCTTTGATATCATTTCATTCTCGTCAGGTTTGAACTTATCTGGTTTGTTCGACGACTCGTGTAACTCGAGCGATAATGGGCTACAACGATTCTTGTCCACCGAGTCGCCGGAGAAGATCGTGGAGAAAATTGAAGACTTTGCGAAGGTGGAGAAGTTGAAGGTGAAGAGCAAGAAAGATTGGGGTGTTGAGCTCGGAGGGCAGAGTGGTAATTTGGTGTTTTGTGTCGATGTTTACCGGTTAACGGAGAAGCTGGTGGTGGTGGAGGCTAATAAAAGAGGCGGCGACACCGGTTGTTACAAAGATATGTGGAAGAACAAGCTTAGACCTCAACTCAATGGCTTATCATTATCAACGACAATAATGTCTCATCCTCAACCTGAAACTTCCCAGATTGCCGGATGCTAAATATGTTCATTTTGTCACTTCCATGTCATTCAAAAACAAAACATTTTTTCATGATGATGAGGAACCCGGGATATCCGGATATGTTGTATGTTAGTACAGTGTAAAATATTATATATATTTCTAAGTAAGGTTATAATTATGGTGGTGTATTTTGGTGTTGGTGTTTGTGTTTGTGTTTTTTTTTTGTGTGTGGAATAAAATATTATACTTGAAAAATAGGTTTAGTTTGTCGTGGAGTTTCCAGTTTTCAATGTAACAGCAGCTCTGTAATTCTGTTCTGTTTCTTTAGATCTTTGTGTACATAAGAACAACAGTGATGCACTAATTAGTAATTACACAAATCGAAGATTCCTGAGTTCCTCCGCATAATTTTTGGAACAAAGTTTGTTTCCAAACCTTAAGATTTCTGAGCTCTTTGCATAATTTTTGGAACAAAGTTTTTCTTCAAAAAAACTTTACAAACTCCTCATGTATTAATCTAATTTAGATTTCATGTTCTTATTATATTCTTTATAAATATAAAATTTTAAGAAAATTAAAGATTAATTGCTATCTCATCAAATAAATGTTAAAATTTTAAATTTTTATGTTCTAAAATTGTGTATAAAAAATAAGTTTATTGATCAAATAGTGAATAATATCCAGTTTGAACGAAATTTGATATGCATGTTAAGAATATAAGGAACATAAAATTTAACAATTAGATTTTTAAAATTCACACAAAAAAAGAGATATATGAGAAATTTGAAAAAAAATTCTAAAAACTAGTTTGAAGAAGAATTTTGTTCTAATTTTTGTTCTATTTTTACTGTGTTAGGATTTTTGTTTGATTTCTGTGATTTCATATCTGAGTTCACAAAGATAGTGATAAATCAAATCTTTGAAGGTTGTATCGATTTTGTTAAGGAATATTGCATTTTTCTTGGCTTAGTGGATAATAAAGATTATTCCTTTACCACCCCCCAAAAGAAAGGTTTAGGCAAAGAAAGGGATCCGAAATATTTAAATAAATGACAGTCAATTTTCTTAAACTCTAAAACAATACTGATAACAGAAAATTTTAACAAATAATGTTTCTCTCTGAAACTACTGTGGTAAGTACCCAGCGTTTAAAGCTTACCATATTTTCTAATTTTTCAGTTGCACCACTTGTTTATGCTATGTTATCATTTATGCAAGAATTTCGGCAGACATGGAACTACTATGCATATGGATAAAACAATCATTCTACTCATTTATTAGTATGTTTTCGACATTGTTAATCAATTGAAGAGAGTACTTATTTTTTTAAACAAGATATACTTATTGCCTTTTATTATGAATAAAGTCGGTTGCTTTCCCATAAAAAAAAGTCCTCCATTATTTTGTTTTTATGTTTTTCTACTAATATGTGTAACCATCCGAAATGGTAAATCTTACAATAAACTCATATTCACTTTAAATGGATTCAATAACGACGAACCCTGTTCAAATAATTGGACACTTTTTTAAACAGACGAGAACGGAATATGATTATTTTGAAGAAAATCTGGTTTAATTTCCATGTGTGTGTGGTGCATGTTCTGTCTGTCCGTTTCTTCTGTGTGGAATCGGACCTGTGACTGAACTGAAGGAAGCGGCTGGGAGGGATATGTTTTTTGTATTTGGACTTTGGAGTAGGCCAGTTGTCTCTATGTTTTTTTTTTATAAAGCCAGTTGTCTCTATTTTAATAAAGTGTCATTATAGAAGTATCGTTTGTGCTAATAAGAAAAGTCCATGACAACTCAACTTTATGGCTAGTTTACCTGTATTTAGCTAATTTGAAATTCAAATCTGTGACCAATCCAGAGTCAAGGTAAGTGGATCAGTTGATATGTGGTTGCAAATGTTTTTGTATCCAATATTCCAACCTGATGTGCCAGCTGAATTGTCATCACGTTTTCATAATTCATATAGCTTTAATTTTAAATTTTAATAACGATAGGACAGAAGCTACTTCTACTTTTTTTTTTTTTTTTTTTTATGAGAAGAAAATTTTATTGAAAAAAAAAAAAAAAAACTACAACCTAGCCTCATCCAGGATAATGCGAGCAAAACTTGGAGGGTAATGGCTCAAACAAAATGCACAAAAACAGATTACTTCAAAGAACATTAAGATCATGAGAGCATTAACATCTGTGAATGTAAAAATAAAAAAGTGACCAATTTTGCATATTTAGCTCCAAAATTCTCTCACATTAGTTGAGCTAAAACTTTGTAAATATACACATACAATTGCTATAATAACTGTGTATATTTATACGGTTACTATAGCTTTATAATTTTTTATTAATTTTTCTCACCTCTCTTATCAGACTCTCTCTCTCTTCCACTTGTTCTCTCAACGTCTCATAGGACCTACAAGAGCACCTCTACTAAAGCGTAGATTCCACTATCCACCCAACACTATCTAACCATCACCACCCAGCCACCACCGTTGAAACCTGTTAAAACAATGAAAGACCCAATATAAAACAGATTTCAAATATGATCAACCCAAAATCCACAAAAAAATCAATTCAATATTAAACTATCAAATGAAAACCCATCACCCAAACCCAAAATCAAAATCAAACACAAGCCCAATGGTGGCTAAACACTTGAAATTAGATGAGAGAGATCCAACGTTGCAAGCTGAGAGAGAGAGAGAGATTTCTTCAGATCTTTCGAAATTTCAACGAGTGTGATTCTGTTCACCACAGAGAAGAGATCTAAGAGGAGAAAGCGAGTTATGGGTTCAGAGAAGAGAGAAGAGAGACATGGGTTGAGGAGAACGTGTAAGCAAGATAAAGACTTGAGATAGAATAATAAAAAATGAATTAATATGAGTATTGAAATAAAATGGAAGGTAAAATAAACATTTTGATGCGGGTGTTTTGTAAAAATAGTATTATAAAATAGAAAAAATAGGTTGTTAATGTAAAATAGACAAAATTTAGACAAACTGATATATACATTCCCGAGAGAACTTATTATAGAATTTACAACTTTAACAAAATTTTAAGAAGCCTCCAAAGAACATTATTGGCCAGAGCTTTAATTGCATCAATGCACACCTTTAAGTTATTTTTCTATTATTCTAAAAAAAAGTTATTTTTCTATTAGGCTGATTTAACTAAAAATTAACCATTTGTTGATTTGACGGTTTTGACCTACAACCACCTATTATTTTGAATTTGAGACCACATCAAGATCTTTCTAATAATCTTAATAGTCTCCTAATCAAAAGACTTCTCTATAAGTCCGCTTGAGAATCACTTATTTAGCTTAAACTGAAAACTTTTTTACTAAAGGTATTATAAATAAAACTAAAAGCTAGCTGAAAGAGTATAGTGAGACCCATAAATAATACTAAAAAAAGCAATGAGACTCATGAATAGTAGAAAAACAAGCTAAATAATAAAAGAAGCTGCATTTTCTCAGCATATCCTAAATGCAACCTAAGAATATTTCTCATCCCACCCCTGTCTTCAATTCATTCATCAATTGGGAAACTACTAAGCAAGATTTGTTGTTTGGATTTCTAGCTAGGACTTGGATGAAATCCTAGCTTGCCCTCTAAGGATCCTCCAAATCAAAATAGAATCCCCTGAGTTTTTTTATATTATTATTTTTAAAAGTTTATACTATTTTCATTTGATTATATGTAAAAATAACAATTGGGATGTTAGGTGTATTTTTTATATATATATATATAAAAAGAAACAGGTGTAGTGTTAAATAAGCTAGTAAAACAGATAAAGTAATTTTTTAAGCTATAAAATAGATATTTTTTTAGAAATCCATGTGTGAAAGCTCTTACAAGCATCTAATGGTTCATTAATACTTGTTGGAAGCTTGAAGGTTGCCATGGTATAATTTGGAATCACTTGAGCAACAGATTTAATGAGCATAACCCTCCCTGTCCAAGAGACTTTTACCCTTCCATTTAGTTGTTTTAGCTACTACTTTTTCCATAACATACTCAAAATCCATTGACTTATTGTTTTTAAAAGTCTTTTGTTGAGATGTTTATTGGAGGACCTAAAGTTTGATCTAAAAATAAAAAATAAAAAATCATCGAAATTATTTTTCTTTTCCTATAATAAATTTTTTTTTTTTTTTTAAGAATGAAACTGAATTAATTTCATTAAAGGAAAAACTTAGCCGTAATCAACCAAAAGAACAGGTATAATATAGGGAGGAACTTCCTCCATCCAAACAACTAAACCGCTAACATGTTTTGCATGTCTAGCAAGGTTGTGAGTTACAAAATTCCCTTTTCGCTTAACATAAGAGACATTACAATTAAGAAAAGAGTCTGCAAAAAACTTTGTATACTCAACAAGGTTGCCAAAGGAAGCAAGGGACTGCTCTATATCTTGAAGGGTTCGGGTGATGATCTTTGAATCTCCTTCCAATATAATAGAGCTAAGACTTAGGTCCTTCGCAAGGAGTATCGCCCGTCTCGCTGCTGCTACTTCTACATCTGCCACTGTTTGAGGAAGGGTAATCTGTTCCGCAAGGGATGCAATCACTCTCCCTTTGATAGGCCAAAAACGTATTGACCCATTGTGACAGATTAATTGATTAATTAGCCAATTTTAATTAATTAATTAATTTAACATGCAAATGCGTGGTAGCACAAACAAATTACCAAACAACTAAATGCAATAAAAATTAAATTTGACACGGTGATTTATTTACGAATGGGGAAAACCTTCAAGGCAAAAACCCCACCGAGTGATTTTAAGATCACAATTCCCGAGAATCCACTATTATCAAAACAAGCGGTTACAAGTAAAGGAATCTCAGAACTTTATACCAATCTACAGTTGAACCCTTACCTCAATACCCAATTAGACTTGTTTTATAGTGACAATCTCTCATTTTAATGCATAGTTCCCAGTACGTGACTAACTAATTGCGCGGATCCCAGTACGTGATTTCAATTACCAACTTGAGGAAGATGTTGGCTGCAAAGTTCTTATTCTCTTCAACATATGAAGATTATGAAGTTACTTGGTCACAAAACCCTACGGCGTACAAACACAATAGCTTCTTCAAGAACTCTAGCAAAACTACGATTCGGGTCACACTTATGGAATTATGCTGTTGTGCAATTGTGCTCTCGACTGTGTAACCAAATACGGCCTTATTAGGGTTGTGAGAAAAGAAATCTCAAAAAATAATCACAGATTGAGTCAAAACAAATCTGAAATTCTGTTTTCATAAACCTCGACAGATGCCTATCTGTTGAGCTGCTGTAGAGCCACGGGTTTCAACAACTCTATAGGTCTCGATAGATGCTAGCTGTCGAGTTTTAATGAACATCACTTTTTCAGCTTGAATCTTGGACAAACTTGCATGACTTCAATACTTGGACTTGAACACTTGTTCCTTGAAGTATTAAATTTACCCAATTACAAGTAAGATGTGTTTTGTTCAAGGATTAGCTAATTACATAATGTTGACGTATGTTTCTAACAACCAATCACATATGTCTTAACACCCTTCACTATCACAGATGACAGCACCTATCACTGCCTCATTGGTCTCTTGAAATATTGCTCCATCATAGTTTACCTTCAGTGTGGGAGCAGAAGGAGGAGTCCAATGGGTTGTGGAGTGGTGAGTAGGATTTAAAGGAGTTGATTTCACAGGCTGGGCCCGATAGTAATCCTGCAATTGCTGCTAAATTTGGGCAAAAGTCTAACCTATGGGAGGAACTGAATTACCTACTTGACTTGATTTCTTCAATACCACAAAGACCACACCACCATGGAAAACACATCCAAATCCAGACCTATGTCAATAATGTGAAGGATGAGTAGCTGGAAATCAAGAAAAGTCCTTGTGCTCCTGAAACTCCCAAACATGACTGATTCCCAAACCTCATTAGGGCATGGACACGACCACAAGGCATGCAAAACACTATTGGGTTGCGTTTTACACTGATCACAGGTCGCCTCGGACAGTACTTGCCTTTTGATTAGGCTGGTCTTGACTTGAATTGTGTTCTTCACTGCCCTCCACAAAAAAATTTGAACTTTGCTTGGAATCGACATGCTCCAAATAAACTTCCAAAGCTTCTTGTAAGGAGTAGGATTGTTGGAGTCACTATTTAGTAAATTTCTGTCTTAAGAAAGGAGATAATAACCAAATTGGACTGTGTAAACACTTGATTGAGTATGAAGCTAGATCACCCTATCACAAGCCGAGGCATTGCCTAAGGGGATGCCTCTGATCAGTTGTGCTTCCTCTAGTTTGAACAAGGCCTGCAGCAAGTCCACAACCCAGCTGCGTGTGTGAGGGTTGATCAAAGAGCTGACCTTGACCTCTGGGAAATCAATTCCTATTAGATTATTGACCTTCGATTTGGAGGTAGATGGAAGCCAAGCTGCACCCCAAATGCTAATATCCTTACCATTACCCACCCTCCACCTTGCTCATTTTTTCAATACTTCCCTTCCATGTAAAATACTTCTCCAAGCATGTGACGCCTTAATAGAATTCGAGGCTTTCAAGATTGAGCAATCTGGAAAAAATTTGGCTTTGAAAACCCAGTAAAATAGAGAGTGTTCATTATGTAGGAGCCACCAAGCTTGTTTCTCTAAAGGGGCGTCATTAAACAAAGCTAAATCTTTAAAGCCCATCCCTCCTTCCCCCTTCGATTTACACATGGTACTCCACTTAACCAAATGTATCTTTCTTTGATCATGTTTTTGTTCCTACCAAAACTTTCTAATAAGACTTTCAAGCTCATTACAAAGCCCCACTGGTAATTTAAAGCAGCTCTTCGTATAAGTAGGAATGGCTTGAAAAGCAACTTTTATAAGGATTTCTCTCCCGACTTGTGATAGCAATTTCTCCTCCCATCCTTGTAATTTTCTCCACACTCATTCCTTTATATATTCAAAACTTGCTTTCTTTCTTCTACCAATTAGAGTCTGCAGCCCCAAATATTTTTCGTAACTTCTAATTTTAGGAACACCTAGAGCCTCGTTAATATAATGCTTCCTTTCTGATGTGGTGGACTTACTAAGAAAATTGTGGTTTTGTTCTTATTGATGTACTGCCCTGATCATTTGCTGTAGTGTCCAAAATCCCCAAAGTCTTCTCACATTCTTGAAAAGTAGACCTACAAAACCAAACTATCATCTGCAAAGAGAAGATGGGTTATTTTGGGACCATTTTTGCAAAGGGAATATCATTCAATCTCCTTGTCTTGCTGCTTGGGAGATGAGGCCATGCAAGCCTTTGGTACACACAAAAATAAGAAAAAGGAAGAGAGGATCTCCTTGTCTGATTCCTCATGCAGGTTTGATCAGACTTTAGGTTCACCATTCACCAAAATTGAATAAGACAACCGATATTACACCTACCATCATTAGTTGTATCCACCTTTCTCTAAAGCCCATTCTTCGCATAACGGCCTCTAAAAAGACCATTCCACCTGGCCATATGCTTTGCTCATGTCTAATTTTACTGCCATATAGCCTTCTTTACTGGATCTGTGATTTTGCGTGCTATGGAGACTTTCTAAAGTAACTAATATATTATCTGAAATGAGATGACTCTGAGTAAAGGCACTTTGATGATCAGTAATTAGAGCAAGCAAAATTTTCTTCAACCTATTTGCCAATACTTTAGAAATTTTTTTGGATAAGACGTTAAAAAGGCTAATAGATCGAAATTCAGAAACCAACTTCGGATTTTGAACTTTGGGGATTAGGGAGATGAAAGTATGATTCAAGTGGGATGGAAAGGTGGCTGTATTGAGAAAATGGAGGACAAAAGCTGTTACCTCATCACTGACCAGTGGCCAAAAATTTTGAAAAAAGACTGGAGGCATCCATCTGGCTCGGGTGCCTTAAGAAGTGCCATTTGCTTCACTACCAACTGCACTTCCCAAGCTTTGAATTCCGCTGATAACTTATCTTCATTTGGACGCTGACCAAGATGTGGATTGATTGTAATGTTTCTTCAGAGTAAGTAGGTGCTACTAAAGAAAAAAGCTCAATGTAGTATTCATAAGTATATCATCCCTCCTCCTTAGAAGAACTCCACGGCCCATCCGTTTCCTCAATCTGTGAATGAAATTTTGCGAAATCGTTTTGTAGCTCTAGAGTGAAAATAGCGTGTATTGCGATCCCCATAAGTGGCCTAAAGTGTTTTGGAACACTGTAACCACATCCTATTTTCCTTATCCATTAGTGTGTCTATCTCCAACTTCAATTCTCTAATCTGATTATTGCAACATGTTAGCATGGCTTCCCATTTGGCTTCAGCTAGCATCTTACATTTCAGCACTAACTCAGTTTTCACGCTACCAAACTGTTCTCGACTCTACTTCAGTAATTCAGCCCCACACTTCTCTATTTTGTCCAGAACTCGATAACTTGAATGTTTAAAATCACGTGACAGCCACATAGCCTCTACCGTTTCAGCACATCCCTTGTCGGAGAGCCACATCTCCTCAAATTTGAAAATTTTCTTCTTCTATCCATCTCCAGTCCTGTGGGGACGATCAAAATATGGCAATGATCAGAGGAGTCCGAGTGAAGATGGTGAACCCGCACCCCTATGAATCTCTCAAGCCATTCATAATTGGCTAAACCCTAGTCAAAGCCTTTCCCACACCAAGTGCCCCGCCGTAAAGTGTTTACTCCATGTATATAGGGACCTACAAACCAAGGTCAAGGAAACTACATTCATCAGCTACATCTTGAGAAAGTTGCATTTGAGATTGTAAGCAGTTGCTTTCCTCCATGCTTCTCATTACTTGTCATATTTCGTTGATATCACCTACATAAAGCCAAGGAAGATTAAAGTGAGAATTTAATTGTCTTAGTTTCGACCAAGATTCACGTCTCAAGTTGTTACAGGTTCCCCAAAAACCCGTGAATCTCCAAGCATCCGCTTCCCTTTGTTAATAATGGAGTCGATATGATTTTTGGAAAAAGTTTCAATAGAGACATCCATAGAATTCTTCCAATTAAAGCAAGTCCCCCTCCTCGATTATTTCAGGGCATAATAAATACGTGGTCAAATTCCAAATTCCTTTAAATATCTTTTAAGTCTTGCTTTGTCTCTCCATGTTTCGGCTATAAACAAGACAGATGGATCTTTTACTTGGACTAGTATACCAAGCTCCTTCTCTGTACGCAGGTTTCCAAGCCCATAATAGTTCAAAACTTAGCAACTTATTGATCTTGACGGGGCTGCCTTGCAACCTTTACCATTGAGTTAGAAGGAGAAGTTTCCTTCGAGAGTTGGATTTTTTTGCATGCTTCTTTGAGTTAACCCCGACCACATTCATCACCAGATCTTTTCCTAGCTACCGTGTTTTGCATGGAAGAATCTCCCACATGAGCTTGTCTAGCTAATTGTTTCCACATCCTTGGGGTAGGGTTGAGTTGAGAGTTTTTAAGGGGGAAGGGTTGTGACAGACTCGTCAAAGGGTCCTGGGGTTTCAAGCTTTGGTTCACTTTTTTCGCCTATAACCAAATTTTTAGGGTCAGTGTTAGGGTGAGAATCAAACTCCTGAAAT
Source organism: Castanea mollissima (assembly GCA_014183005.1). Classification (NCBI taxonomy): domain Eukaryota; kingdom Viridiplantae; phylum Streptophyta; class Magnoliopsida; order Fagales; family Fagaceae; genus Castanea; species Castanea mollissima. The sequence goes on along the minus strand of JACAVU010000006.1, from coordinate 30,129,782 downwards.
TCTGCTTCCTGACTTACCTCACCCAATTTGTCAAACTTAGTTAAATCCTCGTCAATCTCATGGATTTGAAATTCAAAGAATCGTGCTCCATATGGAAGTGGGTGATACTAAATTAATATAATTCTTGAGGTTGGGGCGAGATTTGGGGTGAGGTTTCCAAGAGAATTTTTTTTCCAACAAAACCGAGGTTTCCAAATTGAGAATTGGTCCCTTAAGTCTACCTTCATCGTGGTCAGTGGAGGAGGTGTGCAACGGTGGAGCTTGTTCACCATGTTCATCATTTTGGTCTTCTTGATTGGCCTCTCTTGCATGAAAACTTCCACCTCGGAACCGAACAGAATGTCTTTCTACCTAGATTAAATGGAGCTACTCGCATCCATGCTTTGAAACTCCTTGCCTCAAGCGGGAGTGACCCTTTGCTTGATAGCCAAATGTCACAATCCTTATCATCATGGCAAACCATTCCACACCAGTAACAAAATTTGGTAACGTCTCATATTTAAAAGCTACCCAAAACGTCCTCCTTGTCGTCTAAGATCACCTTCCTGCCTTGATAGAGAGGCTTCGAGACATAACCTCCACCCTAACCCTCAGAAACCCTAACAATTATCTCTGCTTATTGTCCATGGAATGAAAGAACCCCAATAGTCTTACCTATCTATTTGGCCATAGGTATGTCTAACCTGTTCACCAGTAAACCATGCAACTGCACCCAAATTTTATAGATGTGAAGTTTAAGTTTCCTAACAATTGAGTCCCTTCCAGCGATGAAATAGAACTAAATGCTTATCAAAACTCTATGGTTCGTTAGTGAGGATCCTCTCTGCATCATTCTCTAACTCAAAAACAAAAAGGAATAAATGGTCCTCGACTTGCCGAATATCAAAACTTTTACGAGTCTTCCAAACTGCCCTAAAACTTCGACCAATAGCATCCACAGTAAGCACCCTTCTATTTAGAAATTTACTGCTAAAACTACTTGTTATTGGCAGAGGTTTGTTGTTTTTTTCTCAAGCCTTACCTGCTCTTCTTCCTTGTCTGAAAGCGAGAATCTACTTCACCCCTCAGGATGCGATCCATGGTAGAAGATTGAACGTGCACCAGAGATAGAGAAGGGAGTATACGCTAAGGAGTAAACCTAAAACTATTTCCCCACCCTTGAAAAAGAGACCACTAGCCCTACCTAGAACCGTGTTACAAGAGGAAGGTATTATCACTTTGAGGAAGATAAAAGAGATTCCACTGTCTAGGCTCTATTCTAGGCGGCAAAGGCTAGACAGGAAAAGTTTGTAATAATTACCTTAGTTCCTTGTAATTGGTAACTTTAGTTTTTTAGAAAAATGATTAAAATGCAAACAATGTTATATATATATATATATTGATGATGCAAAGGAAATCAGTAGGCTGGATGCTTCGGACTTGAGAGACCACTGGTTCTTTCGGCAGCCTGAACAAAGAAAGAAAAGCAAATCAAAGGTGACCGGGGTTGCCGGCCGAAACCCTCCGATGGTAAAGTTAGTTTTTTCTCTCCATATTATGAGTTTCCAACTTTCTGGAGTAAAAAATTCACACATACCTTGGGTTTGTCTGAACAGCCTTTATATAATGTTCTCATTGCGGTTATCAAAATATAAACTTCTCCTGGCTTCAAGAGAGATGGGCTCGTAACTTGCATAACCATTTGGAGGTTATGCTCTTGTTTCACAACGGATACCTGGCGGTTATGCGTGGGATAGGGACTTTCATCTTACTCGGAGATTTTTCCTAAGTATGATGCCTTCGTCTTGGAGTTCCTTGGTCGAGTGCGCCTGTTAATTCCAAGTGTAACATCCTAGTCCGCTGGTCTGTGTGTGGACGAGTCCTCAAGGGTAGTCAATGCGCATACCACGGACGAGAGATGTCGCTCACTAATACCCTATGGACGTCCTGGTCTGTTACCCTCGTCTTGAGGATAACTTCTGGACGGCGTCTGGGGTGATGGCCGTCCAGGACGGTTTGAGTGTTTTATCCCACATCATCAGTTGCCCCTCGTCCAGGAGTTATGCGATGTATCAATAGATTCACAACGCACCACGTGTCGTTCACTCTATAGGGGGTCAGCTAACTATTTATTCCTTCGAGGCACGCGCCACGTGTCGCCTCTTGATTGGGTCCGTCGTTACAGTTACCGAGACTTTTCTGCTTGCTTATAATAGTGTTTTCTCTGCTCATGCCCCTCACTTTTCAAATTTTCTGCTTTGACACTCTCGTCCGTCGCCTCGTCTAAGAATATCCTCAGCGTCCTTAGTTTCTCTCGTCTAGAGCCAGGTAATCTTTCTACACTTTCTTTAGTTTTCCTTTTCAAGTGTTTAGGACGTTTTCAATGGCCTCCTGCTCGTCTAGCGACAGTGTGGTCAGGGCCATAGACGAGTACCACGACGACTCTGATTGTGACACCTCTAGGGACGCCAGTAGTAGTAGTGGTCACACAACCGAGGAATACACATCTGGTTTTCCCGAATCCCTGTAGATGCTTTTCAAGAAAGTATTAGGACGAGGACAGCCTCAGGGGCTGATACCTCGACGAGCTCCCCACCGTCCTCACCTTTAGACGAACAGGAAACCGTATACACTGTGCTTTAGAGATTCCTTCAAGGACGGACGAGAGGAGGTTAGATTCCCTTAGGACCTGGTTTCAATTCCTGATGATTTAACCCTAGGCTAGCTGCCCCAGGTGAATGGTGTTGTCAGCCTTACTTTGGAATAGGTGTTTATGAAGCTTATTTGTTAGGGGGGCTCAGACTTCCTTTAAATGCCTTTGCTAGGAACTACTCACTAGGCTGGCTTGGTAGTGTGTCAGCTTACCCCAACGCATGGAGACTAATTGTCTCCATGCAAGTCTTATGGATGGAGGTATTTGACGGGGACCGTCCTATCACCGTGGACGGTTCTTGTATTGCTATAAACCCTCCGAGATAAATCAATCTCGAGGCTTTCATCAGTTCACAGCCAGGGGCAATGACTGTAGACTGATTAAGTCCTTGCCCTCGTCTGACAGAAACTGGAAGACAGAATTTTTCTTCGTCTCTGGTTTCTGGGCGGGGCATCCCGTCGAGGTTGGTAGAGACTCATTTGCTCCGTATACTGGAGAAATAGGGAACCTTCGTCCAGAAGGTATGTCCGTTCTTTTTTGTTTCTTTTGTATTATACTTTCTATTTGGACGATGGTCTGACCTTGAATTTTTTTTTTTTTTTTTTTTTTTTTCAGCCGTTGGACGACCTTCCTTGAGCAAGTTCCATCGTGACCGCGTCCACAGGGCCCGTCTGCATCCTAAACGAGATTTTCACTCGTTAGTGACCCTTAAGCGTCTACACGAGTGGGGACTTGGCCCTGAACCGTCCGTCGAAGCTCTAGCACACAGTTAACTACCCGTAGACGTGAGTGCTCCTCTATATTTTTTTCCATTTTTGTTTATGATCACTATTTGTATTTATTTTTATTTTATTTTTTTTTTAGGAATGGCAACCATGAAAGGAAACAAGGGGAAGGAGGTTTTCATCGAGGCAGCCAGAACTGAGCCTCGTCCTGCTTCTGGGGAGAAGAGGAAAAGCCTATCCAAACACGTGGACTTGGCTAGCTTGCCGAGCCGTCGAGGAAAGAAGGCTAAGTCCGGGCCGTCCAGAACTGAACTTCCTCCAGCCTCCCGTCCTGGTTGACATTGATCGTCCACGCCCCTCAGCACCACTCCGTCCAAGTCCCCTGTCCTTGAGTCGTCCCAACCTCCTCAAAGAACTTCTACCAATTTATTGGAGAACGGGACCTGGCTTGGGAACGGTTCCAAGAGGCTGTGAGGGAGAGGACTTAGCTGCGTGCTACGACATGTCCTTGAAAGAGTTCGAGCATTCTGGCGTCCATGATCTCTTCAAGGTGAGCAACTTTGCCTCGTCCTGATTTGTTTAGCTGACCCAATATTATTGCTACCATTTGAACTTCCTAATTCTTTTATGCAGGCAATGTCCAAGTTCATAGCTGCGTCCAGGCAGGCCACAGAGATGGACAAGACAAGGATCCTTCTAGAGAAAAGGATAGAAGAGATCAAAAAATGACTGTAGGACGTGGGCAGAGGTGGCGAACAAAGCCAAGGACGGGCTGAGGGTTGAGGACTTTGGTGGGTGAGCTGAAGTCTGACGCTGCCAGGAAGGACGAGCGTCTTGAACTTCTTCAGAAGGAGAACGAAGAGCTGAATCTACTCCTGAAGAAAGCTAAAGACGAGGCAGTGGAGGAGTTCAAGGCGTCCAAAGAATTCACTGACCTGATGGATACTAACTACGCAGCAGGGTTTGAGGACTTCAGAATGGACGCTATGGACAACTTTCCTGAGGTTGACTTTAGCACCATTAAGCTCAACCTTGCGCTGCTACAACCGTTCTCTCGTCCATACAGGCTCAGACGATGTCAACGTCGAGGACGACGCCTCCACCAGACCACCCCAGGACGACCCTAACGTTGATGCCCCTTCCTCTTGAAGAAGTTGTTATTGCTATTTAGCTTTCTTCTTTTGTCTTCACTTTTTTTATTTTATTTAAAAGTAGTATTCGAGAACTTTTTTATTTTATGTTTGCAAGTACAATTTCCTCGTCTAGAGTATTCTAGACGAGCTTATGAACAATGTTTATTACTGTTTATTTTATAAGGGTTTTGGACGGTGGCCGTCTACCCTTTTCAAGTTAAAGGATATTTTCTTTGTTTGTCACCACTTATGTCATTGTCCTTTAAATTATGCTCTAAGTGTTCGAATGACCGTCTACCAACTTTTTATGGACACCCACTTAGGACTGATGGTGATTGCATTATTTTGGCCTGTCCTTTAGGCAACTATTATTCGCCCTCTCGAAAGCAGTCTATAATGTTTTTACACTTTCTCGTCTTGACGAGTGCCTGTTTATCCTTAAGGCTTACTTTTCTTCTCTAGACGAGTGGGCCTTGGCCCTTTTTTTTTTTTTTTTTTTTTTTTTTTTTTTTTTTTTTTGAAGGAAACTTAGGACGAGCGTCAGCTTCTTTCTATCGTCTTCCCCTTTTTTTTTTTTTAAAGGAAAGTTTTGGACGAGCAGTCACTTCTTTCTATCGTCTTATCCTTTTCAAAGGAAAGCTTTGGACGAGAAGGCCTTGGCATTTTTCCCTCTGCTTTGTCCTCACCCCTTTTTTTAAGGAAGTTTGGACGAGCATGCCTTAGCATTTCTTCTTTGCTTTATCCCCATTTAAAGGAATCTCTAGACGAGTTTGTCTTCGTCCCAAGATTTTATTAAGTCTTTTCCCTCGTCCGTGGACACTATCAGGGAAACTGGAATTCAAACGCACAAGAAATCCCACCATATTATTACATGAACATTGTTCACAATTTGGCATACGCTTATAAGCTAGCGCCTTATTATGATATCAAGTACATAGCATCGTCTTTCATAAGCCAGTATGTAAGTAGTGCAAAAGCTTAGGAACTAGTGCACTTTTATTCATAACACACCACAACAATAGTAAAAGCCAAGCAAACATAAGCAAACACGCAAGTCATAACTGTAATTTTGCCACTGTCTTCCCTCGTCCCCGCTCGTCACTGATAGTACCTTCGCAGATGTTCCACGTTCCAAGGATGCTCCAACTTTCGCGCCCTCCAGGGCTCCAGGTAGTAGGACCCCTGCCTTTTGCAGTTGATCACCCTGTAGGGTCCTTCCCAATTGGGTCCTAGTTTTCCATGAGCTGGGTTCCTGGTCGCCAGGGAGACCCTTTTGAGGACAAGGTCCCCAACATTGAACCGCCTGGGTTTTACCATAGCGTCATGCTGTCTGGCCATGAGATTTTGTACTGCCATTCTTTGCTCCGCATCCATTCTTACCTCATCAATAAGATCGAGGTCAAGGCGCAGTTGTTCCCCTTGTCTTCCTCCTGGTACTTCATCACTCGGTGACTTGCCATATGGACCTCCGCTGGTATAACAGCTTCGCTCCCGTAGGCTAGTTTAAAAAGGGTTTCCCCTGTCGGAGTTCGTGCGGTCGTCCTATAGGCCCATAGAACCCTGGCAGCTCGTCTGGCCATATCCCTTTTGCCCCCTCAAGCCGAGTCTTGATGATTTTCAGCAGGGATCGGTTGCCACTTCTGCTTGTCCATTTGCCTGTGGATGGGAGGGTGAAGAGTAGTGGTTCTTGACTCCAAATGGTTGCAAAAATCCCTGAAAGTGCGTTGTCGAACTGACGCCCGTTGTCAGATACCAATACCTGGGTACTCCAAACCTGCATAGGATATTCTTCCATACAAAATTCTTCACGTTCTGCTGAGTGATTGCTGCAAGAGGCTCGGCTTCTACCCACTTAGTAAAATAGTCTATTCCTACACCAAAAACTTCATCTGTCGGATTCCTACGGGGAAGGCCCCAGGATATCCAGCCCCCATTGTGCAAAGGGCCATGGGGCCGTCATTGGGTCTGGTATTCCGACGGCTGTCTAGGCACATTGCTGTAACGTTGACATTGGTCACATACCCTGACATAGGCCTTAACGTCTGCCTGCATTGTTGGCCAATAGTAGCCGGCACGGACGACCTTATGGACAAGGGACCTTGCCCCTGAATGATTTCCACACGATCCTTCATGAACTTCCCTTAGAACATAGTTTGACTCGTCTGGAGCCAAACATCTTAAATAGGGTTGGGAAAAGCCTCGTTTGTATAACACTTCATTAATGAGAACATACTTGGCCGACCTGACCCTTAGCTTTCTTGCCTCGTCTTTGTCTTCTGGAAGCCTCCCATCCTTGAGGTAGATTATTATTGGACTCATCCAATTCTCTTCTCCTTCTATCTGCTGTATGTCAGGGATGTCTATGCTCGGCATGTACTGGACGTCGTCTAACGTGTCTATGACCCCTGCCGAGGCGGCTTTCGCCAAGGCGTCTGCTTCTGCATTTTCCTCCCTGGGAAGTTGAATAAAACTTATGGCTGAAATTTTCGGGCAAGGCGTTTCACTTTGTCAAGATACTTCTTCATCCGATCCTCCTTGACGTCACACATCCCATTTACTTGGTTCATTACCAGCTGAGAATCTCCTCTGATTGTTAACGACTCGCTCCTAAGGACTTGGCTAATTCCAACCCTTTGAGTAGAGCCTCGTACTCAGCCTCGTTGTTGGTATTGGATATTGCAGGCGGGCAGCATATTCCAGCTTGTCACCTTCAGGGGACTTCAATACAATTCCAACCCCTCTGCATGCAGTGTGGACGATCCATCTACATTTACCACCCACGTTGCATTTCCTTCGTCCGTGCTTAGGTCGTCCTGACTGGGGGTGAATTCTGCGATGAATCTGCCAAGCTTGCGCTTTTATTGTGTTCCTCGGGAGGTACCTGACATCAACTCGCTGAGCTCAACCGCCCACTGTATCAGCCGCCCCGCAGCTTCCAACCTGCTCATCGCCTTTTTTATGGGGGGTCTGTCAGGACGTTGATGACATGTGCCTGAAAATAATGCCTCAGCTTCCTAGAAGCCGTGATCAATGCGAAGGCTAATTTCTCCATCATTGGGTATCGTCCTTCCGCTCCTCTCATCGCGTGGCTTGTATAATAGACCGGCTTCTGAACTCTCCCCTCTTCTCTGACCAATGCTGAGCTTACTGCATGTGGGACACTGCCAATACAAGTACAACTCTTCCCAGTTCAGACGACTCAATAATGGGGCCGTCATTAGATAGTTTTCAAGTCTTGGAAAGCCTTTTGACACTCATCCGTCCATTCAAAGCCTTCCTAAAATTTAAAGAAAAGTAAACATTTGTCAGTAGCTTTCGACACAAACCTGTTGAGGGCGGCAACTCGTCCTGTGAGGGACTGGACTTCCTTGATGTTTCTCGGCGGCTCCATATTCAATATCGCCTGGATTTTATCCGGATTCGCCTCAATTCCTCTGTGCGAGACCATAACCCCAAGAACTTACCCGACGAAACCCCAAAAGCACACTTGCTCGGATTTAACTTCATGTGGTACCGTCGCAACGTGTCAAAAGTCTCTTGAAGGTCGTCAAGATGTTTACCTCGTCCTGGCTCTTCACCAACATGTCGTCCACGGTAAACCTCCACATTTCGCCCGATTTGAGGACGGAACATATGGTTAACCAGTCTTTGGTAAGTTGCCCAGCGTTCTTCAAACCAAAGGCATAACCTTGTAGCAATACAAACCTTGGCTCGTGACGAATGAGGTCTTCTCCTGATCTGCTTCATTCATCTGAATCTGGTTATACCCCCGAAAGCGTCCATGAAGCTAAGTATCCTGTGACCTGCTGTTGAGTCCACTAACTGGTCAATGCGCGCAATGGTAGCTATCTTTGGGGCAAGCTTGTTCAGGTCAGGAAGTCCACGCACATACGCCACTTGCCATTGGCCTTCTTGACCATGACTACGTTCGCCAACCAGTCTGGGTAATGAACTTCTCTGATAAACTTCGCGGCGACCAACTTCTGCACTTCTTCCTTGATGGCATTGTCTCGCTCGGGAGCAAAAACTCTTCTCTTCTGACGTACTGGTTTCGAATAGGGGAATATGCTCAGGCTATGGGTAATGACACTCGGATCAATGCCAGGCATATCCTCATGGCTCCATGCAAAGACATCGAGGTTTTTCTTCAGAAACCGAATTAAAACGCGCTTTGCCCCTTCTTCCATGTTTGCCCGACGGGTCGGGTTACTTCTCTGGCTGTTCATCGTCCAAAGGGACGTCCTCTAATGCTTCAGTGGGCTCAGCCGCGACCCTTCTTCCGTCTATACTCATCGTTTGCATGTGCCCGTCCATTCCCAGCATGGCCAAGTAACATTCTCTGGCAGCCAGCTGGTCTCCCTGTACCTGGCCTACTCCATGTTCAGTTGGGAATTTGACGGACAGGTGGTAGGTAGAGGTTACCGCCTTCCAGCTGTTTAAAGTTGGCCTTCCAATAATCGCATTGTATGACGACGCGCAATCAACAACAAGGAAATTCACCTCCTTGGTTATCTGCTGCGGATACGTCCCAACGACCACTGGCAACACGATGGTGCCCACAGGTTACACCTTCATTCCTCCGAATCCTACCAACGGCGAGTTCACTGGTCGAAGCCGATCTCGTCCTAGCTTCATTTGTTGGAATGCGGGGTAGTAGAGAATGTCTGCAGAGCTACCATTGTCTATCAGAACCCTCCTGGTTGTGTAATCAGAGATGAGTAGAGTGATGACTATCGCGTCATCATGTGGGTGGTGAACTCGTCCTGCCTCCTCGTCCGTGAAAGTGACAGCCTGTTGGTCTACCTCCCTCGTCTTGGTAGGTCGTCCAGACTGTTGGATGTTCTGCACCACCCTGAGGTATGTCTTCCTTGACTTGGACGACTGTGCTGTAGAGCTTCCCCCTATAATTACCCTGATTTCTCTCAGTGGGGGGCGCGATGATTCTTCCACCTTGGCCTTCATTTTCTCATCTCTCTGGTCTCGTCCAAGGAAGTTCCTCAACTTTCCCTGTCTAATGAGATTTTCTATCTGCTGTTTCAAGTCAAAGCACTCGTCTGTATCATGCCCATGGTCCCGGTGAAAACGACAGTACTTGCTCCTATTCGTTTGTTGGGGTCTCCCTTTTTTGTCCGGCCACTTTAAGGACGGATCATCCTTGATTTGCATAAGGACCTGCTCTAATGGCATAGCCAGGGGCGTGTATTGCTGATTCCTTGCAGAGGAACTGGCCTTCTTAATATCTTTATCCTTTCTCTCGTCACCCGAACTTTCTTTGGACGAGGTCCCTGATCGGGATGGCGATGGTAACCCGATCCAAGCGCTCTGCGCGTTTTCTCTTCTTGGCTATGATGGCGTCTTTAGCATTCATAAAATTCTGGGCCGAATGGACAAGCTCGGCCATAGTCTGCGGTTCCTGCTCGTAGAGCTTATGAATGAACAAGTCCGAATTGACCCCGTTGTGGAAAGCGGCCAGCAGCAACTTGTCATCCATCTCATCACCGTTAAGGCTTCCCTGTTAAACCGGGTGATGAAGGACCGCAAACTCTCATTGTCCCCCTGCTCTATAGTCAGCAGGCTGGAGGAGGAACGTTTGTGACGCTGTCCTCCAATAAAGTTGTTGACGAACAACTTACTCAGTTCTTCAATGACCCCACTGAGTTTGGGGGGATCTTACTGAACCACACTCGCGCTGGCCCCTTGAGCGTAGTGGGAAAAGTTCTGCACATGATTTCGTCTGGAACCCCCGCAGGTGCATGGTCGTCTTGAAGGTTGCAATGTGATCGCAAGGGTCGCGATTTCCATCGTATGAGTCCAGAGAGGGCATTTTGAATTTCGGGGGTAGCGGATGACTGTTGACGGAAGCTGTGAAAGGGGAGTCTGTTCGGTGGACCATATCATCTACTGGGTTTGTTCGCTTCATGTTTTCCCTCATTTCCTCCAGGGCTTTCCTCATCTGGTCCATTTCCCTTTCCAAGTGCGGTACCCTTCTTGAAGTGGTACCCCTTGTTCGGTCTTCGGACTCCACATTTTCCCCTCCTTCTTCCTGACTTGGGGCCCTTCCCTCTGTTCGCCCTTGACGCTGTCTCCTGAGGTTGATTTCTCTATTCAACTCCTGGTTTTGACGTGTCAGTTCTGCCATAGCGGCAGCCATGGATTGTATGTGTTGAACAGACGGCGGCTGCACCACAGGCGCTGATCTACGATCGCGAAGGGGATTACTGGAAGCATCCCTACTCTCCTGGTGGCTTGGGCTGGTGGCCCTTGATCTTGTTCGAACCATTCAACCTTTTGTCTGAGATAGAGTAACTTGATTGACTCAACTCTTTCCCATAGACGGCGCCAACTGATGATGCAAAGGAAATCAGTAGGCTGGATGCTTCGGACTTGAGAAGACCACTGGTTCTTTCGGCAGCCTGAACAAAGAAAGAAAAGCAAATCAAAGGTGACCGGGGTTGCCGGCCGAAAACCCTCCGATGGTAAAGTTAGTTTTTCTCTCCATATTATGAGTTCCAACTTTTCTGGAGTAAAAAATTCACACATACCTTGGGTTTGTCTGAAACAGCCTTTATATAATGTTCTCATGGGCGGTTATCAAAATAAACTTCTCCTGGCTTCAAGGAGAGATGGGGCTCGTAACTTGCATAACCGTTTTGAGGTTATGCTCTGTTTCACAACGGATATCTGGCGGTTATGCGTGGGATAAGGGACTTTCATCTTACTCGGAGATTTTTCCTAAGTATGATGCCTTCGTCTTGGAGTTCCTTGGTCGAGTGCGCCTGTTAATTCCAAGTGTAACATCCTAGTCCGCTGGTCTGTGTGTGGACGAGTCCTCAAAGGGTAGTCAATGCGCATACCACGGACGAGAGATGTCGCTTCACTAATACCCTATGGACGTCCTGGTCTGTTACCCTCGTCTTGAGGATAACTTCTGGACGGCGTCTGGGGTGATGGCCGTCCAGGGACGGTTTGAGTGTTTTATCCCACATCATATATATTTTCCTTTTATAGAGTCTATTAACAATTTTATATCATTCGCATTGTAGGGACTGGATTTAGCTCTTGAGTCTAATCGATTGGAGGACTCAAGCCTAAATAGCCCAATACAATAAATTTGTTAGAGAGTGGACTCTAAGACTAGGCTTTTATGGGTGAGATAACGCTTACTATGGACCAAAAATAACAAGAAGATAAGGAAAAATAGAAGGCAACCACAGTATTGAGAAGGATAATTCTCAAGTCTAAGAAAATTTGTTCTTGAATATATCACTATGAGATTTGTTTACAGTTTCAGTTCTTTGTGCTACAGTGTTTTTCTCTGCTATTTTCCAATCTCCTCTCCCGGGGGACCTTCTATCTTATATAGACCATTTTAGATGATCCTGACTTTCCATTTGTTGATCATGTAGGCCACCACTCAAGTACTAGTCCCATTAGGTACTTTCCCTGAACCTTGTGAGATGCAGCAACCAAAGTAATACTGTTCAAGGGTCTTCTCCACATAAATGTGGCCAGGAAGTTTGGTGGGATGCATTATATATAGTGACAGCCACTAGTTCTTTAATCTCGTCAGTGTTGGTCTCCTTCCCAAAGCTCTTTTTGTATTGTAAGACCTCTTTTGATGACGTAATCATAGAATCCTAGGACATAGACTCCTCGGCGCGGCAACTACCCTTCTCAGCTATGCTATGACACATGGCGTAATTATCTTACTCGGAATTCTAGTACCCCACACGCATTATGATCTCAAATTATTCATTGACTCCTTGTTCCAAACTTAAAAAACAAGGAAATAAGAAAAAATCAAATCAATTACGTACCATGAATGAATGATTTAATAATCTATATATTCAAGTAAAGATTAAAGCGTTCCAATTCTTGCAGATGGGATTGGTAATGGTGGGGTGTCATTGTTTTTATCTAAAGCCCCCATTACGGGTTTTCATTTTTCATTTGTTTGTTTGGTTAGACCGTTTTAGAAACCCGCTCTATGGGACCAACAACCCGTGAGGAGCGGGCACAGGAGAGTTTAAAAAAATATGAATAATAAAATTTTTGCCATTAAAACAAAAAACTAAAATTCAAAATTAAATTAATCACATGAAACTCCATACTAACATATATACAAAAAATTGATACAAAATAATTTTTAGCTATACATTTTTATGTTAAATCTATATCCTAATATTAACTTATGATTGATTATGCATTAAATTTTGTAATTATTTTTCATTCAATGTTTGTAATTAAAGAGCCCATTAAAATTAGAATTATGCTATAGACACAAACTATTTTACAACATTTTTATAAATTACTAATGTGGTTTTAGTAATTTTTAAATAATCATTAATAAACATAAATGTGATGTTAGTGGTGGATCCATATTAGAACTAATAAGAATTTGTCATATCAATAGTTTGTAAAAATATCATAAAATAGTTTATGTTTATAGCATTACTCTTAAAATTAATGTTTCGAAAATTATCTTTCACACAACCTACAAATTGAAATACATATTGGGAAATACTAATAGATGCCCTTGGGGTAATGATTAACAATCCATTTAAAGAAAATTTTTATAGGAAAAGAAAAAAAACAATTAGTATTTTAACAATTTTTTAAATTTCTCATAAAAGTAGGTGAAAAATTTCCTAAAATGGATTGTTAATCGTTATCTAATGATACTTGTTAGCATGACCTATATTTATTTTTTCATTATATATCAAATATTATTCAAACTAAGAAACTAATCATTGTTGCCAATTTTAAAAAGAAAAGGAAAATAAGAAAGATACACGCAAGCAAACAAAAGTTCAAAACTACTCAACTTTAACTACCTAACGTTATTTTTTTAATATAATATGTCTACTATTTTTTTAATGAGTTGTCATGTAAAAAAAAAAAAGAAAATCAAATAAAAAAGGTGACTAAGGGTTTGTTTGAATACTGTTTATTACTAAAAATTAAAAATATTGTAATAAAATAATTTTTAAATGTGTGAATAGTGTTGTGAGACCCAGTTTTAAAGTTGTTTTTATTAAAAAAAGTACTTATGGGTCTTATGAACAGTACGCAAGACCCACTTAAAAAACGTTAGACAGTGAAAAACGTGTAAAATGTGCTTCTAAAAAAAAAGCACTTATGGGTCTCATGAACAGTACACAAGATCCACTTAAAAAAATGTTAGACAGTGAAAAACGTGCAAAATGCGCTTCCCAAATGTATGCTAAAGTGGTTTGTTCATTTGGCATCTGTTTATTTAGCTTATTTATTTATTTATTATTATTTGTTGAAGGTAGAATAAAGTTCACTTGTATTTAAAGATTTTAAAAAACTATACATTACTAAAAATAAACTAAAAGCTAAAATGCTAAATTAAAAAAAGAAAAAACCCTTGGCAAACAAATTCTCAATTTTAAAGCCCTTTAAACCAACTATTTTAAGAAATCAAGAGTGTGTGTATATATATTGATTCAAACTTTAAAATCGAATATAGCAATTAAAATTTAGTGGTGCCATAGCCCCTTGATCTCTTCATTCGATATGTCCTTGATCGTGAGTCCCATTAAACTTTGTGAATTTTGAATAAGACTTTCATCGTAAGTCATAAACAAAGAATAGTTCAGTCCCTGCAAGTAAGTGCATCCTTTGAAGTTTGAATATTCCCTTTCCTCCACCATTATTTACTTGCCACAAAAAAAGAAAGAAAAAAACGTGTTAAATTTCTCTCAACCATTCCTTGAACTTAAAGAAACGACATAAAGAAACGAATGATTGATAATAAGGTCCATAAGTATAGCCGGATAGCCCAATAAAAGAACTTCGATAAAGTCCAACAATCAAGTAAGCTTTACGTAACTGGCTACACATTACTCAAGATTTGATTAAGGCCTGCAGAGTTGGACCAAATAAATTCATATTCAAGCTGCATGCCAGTACATCAAAAGTAATTATTATTATTATTATTATTATTATTATTATTATTTTTATTTTGGAGAAAAATGATTCAAACTTCTCGTAAATTTTTATATTGAGTGTGGATTTTGAAAATCTAATTATTAAATTACATGTTCTTATAATATTCTTAATGCTTGCAAAATTTCAAGAAAAATAAAAAGTCAATTGCTATGTTATCAAACAAATTTAAAAACTTCAAGTTTATGTGATCTAAACTTATATATAAAAAATAAGTTTATTGATCGAATAGTAAATAATATCCAATTAGAACTGAATTTGATATACATTTTAAGAATACAAGGAATATGAAATTTAACGATTAGATTTTCAAAATTCACACAAAAAATAAAATATATGTGAAGTTTGAAAAGTTTCTCTAAAAACTAGAGGAATAAATGAGTGCTAGATCTTTTGCTTTTTCTTTTTTTAACTTATTGTATTTCAATTGGATTATTTGGTGGCAATCCTCAATCAGATTTTTCTTCCATCTTGTCTTGAGCTGTTGGATCTTATTTTAGATTTTCTATGAGTTTTTGTATATCCTTGTTTTTTGCTACATGTTTTATCTGAGTCTTTTATAGTTCTTGAATTAGTTAATTATTACCAAGTGTCCTCGTTCTTAATTAATCGTATCTTATGGTGTTTCTCTTGAAGACATTTAAGATTTAAATTTTCGAACCCCAATTATCAAATTACCCCCTCCCCCAAATAAGATCCAGCAGCTTGAGACAAGATCAAAGAAAAATCTGATTGTGAATTGCCACCAAATAACCCAATTGAAATACAATAAGTTAAAAAAAGAAAAAGAAAAAGTAAAAGATCTAGCACTCATTCATTCCTATAGTAATCTAGTTTAGAGTGTAGATCTTCATGGGCCTTATCTAGTTCTCGCAAGTTACAAGTTTCAACAATTTGATTGGGGTTACAAAGATGGCCCAAATTTAAACAGAAGAGCTAGACCCTGTATGTGGGCCTCAGTCTTCTCTAATTGGACCCACCCATGATGAAGCAAGGTCTATTGTAAATCTTGGACCTCCCCAACCCCTATAACGAAATTCAGCCCAATTTCATGTCCTAAACTGACTTCACTGAAAACAGAGTTCAGAGTTAAAACTTGAAAGAGCAGAGTAGGGCAAACACAGCGCGGACACAAATGGTGGGTGGCAAATGAAAAGAACTCTTTTTGTCTTTCTGAAAGGTACATATGATTTTTGTGTTTTGGACTACAGCGTTTGTTATATTGTTGAGAATATCATTTGTCAGAATGTTTCTTTTCACTGTTTAGTTATGCTAGAAGGACTCTTCAAACTGCACGCAACGTGTTTGTTATATTGCGAAGTAACTATGACATAATCTAATCTCGCTGTATATGCATTAGTTTTGCCTTCTTATTCTCAATATTTATGGTGGCTTGGTTGTTGGGAAAGTTTTAGGATATTATACAACAACAATAAGCATTGTTGTAATTTTGGTATTTGAAAGTGTGCTAGCTAGGCCAAATATTTGCATTGTTCATAAGTTGAGCTGAGGTTCTTTCCTCCCTCAGGTCTCAAAATGGTGAAGTGTATAAGGTTCTTACTTTCAGTTTCAATCTTTTCTGTTTTTTTGGCAGCAACCAAATGTTGCTTTAAAACCTTGTTTGAATTTAAATGCAAATGCCTTTCTTGTTGTCCATTAAATTAATGTCTACGTGGGATTCAGTCAATCATTTTAGTTTCCAATTTTCCAGGTATAGAGTCTAAAGTTTACGCGAAGAGGTATCTTCCTTGTTGCCAGGGTGCTGAGTGTGTTATATTTGTTGAATTGGGATATTGAGACAATATAATGTCTGGGGAGGCGGGATTAAGGCTCAAGCTCAATAAGAAGCTCAAAATTGCTAGTGGAAGATCTAGGAATTCCAAGGATGGAAGTAGAAAGTTTGAAAGGACACTAAATAATGATAGGAATGGAAACTTTAAACGTATGAATTCTGATAGGAAAAAGAAGAGAATTTATGCTGAGCAAGATATGGTTGGGGAGGTAGATTATTCTGACAATGAAAGGGCACCCAGCAAAAAGTTTGAAAGGACGCTAAATAATGATAGGAATGGGAACTTTAAACGTATGAATTCTAATAGGAAAAAGAAGAGTATTTATGCTGAGCAAGATATACTTGGGGAGGTAGATTATTCTGACAATGAAAGGGCACCCAGTAGAAGGGTTTCATCTATGAAAGAGCAGAAACAGGTGAAAGGTGACAATAAATCTTCGCGCTCGATGTGGGTTTCTAAAAGATTGGAGGATGCTACTTCTGAAACCAACGTTCTTCTTGTAAAGTTAAGGACACAGTGAAAAGTGCACAGACATCAAATAGAACCAAGACAAAGGATGTTGATAACATGAATTTTGGCAGGGCTGACTCATTGAAGAACCTACCAAAAGTAAATATGACTCTAGTAAGCGTGTGGATATTAGTAAGGAAAAATTCCCAGATGTATCTCCTTCAAAATCTGCTAAGAAAAATGTTCAGGAAAAGAGAGGGCTAGATGAGGGTACAGAGGTAATAGGTGATATGCCAAAGAAGAAGAAGCGGGTAATTCGGATAGATCCACATGATATCTCAAATAAGCGGCTAGATGATGGCCTTGTTATATATGGTCAGTATTTATCATTTTATTCTGTTGGTAATGTAAATGCTGCTTGTATCTTCATAATTGTTTTGTTTACAGTTGTCTTAGTAGTCCTGGGACTTACCAACTTTTAGTCATTCAATTTGCAATTCGTCTCTTCCTCATTTTATTTTTAAATGAAGTGGATAGTTAATGTTTTTCTTACAGCTCTTTGGTAATTTCTTGGCAGAAAGTGCCAAAGAGAAGAAAAAAGATTTGGAGGAGAATGCTAAAATGTCGAAGAATGCACAATTCCGAACAATACAACCCA
This sequence comes from Castanea mollissima, assembly GCA_014183005.1. Classification (NCBI taxonomy): domain Eukaryota; kingdom Viridiplantae; phylum Streptophyta; class Magnoliopsida; order Fagales; family Fagaceae; genus Castanea; species Castanea mollissima. The sequence continues at coordinate 30,112,419 of JACAVU010000006.1, read as the reverse complement.
GTCCCTCAATCCTTTCCTTTGTGGAAGAAAATGTAATTTGTATGAGTGAGGCCTTGTGATGTTTGAGCCATTTTTTTAAAATTTGAATTTCCAGCAATTTGATTTAAAACTTTATTCACAGTTGTTGGGCCGAAGACGCTTGATTGAACTGCGGAGGGCAGGCTATAACACTGAGCTTTCTGCCCCATTAGATAATATCCCCTTTTCTACCTGCTCCGAAAGAGAGCGAATTGAAGAAAATGTATGTTTATTTATTGCTTGTTGAGATAGTGTGTTAAATATTCCCACAATGATATATGCTTCTTTAATCTAGTAATCAATGCAGTAATGGTGTAGAATCTATTTACTGTGAGCTGCTCTTTGCTCTACTGATCTATAATCAACTTTACTGCTAACTATTTTGCTCAGATGTTTAGGAATAAGTTGACATTTTTTGCCGCTGCAAAGGTTTCATCATCATTTCCTCCTCCTGAGCTTCCAGAGATTGCATTTGCAGGTAAATTCCATGTTGTCACCCTTCTTCTACACTTATTTTATTTCAATAAAGACCTTGTGTTTCCCTTATTTCTATGCACTGAATAGTTATTCTACTTTCAGTTTGTCAATGATTCATAGTCTGTTATATGTTCAGTTTTCCATTATTCCAAGGTGAATGCATGTAAGAATTTCACCGGTAGAGTTGTAGTCAATTATTACAAATTTTTTTTTCAACTCATAGATTGGCTAGGATTTCTTGAAATTGTTATGGCACATTGTGCCCTCAGCGACTGAGGTCAAAAGTTTTGGAATGATGATGTTAATAGTATATATGAAGACAAACTTCATCCTTTTGGACAAAAGGAAGGATTTATTTTGTCTACTTACTAGTTAGTCTAAATGATTAGTGTTTTTCCTTTTTTTTGGAAGATATCTTCCATTTGGCCTGTAGTACACAGGTCCCAAACTCCTGAGAGTGTGAATTGTTTATCATGTACTTTCTGAACTGAATGTCTGATATTTTTTCCTTTGGTTGCTTTTTTGATAGATTTGTACACTTAAGAATGTTTACTCGTGTGTGTGTATATATATATAATTTTTTTTCTTTTTCCTTTTTTTGGTAAGTGAAAAAAAAATGTTTATTGCCCTGACTAGGGAATGAGGCAATGAGACATTAATTATATTTTATTGCTCTGACTAGGAAGGTCAAATGTTGGGAAGTCATCACTACTTAATTCACTTACCAGACAATGGGGTGTAGTTCGAACATCTGACAAACCCGGCCTTACTCAGGTGTTGTCATTTTCCTAGATCTTGTGATTTTAGTATCTATAGGACTTTGTTTGATATTGTCAATGGTTCTTCTGCAGACTATTAATTTCTTCAACCTGGGATCAAAACTCTGCTTGGTTGATTTGCCTGGATATGGCTTTGCTTATGCAAAAGAAGAAGTCAAGGACGCTTGGGAGGAGCTTGTAAGTATGCAAACAGAAACTCACATTCTCTCATGTAGCTGCTTTGTAGTCTAGACAGGACTTATACAGCTAAGACCAAGACATTGGTATACCTCAAGACTTTGGTGCTACATTATACCATATTCTATTTGCATGATTTACCTATAATCAGTTTGGTTTCTCATTAAAAATTATGTGTAGCTGACACTCAAAAACATCACCTATTGCTTGCTGCTGATCCACTGTTTTGGTGGGTAAGATCTGCATATGGATTATTTTGGTCAATTTTTGGGCTGGCTATTAAAGAATTAAAATTGCTATTTTGAAGCAATTTTGAGAAGCTTATAGGGTCAGAGTTCCATTCATTGATGCAGTAGTTGCTAACAATGCAGGCTACTGATAATTGGATAACCTTTTTGAGCCATCAAAATCTGAAATTAAGGTAAATGTCAGTGAGGGAAGTAGAAAATTAAGTGCATGGAAAAGTCTTTAAAAAAATAAAGAAAAATAAATGGTACCTGGGCAATAATGGGTGTATAAGTAAGTTTACTTAAATATTACTTTTGCCTATTTCATGCATAGAATTGAGTCGATTTAGAATGTCTTATTGTTATGTTTACCGATTAATTGTAAGCCTTCAATCTATAGGTAAAGGAATATGTTTCCACAAGAGTTGGTCTCAAACGGGTATGCTTACTTGTTGATACAAAATGGGGTTTGAAGCCAAGGGATCATGAACTTATCAATTTAATGGAAAGGTACATCCATTTCCTTGTAACATTGGTATTTTGACTTTTTAATTTTTTTTAATATATTTATTATCTGGGATGTATAGTTCTATGCTTTTTAAGTTGTAGATAAGTGGGTGTATAGTTCTACGCAGTAGTTGTTGCATAAACAATGGTGACCTGTATTGCAATAAAACCATTCCCATCTGTTAACATGACATTTGAAGGCACATACATAAATAACACCTGATTTTTTTTCTTCCTTTTATTCTAAGTTTCCTTCTCATATTGGTTGTGCCAGTCTGTTCAGTACATATATGCATTGGACACCATTTTTGGTATCTGTGGTGCATATCATTTGTTATATCTGCACTATCAACTTACTAGGGGCCAGCCATCTTGAAATTGACAAAGAAGTGGATTATAAAAAAGGTTATTAAAGGTTACATTCTTAGGAGTTTGACAGACATTTTAGAACGACATTTCTAGCCTATCACCTCAAGTTGATGTTATGGATTGGTGACTAATACTATGATCTGGCCTAAATCCACTTGAGGTGGTATGGTTACCACATTGCTCTTTTACATCTTCATTCTTGAATATGTATGTACTGGCCTCGTAGAAGTGGTATTTACATTAGTTTAAAGGTCTTAATTATTTTTCTTCGCAGATCCCAAACTAAATACCAGATTGTATTAACCAAGACAGATGTGGTTTTCCCGATTGATGTGGCACGTCGTGCAATGCAAATTGAAGAGGTGAACATCAAATAAATATGGTGAAATTTTTATTACAACTTACCTTTGTCTCCTGTCTGACTAACAGCTTTCTGAATACTAATTGCTTCTTGCAGAGTCTCAAGGCGAATAAGTCTGTAGTTCAACCTTTGGTATGAAGGAACAAATTCATTTGATTGATTGATTGTTTCAATTATACACACACACACACATGTAGACACACATTACATGTATGTATGTATTAACATTGATTGAAGCAACCTAAGTACTTTGGATTTGTTTTAATTTCAGATGATGGTAAGCTCAAAATCTGGAGCGGGAATTGGATGTTTAAGAACAGTGCTTTCTAAGATTGCGCGGTTTGCCAAGCTCTAATGTTTCATCAGGTAGCATTTTCCTACTCAAATTGTGTTTTGTGAAACCAAATTATATGTTGAATATAGTAGTGCAGTGCCCCTTTTAACATTTTCAAAATTCACATATATGTAGTCATCTTATGAAATTAGAGATTTGAGTCTCATGAAATCAACTGGCAATCCAATTTCACAGCCCCAAACCTTCACACAAATTAATCTCAATGTGCTAGCATGACTAAGATGAAATGCAAGGTTATTATTCATTGTTTGTATTAAAATTTGTATGTGATGAATATTCCTTCTCTGCAGGCTGTGCCTTACTGCCGATGTAAACTTTTCAGGCACCCAATTATTTCCTTGTGAAGCTGAAAGCCTCTAATTTGCTAAAACAATTATGGGGCAGATTTGGCTGTTCATGCGCAGCTTGCTGACAAGACGGATGGATGTCTTAACTTCATTTGTGTGGAGTAGCCTGCCCATTCCACCTTGCAGGATGATAATGGTGGAGTTTGAAGGTGTTAAAACAAAACCGTTTTTGTAGATTGTAGGGCTGGTGAAATATATCATGATCTTGAAGGTGTTCTGCCGTATTTATTTCAGAAGAAATCTTTGTGATCTATGAATCAAGACCTTTAACTATAAGGGCAATAATTTTTCATGGTCTGTCAGGAATTATTGTAAATTTTAAAAGAAACAAAACTAAAGGCAAGAAGGTGTAGGTGTCATCTTCCTTGCAGATGGAGTTACTTTAAGCCAATTTAATTGGAGTAATTCCAATTGAGACTTCGTTCTTATTGGAAATTGAGCTTAGAAATGAATTGGTGGATTAAACTGAACGCATTAACTAGGCCGGAATGTTTGTGTATTATGACAAAAGACAATATGATGCAATGAAAAGGACTAGGTGATAACTGATAAGTAGCATTTGGCCCTTTTTTTTTTAATTTTAAATTTTTTTACTTTGATTTGGGGCATGCATTGCAAGGATTTATTATTTTGTGTAATAGTAACATCCAATATCCCTGGTGGGTTTCACATCTGTGAGATCTATCTCCCTTTTAAGAGAGATTGTATACAACAATTATATCAAATATTACCTCTATTATAAAGGATTTTAGAATGGCTAATCGTAGAATGGATCAAGCTGGTGTGCTAATGATATCGTGGAGAGTAATGCTATAGACAAAATTTCTCAATTTCTTTTAAATAAGTTAATTAGGCAAATTTTTACTAGTTTTTATGTAAATAACTTGATTTGGAGAGAAACATAACTTTTTTTTATTAACCAGTAACAATTTGCCACGTTAGCCCTTATAAAATTTGAACTTTCTTTAGTGTGAACAGTATTGAAAACGAATAATGGACGATTACAAAATTGAAGGTCCAGAGAATATTACTTGTATTCGGTAATGTGTTTGATTATTAAATACATGGTTGATAGGATTAGGTTTTGAGATTTTTTATTTATTTATTTAATAGCCTCAAAGTCAAATGGATAGATGTTCCAGTCCCTGTAAAAAGTCTGTAACACAGAAGTGGCAGCATATTCTTGTAATGCAATTCGTCCAAAAATAATGAAGACAGCTGAAAAATATGAAGTGCGTTAGGAACGGGATCCAACTCAGCGTCAAGGTGGACTTTTGCATTTGCAAAGCCGTGGTGGAATTATCATTCTACTCCATCTTCATCAAAATAAATAAATAATTTTTTCTCCATACAATTCATATTATGTATTCTTTTTATTTTTTATTTTTGAGATGTGTGGGCTACCCATCCATTCCCTTTAACCCAAGGACCAGGGGCATGCATATTATGTATTCTTAAATATTTTCGCCTGCTTTGATATCAATATGACAAATGGGGCGGTTTTGAATCCGTTGAATTTGACCAACAAACAAAAAATTTATATTCAAATCCTACCTCCACACCAAATTTATTAACGCATTTATATAGTAAAAAGTAGATGAAAATATGATTTTCGCTTATACGTTTTGTTGTCATTATCAATTTATTTCCTTCATTTTGGTAGAGTTAATTTAGTTCTTGAAAATTTTAATTTAGAGTTAATTTGATTTTTAGTGTCAACTCGCTGTCAAAAATTGACTATAAATTAAAAATAACATAAACTAAATTGACAATAACTTTAAAATGTACAAATCAAAATGATATTTTAATCTAAAAGGTAATTATCATTGAACAAATCTTATAGATCTAAATTCTATCAAATCTATATATATAATAACGACAATCATTGTTAAAAATTTTACTTGATAAAAATTTTGAGCAAATACTTATTTATAAAAATAAAAATACTAATCACTTTAAAAACAAATAATAAGTAGTTTTTTTTTCAATTTAATTAATACAGGCATTCATCAAATGAAAAATTCTTGAATATTTTGCGCATGGAAAAATATTACTCTCGTTTCAAATTTATGATAAATCTCGTTATAAATTTAACGAGTAAATCTCATCATAAATATGAGAGGGCATCAATTTTTGTGTTCCGAAAATAATTCAATGGAAAAGGAAGGAGAGGAAATGGACAAAAGAAAGGGAGTAATAAATTGCAGGCATAGAAATAGAGATAGAAATTATGTGTGTCTGTGCAGTAAACAAAAAGAAATGATGAGCAACCGAATTTGACTAAGCTTCAACTGCACCCACCCTCCCTTCTCACCTTTTGCCCTTTACCCCATTTCTTTCATTTCAAAAAAATCCAAAAGAAAGACCTCTGTACAACACACGCATTTCCATTTGCAATTACAATTTGTTGACATTTCTGTGTCTCTTTGTCTCTCTCGAAATGTGTCCGCTGAGGCTGATTCTGATATTCCTCTCCGCCACTCTGGCCGGCTTCTTCGTCCTCAGAAACCTCAAATCCCAACCTCAACCCAACTCCGACCTCGACCTCGACCTCGACCACGACCACGACCACGACGTCGTTAAGGATCTCAACTCAACTGGTTCTCAATCCACCAAGGTCTCCACTTTCAATTAATATAACACTTTCAATTTTCCTCTTTTATGTAATTGAAATTGAAATTGGTGGGTTCGTTTTGTGCAGGTGCGTTCTGCTATAGAGTCAGGGTTTTGGACCTGTGTGGACATGGCCAGTGGTCGCTACCTCTGGAGGCATTTGGTCTCTAAGCGCTCCTCCTCCGATTGATCTCTGATCACACACACACACACACACACACACAGTCTCTGTATTGTGTCTTGTTTCTAGGTATATGCCTCATTCATAAATGTGTAATCTTTACAATTACTTGATAAATAATCCCGTGTTGTGTTGTTGCAATTGTAATTTCAATTGGCCTATGCTTGGATTACTTGGAAGAAACTATGCCCTTGTATAGATTTGTGCTTAGTCAAATTTAGATTTCATATTGAAACCTATGTAATTGGCTATTCTGTGGAAGGAACTATGTGTTTGGTTATTATGTGAAAGTGGTGCAAATGTTTATCTTGTGTCTGTCAGGAGAGGAAAAGTGAGGAATGGTTTACTTTGATGGTTTATCTAGTATGGGGTTTATATAATAGTTATACCTTGCTAGTGCTTCTTGATTTACATATATTTTTGTAATTCATGTTGTTATATTGATGTTGCGTCTAATATGCCAAATTAGATTTGTAGCTTAGCAGTGCTTGTGTGTAAAGTTTCATTTTGGTTGCTGGCATTGTGTCCAACGCATTTACACTAAGGCTACTTGATATATGTAGCTTATTTGTATGGAAATGTTGATCTTGTTTGGTAAATATAGAATCAGTTCACCCAATACTTAGATTCAACTAACAATGTAGGCTTGGAGGTCTGACATTGTTTATGGTAGCCTCTATATCTGTCGTTTTATGATCATGGCTTTAAATTGATATTTTGAAGATTGAGAGTATATGTTGGTACTTTATTCTGATGTCTGTTCTACTAGATTGGTTGTGTAACTTCTAAGCCTTGTACTGGCTTCTGTGCCCTAATAATCATTCTCTCCTGCAGTGTGCAGACGTGTGCGCATGTGTTTCTTTTAATAGGAAAAACTCTAAATTTACCATCTGTTTGAATATATTTGACCCCCCAATTAGAAAATCTTCTACAACTATCTTCAAGTGCATTTGATAGTCTGAATTTCTGATTTCATCAATTGTTACAACTTTAATGATAGTTTGTAGTAAGATTGTGGCACTTAGCTAATTGAGATGTGTGTTTTCCACTTCCTGAATTTCATATTTATTTTCCTTAGTCTCAAAATAGAGAAGGGTTTGTATGCCCTGGACAACTTTAGTGATGCATCTTTCTGCATATCCACACTGTAGCTTAGCAGAACCTAAGGTTCTTGATGTCATGTTTGTGATGGGGGGCTACAATGCATAGAAATGGGTTGCCTTGGGAGTACATTTTGCAAGGCTCAATGGAGTTTCCAAGATAAAATTCAAGAAAAGTAAAAAGGAGACGTTTACTCTTATAAAGTATTCATGGTAGATTGTGAGATTCGATTTTATGATTATTGATGGCTTAAATGATACTTTGTTTAAATGGGTAGTGTGAAAACAAGATTCTTGTGTAACTCATCTTCACAGAACCTTACCTCTTACATCTAATTATAGCGTGGCAAAATCTGTTTGGGGGTATCGGGATTCATGATTGTATAAATCATCCAATGTTTCATTTGGTCATCAAGAAGAAGATGGACAAAATAAAAGTATGGGTAGTAGGGTTGTTGAACTTGCAAACCTAGCATAATATTCGTTCCATTGAGATTGAGAATGAACTATGAGATTGTCGGCAGTTCCCAATTTTCGCATTACAGTATCTTTTGAAATGAACAATATTCTTTATGTTACACTTTTATATTCATCATACCGTTGGGTTCTTTCCAAACTTTAAAAAAATATTGTATCTAATATGCTCTTTCACTGTAGTTACTAGGCACTCGTGATCTTTAATGTTCATAAATCCCACTTGGAAGCCATATGAACCTTGTGGACTAAAGTTGAGTGCTTGGTAGGAGCGGCTCAATTATTAGGCCATTGAATGACCTAATAAGATGATGATGATGATGATCAACTTTGGCTAAAAATTATCTTGGTCCTTTAAGTATGAAATTTGTCATTTTAGACTGATAATTTTGCCCAAAAATCATTTTCGTCCTTAAGTTTGAAGGTGGTCATTTTAGTTTAATAACTTTACCCAAAAATCATTTTAGTTATTTGAAGACTCTCCTAGTTTGGTAATTTTGCCCAAAAATCACTCAAAATGACTAATCTATAGTGAAAAATGATTTTGGGGGTAAAGTTACTAGATTAAAATGACTAATTTCGAATTTAAAGAACTAAAATGATTTTTTGGCAAAGTTAACGAGTGTAAATTCCGTCTTTTCCTAATAATAAAGAAGTAAGGCCTCTCACGTAGTTAAAAAAAAAAAAACTTTTCTATTGGCCAATATAATGCATTGTCTATCAGTATTATAATGTAAAAATTTGAATTAAGAATCTATTGGTACGCTTTACCATGATTGCGATAGTTTTAGAGGGTACTAATTTTTAATCTCCCAAAAATTTTACTCTTCCTTTCTCTTTATGCAAAATGGAAATTATAATTTACAGTTTTCCAAACCAATTCATTATAAAAATCTATTGTTTAATACTTGAAGTCCAATATTGCCAAGAGAGACTGACCATCTCAAACATTATATTTATTATGATACTTATTGTTTATTTTATTTTTAAATTTAAAATCTTTCAAGTATGTTTTATGAATAGATGAAAATAGTCCAATTAATGTATTAAATATATAAAAATGCTAGATTCTTTTTTTTACGGCATGTAGTTGCTTATAAAATATTAACTAACAATACATTTTACTCGTATAAAAAAAAAATACATTTTACATTCATATCTCCAGAATGAAGTTATCCAAAATTAAAATTGATAAAATACTATTTAAGATCAACTATTCACAACAGGGATTAACCTACACTAGGGCAGGGGGCCTTGCCCCCCCCCCCCTCCCCCCAAATTAAAAAAAAACCTGATATACATATGTAATTTGAAAAATGAAGATTTGCCCTTAAATATATATATTTTTGGATCTCTTCTGAAATAGTGTCGAGTTCCATTTTAATAAATGTGTTGAAATGTTTAAGAAATACTTATTTTATATGTTATACTTTGTTGACATTTTTATAATATCAAATGTTTAAGAAACACTTATTTTATATGTAGTATTTTGTTGAATATGAAATAGCATCGAGTTTCATTTTGATAAATGTGTTAAAATGTTTAAGAAACACTTATTTTAAGAAACACTTACTTTATATGTAGTATTTTGTTGAATATAAAATAGATGTTAGTTTTTATTTTCATAAAAAAAATTTGTTTTAAGCTTTGGGCCTTCCCTAGGTTCGAATCCTGGTTCTGTCCTTGATTCACAAGAAAGATTAAGGGGATTTACAATATTACCAATTGAAAAGGAATTGTTAGTGGAACTTGAACACAAAGACATAATTTTGGATCTAAGAAAAATAAAATTTTAAATGAAAAAAATAAAAAAAATATGCAATTAATATTTAAAAATAAGAGAAGTCCCCCCAATAAATTATCCCCTTAGTCTCCAAAATGTGTTGAGCCGGCCTTAGACTAGACCCTATTATTGTAGACTGCGAATGAAACTAAATTGAGGTATTCGACATAAGCAACTCCATTTAGAATTTACAAATTGAAATACTTTGTGCATATGAAAAATCTTCATAGTAATGTGACCATATTTTATAAGAAAGACATTTAACATGCTAATAACATGGTTAGTATTTCATGATTTTGGCATGATTATCGTGGTATTAGTACAAAGAAACCAATTCAATTGAAGCTAAAGTTGTTAAAAACGCACAAATATCAAATTGATGGTTTTGCAAAGAAATGTTCAACGAGGACCGTTGTTGGGATATTTTTTTTTTTGACTATTATAAAAAAGGGACCTTGCCTTAGACTCTAAAATGTGTTAAGCTGATCTTGACTGGTTGGAGGGCGATGAAAAAAATTAGAAGTGTTTTTTTTTTCTTTTCTTTTCTCTTTAGCCAATGGAGGGAAGGAACTTACAAATTATTTAGGAAGCATAAAGGTGAAAACTCAATGGAAAAGAACTTATAAAAGTGAAAATTTCTCCTTACCTAAGCATATGAATATTCTGTATTCATAGGGTTAATAATAGGATCTAGCACATAGTTGTCGTTTGCACATATAAATCTTTTACGACTTCATGGTTTAGAGGACAAGAATGTTATTGCTGGAATTGGAGCACATTACGTTTATATTCATTTTTAAATCAAGCACTTGCACAAACTTGGAGTTTTTAAAGGATTATATTACGTTTATCTTCATCTATAAATCAAGCACTTGCAGAAGCTTGAAGTTTCGAAATCTAAATGTTTCACGACTTCATGTCTCAAAAGAGAGTAGCTGTTGCATCTTTGCAACTTCACATTAAAATTAGTTTATTTCTTGACTGCAATTTTTTTTTTTTTTGATAATTCAATAGTTTTTATTTTTTTGATATAAGATAAAATTCTACTTTAATTTAATCTAAGTTATATATGTGTGAAACTCTCTCTTGGAAACTTAAATCCCGAACCTTGCCCCCTTACACCCTACAAGCACTTATACTTGTAGAGTGACCATCGCACTAAGAGTGTGCGGTGGTGATAATTCAATAGTTAGGAGTGAGAATATGAACTCTAATGTTAAAAATATCAGGAGATACCAACTAATTAAATCTCTTGGCTCTAGACTACCAAATTGTTTGGTTCAGGAATCAAGATTATAAGTAAACCGAGCTATTCGTAAACTTGGCTTTACTAATTAATTATTTAACAAACAAATTAGGTTCAATTTTAAGTCTAGACTCAAGTGTTGAATGAATCAAGTCCAAGGAAAAAAAATATGTTCTAATGATTAACGTACAACTTCATGAGTAATGCTTGAACGAGAGTAGAAAATGACACGTTTTGACACGTTTAGACGACGACAACAACTCCTGTCATATAAATTTCCTCACATAATTGAGATTACGCTTATTTTTAATAGAATTTTAATGGTTTTGTTTTACTCCAGGGTATACATGTAACATCAAAACTGTATGGACTAGAATGGTTTTACGTTTTTTCAAGTTGATTTTTTTTTTGTTTATTTATTATTATTCTTTTAAAGTAAGTCTATGACGCTGATTTCAAATTTGATTAAAAGTTTTTGTTATAGGTGAAAGGCCCAATGCAACAAGAAGTGTCTAATCTCTCGTTATTGGCTCAAAGAAAGACATGTTGGTAGAAAAGGTGAGCATGGACCTCACAATTGGATCATTCTCAGCCTAACATTCTTTCCTTAAACCCATTACCTCTTAAAAGAGCATGTACTACTGAAGAAGTCTTGGGTTTTGCAGTGGTTGCTCATGTTAAGTCTATTGTATAAATGATATTTGGTTAGAGGATTTATCTCTTATTTTACTTTCGTTTTGATAGATGATGTACTCCAAATTGGATTATCTTAATAAAATTTTTCAAAAATATAATTACAGGGGTTCAAACATATACTCTAATAATCTCTAATAAATAGCCATTGGCTCTAATAGAAGATTAACCTTCTAACTAATCCCATTACTAACCAGTAGGGATTAGACATGTAGGTTGTGAATAAAAATGGTTCAAAGGTTGCACAACTTGCAGTATGAAATGCTTTAACAATGCGACACTTATAGTTTGAACATTGACAATAGTCATATTGATTGTAATGCTTCTAGACAAACAATGGCGAAGCCAGACTATTTTCTCATAGGGGCCCAATATGTAAAAATTAATATATAATTTTTATTTTTCATAGAAATTACAAGGAGGAAGAGGAGTTTTTCCAAAACCAAGGGGGCCATGGTCCCCCTCCCTAGTAGGAAATGAAAATGATTTTGACGACGACGACGACTTTGTCATATACATAACACATACGTGAGAGGTAGTGCTTATGTTTAAGTTTAGAAATTTATTGGTTTTATTCTATTCTAAACTTTTGGGGGTATAAATGTAACATCAAAACTTTCTAGACAGATTTGTAATAACGGTTCAAACCACATGGGTTAAATTGTAATCTAACATTCTGTAAATAAAAAAAGAAAAAGAAAAAGTCTTTTGACGTCAATTTCAAACTTGCGTAGTTACCTGTATTAATTAATAGAAAAAGGAATATATCTAACGGTCGAATTGCAGTGCATCATTTTTTGTCACAGTGAGCGTTTTTTGAGAGAGAGAGAGAGAGAGATGAGGAAAAGAAGGGGACGACCGGAGACCACGGAAACCCTAAGGAAAGAAGAAGAAGGCGGAGTAGCAAACACAGGTAAAGAAGGGAAAGGGTTTTTCGCTTGCTATCTATTGCTCTCCCTCAGCCCACGCCACAAAGGCCACACCTACATCGGGTAAGGGTTTGCCCTCTTTTTCATTTCACTCAATTTGCTTAAAGTTTCAATCTTTCTTTAATATTTTGATTCTTTAGATTACATTTTTTTTTTTTTTTGTTTTGAAATTGCAATCTTCTCTGCTGCTTGTTGATTCAGCTGTGGTGTGGGGTTATTAGATTTTTTAACGTGACTGACTTATCGTTTATTTGATTTTTAACAATCACAATCACAGATTTACAGTGAATCCGCGGCGTCGAATCCGCCAGCACAATGGTGAAATAGTGAGTGGGGCATTCAGAACCAAGAAGAAAAGGCCCTGGGAAATGGTCTTGTGCATCTATGGCTTCCCAACAAATGTCTCTGCTCTCCAGGTTTCTATTCTTTGCACTACTAGATATTGTTTTTTTTTGCACCCATTCTTTAGTACCATGATGCTTTTAATATTTTTCACGATTGTGGTGAGGTTCTTGGTTTTTTTTTTTTTTTTTAGCTGCTTTATTTTGTTAGTTACAAGACTGACTAGTAATTGCCTTTGGTATGGGTAATTTTGGACTAAACTGTCTGCGAGATGAACCTTGTTCCTATTGATGTTGTTGTTGTTGGTGGTGGGGAGTGCATTCAAACATGGGAATGTGTCACACGTGAGTATTTAAAATTCCCGGAATGTGTTATGTAATTGAGGAAAAATACTTGGTAATCCCATACTTTAGTGGAAAGTTTAGGAATTTTGTTAGTATTCTGTGATGCCCTCTTAAAGTTTAGAAACACATAATGCCTTGTAATTGTAACCTTGCTCTTTGGCATGCTGCTTTTGTATATGGTAGAGTATTGATCTGTTTGAAATTCGCAATTTCTGTACCGTGCCTATACTACGCCAAAGCAGCCTAATTGGTACCGCACTTTTATTTATATTATTTTTGGGAAATGGGAACGACAATTTGAGGTATTCATTGGTGTTGGTATCTGTGGGTGTTACTCAATACTGCAGAGATCCCTTTGGAAATCTGTTATTACATTTCATTCCTTTTATGGTTGTGAACTAGATTGACCATCAAGCAATTTTTGCAATCCACTGTGAAGTCACATAAAAGCATTTTGTGTGACTTTCACGATGGAATATTTTTTATGAATCTTTTCTGTTACCAATCATTACAATAACCCAGATGCAGGCGTGTTAAACCATCTTGCAATTATTGTGCTATTTTCTTGTAATCATTTGTTGATTGACATCTCTTTTGGGTGAATTGATTAGCTTAGAATCCCACTTTGATTACAAAAAATGCTTTTGGTTTAGCTACTGGTTATTCTGAACTGCATAATTTCTTCATAATATAGCACTTTTCTTGTTTTCTGCATCCTCTGCAATAAATTAGCCCTATGCTTATTCCTGGACTCTGGCCATCTCTAGAATGTTTGAATGATTCTAATGTGTTATTGGTGAAGTTCATATCGAATAGCTCATTGATTAAGTTCACCCACATACTGTTACGTCTTGCTCGAGCAACTTGTTCAATAGGTGGTTGTTTGTGTAGTATAGTAGTAGGTTTAAGATAACTGATAAAAGTGGGCAATTTAGGATATAGCCCTAAGCACTTTTCTTTTTTAATGAGTGTGCACCATTCCAAAGGCATCTATTGATAGTTTTGAATATTCCATTGGCTCAAAGTTTAATCTTTATATGATGTGTTGTTTATGAGTTTTATCTTTATTACAAAGCCAAATGTGAAATAAGAATTCTGCTGCTAATAAGTTAAAATGTTCTAAACATGTAGTTTGAATGGGCCTGGCAGCACCCACATGAATCGCTGGCTGTAAGGAAGGCAGCAGCAGACTTTAAATCTCTCTCTGGAATTGCAAATAAGGTCAAACTTGCATATACGATGCTCACCCTCCCAGCCTGGCAAAGGTATCAGCTTATGTCACTCAAAGTAATACACAAGGGGTTAATTTACTGTAACTAAATGGTTTGTTAATTAATATTGATTTTTGTAATACATCAGCTTGAACATCACTGTAAACTTTTTTTCAACCAAGTACACAACGCATTCTGCTGGTTGCCCAAGCTTGCCTGAGCATATGAAGGTCCAAGTATGCTCAATGGATGAGCTTCCATGCTACACTGAAATAGATGAGAGTCTAAGTGAAAATGAAGATGACTGGGCCAATAAGGAAGAATGTGATGAGGGTAGAAGTTCCAGTGAGCTTGTAGAAGAAACAGTAGCAGATTCTGCAGCTCGAATTTCAGCAGATTACGAGGTTAGTGTTGACATGACAACTGATGGTCTTTATAACAGGATTAAGGAACTAGGAGAAGATTGTTCACAGCCATCTAGTTTTGTCAAATCACTGATGAGCACATCGTCTTCGATTGTCACTGGCTCTTTAAGTGTAAAAGAAATTGCTGAAGATAGAGATATGATTAATGATGGTAGTGTTGAATTGCATCAACCAGCAAGGAATGTTTTGACAACTTTTGTAAACAATCAATTACCAAGCAGCAGCTGTATGGTGGTGCCTCATCAAGTTGAGATAATAGATGTGTCAACTCCATCTCCTGACTGCAGAACTAGTTTATACGGAAAGAAGAGAAGAATTTCCACTGTCCGTCCTGAGATTATCGACCTGACTAAATCTCCCAATTTTGTCCAATTATAGAAAGTTGGACATATCACTTAGGAATAATGACATTTGCCTTTGCATGATAATACACTGTAGTCGGTACACTGTGTTCACCATGGAATGAACAAAATAATGAAGATCCATCAGTTACATTGTAATAACTATTCCAAAATAATAAAGTTGAATTGCTTTCCGTCGCTGCTCATGGCAGCTCAACCATTAGGCCGCCTAAGCCCCAAATGGAAGATGAGCTCCTAAAATAGAATATATTTACATCTATTTGTCTTGTAGTATTCTATTTGTATGTTGGTATTGCAAGTAAGGTCTTAATTTTTTTTTTAAACCTCTTTTATTAGCCAAAATAAAATGCCTTTTCCGTTGTCTTACAATGTATAAATTTTAATTAAAGTCTAAAAATTTAATGAATAAAATTATTTTTTTAAAAATATTATACTTTTTTTTTTCAAATGTTATGTGTGGGGTGTTCGGGTGTTAAGAGTAAATCCAAAAACCAACAGAGTATTGCTCAAATGTCTAACCAGAATAAGGTTCAAATGTCCAACGGCTAGCACATATATACAACAGAACAGTGTCGTTCTATTTAACGCAGGGTTGTAAGTGTATTTAATGAAACGCTGCGTTTTGTCCTCTTGCTAATTAGATTAGCCTGTTAGGTAGTTATGGCAGTTAATCAGTTCCTAATTTCCCTCCACACTTTATGGATCAATCCCGAGATTTCCGGGATCTTTGTTAGGCAGTTACTAATTCTCTTGTAATATATATATATATATATATATATATATATATATATATATATATATATATATATATATTGTACATTAAGTGTAATAGATAAATGAGCAATCATTCTTCCAGAATTCTCTTTTCTTTCTTCTTCTCTCTCTAAACTTTCTCTCCTTTTCTCTCTACGTTTATTGCTTCTCATTGTGTGAACACCATTGTTGCAATCTTTTAAGCTTAGATTGATTCTTTTCATGGTATCAGAGCAGCAATTGATCCCAGCATCAATGGCAAAAACTACTTCAGCTTCACTTTCAACAACAGTGCCTTCAACCTCCACCACCATACCTTCTACTTCTACTTCTACCTCCACCAATCTAACAAATCAGCATCTGCTATTATTGTCTAATATGAGGACAGTTAAACTTGATTCTTCCTATTACATTGTTTGGGAGCATCAGTTCTCCATGGTGTTAGAAACATACTCCATGTTTGAGCTTCTCGATGAAGTTCCACTTGTTCCTGAGAAGTTTCTCAAGGATTTATCTGGTACAATCAATTTAGTGCTTAATCCAAATTATCTCATCTAGAAATCAAATGAAAAGGCACTTCTTACTTTCATTAGCTCAACCCTTACTCCTTCAGTTTTGGCTATAATTGTTGGATGTTCTTCAGCTTAAGAAGTTTGGAAGGTACTTAAGAACAAAATTTCTTCAATCTCAAGGTCACATGTGATTAATCTAAAGGGTGAGTTGCATACTGTGAAGAAAGGATCTGATTTTGTGGACACATATCTACAGAAAATTAAAGTGATAAGAGACAAGCTTATGGCAGTTGGTGTATTCTTGGATGATGAAGAGCTGCTTTATGTTGCAATCAAAGGTCTTCCAAAAGAATTCAGTGCATTCAGGTCTGTAATCAGAACCAGAAGCACCAAATTGAGTTTTGATGAACTAGCTAACTTGTTGAATGCAGAAGAGGAATCATTGAATGAAGGAATGTAGATAAAAGACTCCACCTTTGCAATGGCAGTCACTGCACCAAGATTTAACAACACTGGTGGTTATAATAATCACAACTAGTCTAATAATAACAATGGAAGATGTAGAGGCAAAGGTTCCTCACCAAATTAGTTCAACCAATTCTCACAATCTCAAGGCTCTAATGCTAGGCCAGAAAGGTCAATCTGCCAGATTTGTGGTAAGGTAGGTCATCTTGCCTTAGAGTGCTACCACAGGATGGACTATGCCTATCAAGGCAAACATCCACCCACAAAGCTAGTTGTAATGACTACTTCTTCCAACTCCATGATAGCTTAGGAGCAACCTTGGCTAGTAGACAGTGCAGCTACAGACCATGTCACTTCAAGTCTTAACCATTCGAGCTTTCTTAAGCCTTACACTGGTTCGGAGTATTTCACAGTTGGCAATGGTCAAAATTTGCCCATTACTCACATAGGTAACTCTCTAATCCCTGCTTCAAATGCTCCTATTCAACTTAGAAATGTGTTTAGGTTCCCTCTATTGCTTCTAATCTTGCTTCAGTTCACAAACTCTATCATGATAATAACCGTTGGTGTTACTTTGATGAAAACACCTTGCTAATTCAGGCCTTGGCCATGGGGAAAACTTTTTACAAGGGCAAGAGTAAAGGTGGTGTGTACCCCATCTATCCTCACAAGGCCACTAAGCTTTTGCTTCCTAATAAACTGTGCAATTCAGTCCAACTTTTTTTTTCTAGTTGGCATCTGTGGCACAGCAAGCTTGGCCATCCTAACTCTCAAGTTCTTAAGCTTTTGTTACAAAATAATGGATTCTCTTTCAATACTAGTGCTAATTTTGTCAATTCTTGTATTCACAATCTTCATGGCAAAATGCACAGACTTCTATTTCCTAGTTCAAAATTTGTAGCTAATTCTCTCTTTGAACTTGTACATATTGATCTATGGGGTCTTGCACCTCTTAATTCAATAAATGGCTACAAATATTATGTCATTTTTGTTGATCATTTCACTCGTTTTACAT
Source organism: Castanea mollissima (assembly GCA_014183005.1). NCBI lineage: Eukaryota > Viridiplantae > Streptophyta > Magnoliopsida > Fagales > Fagaceae > Castanea > Castanea mollissima. The sequence goes on along the minus strand of JACAVU010000006.1, from coordinate 30,094,354 downwards.
GGCTGTACTTACTTTTTGCAAAGTCTGAAGTTTACTCAAAATTTGTCATGTTTCATGCTATGGTTAAAACACAGTTTTCCTCAACTATTAAGACTCTTAGATCATATAGTGGAGGTGAGTACACTTCTAAGTGCTTTGAATCTTTTCTATCTTCCAATGGGATTAATCATCAATTTCTTATCCCTATACACCTCAACAAAATGGCTCAGTAGAAAGGAAGCATAGACACCTAATTGAAACTATCATCACACTTCTGTCTCAAGCTTCCTTGCCTTCCTCATACTAGTTTTTTGCTATTCAATCAGCTTTGACTCTAATCAATTTACTTCCCACTGCTACATTAGGGTTCTGTTCCCCTTGGTACAAGCTTTATGGTCAACATCCTGATATTTCTTCTCTTAAAATTTTTCGTTGTGCTTGCTATCCTTTCCTTAGGCCTTACACCAAACACAAGCTTGATCATAGGACCTCAGAGTGTCTTTTCTTGGCTACTTTTCCATTTCCAAAGGTTATTTATGTCTTGACTTGCTCACTCACACCCTATATACTTGTAGGCATGTTTTGTTCAAAGAAGCTAAATTTCCCTTTCCTTCTAATCCCTCATCTGCTTCAATCCCTCATACCTCTAATTAGATATTTGGCTTTCTAACCTCCTACATTTACACTCTTCCAATCAGTCTTCTATCCTAGGACCTTATTCTTCTCTTGTGTCTCACCCCACAAATCCTAATCCTACTCCTCCATCTCACACTTCTTGTCATTTTCCCCAACCTGACACTTCCACAATCTCTCAATCATCTGCCTCTATTCCTGCTACTACATCTCCACCTGTCTCTATTTCTCACTCTACACCTCATCATCCTACAAATTCATCTTTATCTATTCCTACTCCTTTAGCTCCTTCACAGCCTATTCACCCTATTTCTGTTCCCATTGCATCTTTACCTCTTGATGCCACTACTTCTGTCACTGCTCTTGTGAATATCCATCCTATGACCACTAGATCAAAAAAGGGTATCTCCAAGCCTAAATTGTGTTACAAGGCAGTGGTTGATTATACTCACATTGAGCCCTTATCATATAGAATTGCTTGTAAGTTTCCTCAATGGGTTAAGGCCATGGATGAGGAATTTTCTGCTTTACAAAGACAGAAGATTTGGTCTCTTGTTCCTGCTGTGCTTGACATCAATTTAGTAGGTTGTAAATGGGTGTATGAGCTGGAATTACATAGTGATGGAAACATTGCTCGTTATAAAACACGATTGGTTGCTAAGGGCTTTCATCAACAAGCAGGTGTGGATTACATTGAAACATTTAGTCCAGTTGTGAAACCAACTATTGTGAGACTTGTACTTTCCATTGCAGTGAGTTTTAATTGGCCTCTCAGATAGTTGGATGTCTCTAATGCCTTCCTTCATGGTTTTCTTAAGGAGGAGGTGTATATGGAGCAACCACCAGGCTATGTGGATCATCAATTCCTTAATTATATCTGCAGATTACATATATATATATATATAATATATATATATATATATATTTTTTTTTTATATAAAATAGAAATTCTATTCTAGCCTAATCAATGTATATATGTGTGTGAAGCTCTCTTTTAGAGACTTGAACCCCGACCTTGTCTCTCACACCCCACACATCACAAGCACTTATACTTGTGGAGTGACCATTGTACCAAGGGTGTGCGGTGGTCAAATTACATAAATTTTTGTATGGCTTTTAAGAAGCCCCAAGAGCCTGGTTTGACAGATTTACTTCTCAGTTGTTGCATCTTGGTTTTGAAGCTTTCATGGCAGATTCCTCCTTGTTTGTGTTTCACTCTCATCAGACTATCATTTATCCCTTTGCGTATGTTGATGATATTATAATCACATGCAATTCTTCTTCACAAGTCTCTCATCTTGTCATTGCTCTTAGTAAGGCTTTTGAGCTTAAGGATTTGGGTGCTCTCTCTTATTTCTTAGGCATTCAAATTGTGCCTTCTAGATTTCGTCTTACTTTATGCCAATCCAAGTATGCCTTTGATGTGCTCCATAGATTCAAGATGGATAATTCTAAGCCTACAAAGACCCCTTGTTGTCCAAATGTATGTCTTACTCCTTTTGATGGTTCTATTTTGCCCGATCCCTTTGAGTATAGAAGAATGGTGGGTGCTCTCCAATACTTGACCTTCACATGCCCTGATTTGGCTTTTAGTGGGCATAAGCTATGCCAATTCATGCGCATCCCACTACTTCTCATTTGAAGGCAGCTAAGCGTGTTCTTCATTATGTGAGGGGTACTTTACATTTTGGGATTCATCTTGCTCCTGTTCCACTTACCTTCTCTGCCTTCTTTGATGCAGATTCAGCTAGAGACCCCACTTCCAAGAAACAATCCACTGTTTCATGTTCTTCCACTAAGGCAGAGTATCGTGTCTTGGCTTCCACAGCAACAAAGTTGGCTTGGCTTTGCACTCTCTTTAAGGATCTTAAGCTATTTCTTCCTCACGTTCCCACCCTTTGGTGTGATAACAACTCTATCTTTCATTCTAGAACCAAGCACATTGAGGTAGATTATCACTATGTGAGGGGTTGTGTTATTCGTAGTACTTTGGGGATCAAGTTCATCTCTGGCCATGACAATTTTGTTGATATTTTCACTAAACCTTTGCATGGTCCTCATTTTCTGGTTTTGCGTGGCGAACTCTTAGCTGACGCTACCTCGAGTTTGAAGGGAGATGTTAAGAGTAAATCCAGAGACCAACAAAGTATTATTCAAATGTCTAACCAGAATAAGGTTAAAATGTCCAACAACTAGTTTTCCAACAGCTAGCACAAATATACAATAGAACGGTGTCATTCTATTTAACACAGGGTTGTAAGTGTATATATTGAAACGCTGCATTTTGTAATTCTACTATTGGTTCATTAGATCAGCCCGTTAGGTAGTTATGGCAGTTAATCAGTTCCTAATTTCCCTCCACACTTTATGGATCAATCTCGAGATTTCAAGGATCTCTGTTAGGCAGTTACTGATTCTCTTGTAATATATATATATATATATATATATATATATATAATATATATATATATATATATATATAGACATACATACATATTGTACATCAAGTGTAATAGATAAATGAGCAATCATTCTTCCAAAATTCTCTTTTCTTTCTTCTTCTCTCTGTGAACTTTCTCTCCTTTTCTTTCTACGTTTATTGCTTCTCACTGAGTGTTTCAATGTGTGAACACCATTGTTGCAATCTTTTAAGCTTAGATTGATTCTTTTCACTGAGGACCAAGGAGAATTGGATGTGGAGTATCATACACGATACTACTTGTAAGAGCACATTCGACCCAAGGACTTCATTGACCTAAGAAGGGATGGAGAGGTGATGTAGCATTTTATGAGAACTCGATTGGAAGAAATAGAGCCTGGGGAAGGGATCAATATGGTGGGTGAAATGGTATACCTTCCCCCTTCGCATTAAATGTTTTGCAACAATCTTATCAGTTGCATTAATAAGGAAATGACCACTGAAGAGTATCGTCACAATTAGCAACCCCTTCTATCACCTTTCGCAGAGCCCTGATACGATAAGTATCCTGAGAAAAGCCTTGAGACATACAAGTGGAGGGCTAGGATCCAAAGAAGGGGGATATATAAGAAGGAAAGAGCTTCCCAGTGAGGGGGACTCTCTTTGGAAACAGAGAAAAAGAAACAAGAGAGTAAACAGTGTATTGCCTAATAGAAACCTATGTCATTCATATATAAGAACTTTACCTTTGAATTGACTAAAGGGAGCTTTTTACTCAATAACTACGTGACTTGTTCTACTTTGTATGGGTTCCATGACCTCAGTCCTAAACTTAACTCATAACTGCACCAGAACTTTTTTCCCACCCTTTACATAGTAATCTTCTATTATTTGAGCTTGGTTTGAAGCACAAGACACTATTGTTCTAAGTGGGCTTGGGCCATCAAACTCTTAGACCTCACATTATGCACCTTATTAATATGTTTTACAATGTTTGTGGTATTATATGAGCATAAAAATTTTTAATCTCCCAAAATTTTTACTCTTCCTTTCTCCCTATAAAAATAAAATAGTTAATTAGAATTAATATTTTCTAGACAAATAAACTACTAAAATTTATTTTTCAATACTTGAAATTTAATATTGCTAAAAGAGATAGTGACCATTTCAAACATGATATTTATTTTAATATTAATTGTTTAGATTTACTTTTAGAATTAAAAGCTTTAAAATAAAATTTATAAATAGATGAAAAAAAATATTCTAATTAATGTATTAAATTATATAAAAAGTCTAGATTCGTTTTCTAATGCGTGTAGTGGCTTATAAAATATTAACCAATAAGATATTTTAGGTATGGTTTCAAAAAGAAGCTATCCAAAATTAAAATTGATAAAATCCTATTTTAGATTGACTATTTTACAAGAAGGATTAAGTGGATTAGTGATATTACCAATTGAAATGGAAATTTTAGTAGAAGTTGAACACAAAAACTTAATAAGTAATCTTGAACCTTAAAAAAGCAAGTAAAATAGATTTTTAAATTAAAAAAATATCAAAATATAAAGATTATTTAATTAATATTTAAAAATAAGAGAATGCCCAGAATAAATTGAGTCCCTAGACCCCAAAATGTGTTGAGCCATCCTTAGACTAGGCCTATTATTGCATACCATAAATTTAAACAACCTCTTGAACGAATCTGTTTGAAATTGAATTAATGTATAAATGTTTTTGGCAAAAACAACTTCATTCAAAATTTACAAGTTTTTAAAACTTTTAATTTTATATGTAAAATGCTCTACGCATAGGAAAAATGTTGAGATATTGAAATAAAAAAAACTGTTGAGATATTGAAATAAAAAAAACAAGTAATTTCTTCTCCAATAATGTAATTTCTTAAGTTTGTTGGATTGCTCTACTCATCATATAAGTGTCGTCAATGCCAATTTTCTTTTGACAAGTCCATACACTTCATTTCTTGATATTCACCTACAAGGAAGCGATGTAAATAGCTAGGATATGACACCAATACGTCGTAGATAATGATCAATGTTTTATACCCATTGATTTAACTCCTAGATAAACATCTTTCGCTTTTGCGTGAGTAGCGGTAGTTTATTGGTCCAATCACAATCGAACTTTGGAGTTTTGTTTTTTAATGGCTAAGTTACTTATTCATTAAGAAATTATTAAAAGTAACAAACAAAAATAGTAATTTTTATTTTTTGGAACTGTCTAGTTCTTTGCATTTTGTACTTCAATCAATAATTGATCACGATAAAATACGTTCATATTCAGCCGACTTGTAACCAAGCAAAGATTCACCAATGTACACGATGTTTCCAGTAATAGCTAACGTTCCAAAATATTATCATCACTTTTCTTGATCCTTGAATAGCATTCAATCGAAAGCACACACATAAACCAATCGTACTGACAAGCCTTTTCTTGAAAGTAACCAAACCAGCATTGTCAAATAAGGTTGTCCAAATGAAAGCCATTTGTAGGAATTATTGGCCTCAAAAACATGGGACCAGGTTCTTGAATCACATGATTACTGCACTATTGGCCTTTGCTTTATTTCTTGACGCGGGCAAAAACATGGGTCCCGTTAATCAAATTTCGTCTACCTTACAGCAACACAAGGATCTTTGAAAAGCCAGGTAGGATTTTGCCCGCGTGGCCCTTAAAAATTCACCAACATCAATCAAACCAGACGCAATCAATAGAGGACGTGAACAACAAAAGTGAAGTTGAACCGCATTATAAGGACAACTTTATAAAGAAGACGAGGGACATACATATGCAAGGCGATACGTGTCCGGTTGGGCAAAAAAGATGGGTGTTTATCACGAGCAACAAGCTCAAATCTTGCCACGAGAGCAGCACTTTGATGCGAGTGTTTTAATTTGTTAGTGAACATGCTTAGATGTATACTTTGAATTTTAATATTACATATAAAAAACTGTCTAATTTAATTGTGGATTTTAACTTGCATCCAGTGTTCTGGTGCATTAACGTGATTCACAACACATGTTTGAAAATAATCACGTATTAGTCTCATATCATGTCTTAAAGCTAGGAACACAACTTTAAAGTACCGAAACTGGTTAGTCATTAGATACATTGTGGAAATGAAATATTCTCATATTCTATCTAGCATCCCCAGTGTATTTCAAAGATTTTATTTTGAAGGGGGGTTCCTTCCCAGTTCCCATGTTTCTTGGGGCAAGAGGGATAAGGTAACCCACCTAGCGCTGCCTAACGAAGTGTTTGATTCTTGTGCATTTTAGGACAGTAATACAATATTTAGTCATTTTGTAATTTGATTCCTAGTGTTTCAAAACTACCAATCAAATCCTTAAAACTAATAAGGGCAAACGATCCAGTTTTTACTGCACGCGAATCCAGTTACTATCACTCAAATTTGTCATGTAATTAGGCACCTGTATAGTAATAATCAAAAAGGAAAATCACATTATCCGTTGGAAAAGATCAAACACGTACAGCAAAGGCTCTTGAGTTTATGAAGCTAGGGAGAACAACACATAACAACAAAAAAAACATAAAAGGGCAGATTATCAAATATACAAACAAGCATATGAGGCCAATGGGAAATGTGGAATTGTATTCTCATTGTTCTTGTTACTGATGCTGGTCCAGCTGTTGTTGCTGTTGCTCCTGCGGCTCTTGCAGTTGCTGTGGCGGCTGCTCACCTTGCCAAACCCAAACAATATCCTTGAGAGCAGGTCTTATGTTCTCTTTAAATACTTGCTGATATTCTAAGGTATCCCCATTTGCTTTCTTCACTTCCACCAAATGAAGAGATGGAGTGACCTCAAAGATCTCTGCATCAATGGACAAGATCCCATTCCTACCTTCCTTCAGTCCCTCCAATTTCAACAAACCTGCTTCCTTCTTCATCACTTTCATCTTTAGTCGCTTACCAATTTCTTCCAGCTTAGAGATAATGACCGACGCAGGCTTGCTGGAAGCAAATCTTGCTTCTTTCCTTCGAGAATCTTCCTCAAATAAACCAGACAGATCAACCCGGCAGAAAGGGAAATAATATCAAAAGCATTCAAGCTTGGAGGTTTAGTTGACTCTTGCTTTGAATCACTAGCCATACTGCTACTCTCACAGGGACCAGAAGCATCCATTTCAGGACTCACATTCTTGCTTTTCCTTTCAGGTGAAGTACGTTTAGAGCTCAATCCTTTTCGGAACCAAGAACTTTCCTTAATCTTAGCCATGGAAGCCCTAGTGTTGGGGTTGGGTCCAACATTTTGGACAGCAGCCTGCGCACTTCCGGGGGGAACCAATTAGGGCACCTATATTCTGATTTGGCAATCTTTCTATACATCTCCATCAAATTTGAGTCGTGGAACGGGAGATAACCTGCCAATAAGACATACAAAACCACCCCACAAGACCATATATCAGCTTTGGCTCCATCATAGCCTTTCCTGTTAATGACTTCAGGAGCAACATAAGCAGGAGTGCCACAAGTGGTATGGAGTAGCCCATCTTGGCGCTTTGATTCAGCAAGGGCACTTAACCCAAAATCAGAGACCTTTAGATTGTCATTCTCATCTAGTAATAGATTCTCAGGCTTTATATCCCGGTGATAAACACCTCGACTGTGACAGAAATCAACTGCATTGATCAGCTGCTGAAAATATCTCCGTGCAACATCCTCCTTCAGCTTTCCTTTTGACACCTTGTTAAATAGCTCACCACCTTTAGCATATTCCACGATAAAGTAAATCTTAGTCTTGGTGGCCATGACCTCATAGAGATGTATAATGTTAGGGTGTTTAACCAGTCTCATAATAGATATTTCTCGTTTGATCTGATCAATGAGTGCAACCTTCATAATCTTTTCTTTGTCTATTACCTTAATGGCCACACTTTGATTTGTTCCTATACTCCTTGCATAATAAACCTTGGCAAAGGTTCCTTGGCCTAGTAATCTCCCTAATTCATATCTTTTCAACAACACATTTGATGAATTTTCCATTCCAAGCTTCAACACCTAATACGCTAATACACAAAAACTCACCCTACTCCCGCTAACACACTTATTTAATTTACAGTGCAGGAGTTATAAAAAGTATAAGCACTCAACCATCTTCAGAAAGATCATCAACAGTCATTCTACAATGACAAGTAGACCCCTCGGTCTTTTTGGAACCAAGAGCAGATGAACTCTTATTTATAATTCCAGTCTCATCACGAACAAAGAAGGATAGCTCTCTCAAAGAGTCAATATCCTCGGCTTTGGAAACAGAATCGTGACCAGTCAGGCACATCTTTCAGCATTCCCTGGGTTCTCCGATCTCTCTTTCAGCAAAAGATCCAACTAGAGAATGATGAAAGTGTGCTCGATTGGAAATTCAAAATCAGTAAAACTGGAAACCTGAAAACAGAAACAGGAACAACCTTCAAAACTCTTTAAAATGAAGAGAAACAATAACATGCTAATTCCAGAATATTCTAAGTACTGCAAACTAATCATACTAAATTTGCATGCCAAATTTCACACTTTCACAAATTTTCAACAATCTGGTATATAACATAAGCAAATTTCTTCCAAATCCTATACAACAACAATAACAAGAACATTACAACAAGATATAAAGACAACCATGATTAAATTTCAATGCCCTTTTGCCCAAACGATGCCTCTTAACACTCTCAGAAAGTAAAAAGTTACTTTTCAAAATTCATGCTTTTTAATTAGCGAAATTCACACAGCTAGCTTTGAAACAAGAATCATATTAATCCTAAAACATATATATATATATATATATATATATATATATATTCTTAAATATGATTTCCAAACACCGGCTGTGTCAAAAATCAAATATGTTTTTTTTTTTTTTAAAAGGAAATTCCGATGAAACAATAAAAGCAAAATCGAAATTTCCCAACGAAAATTGAAGACTGTTAATGTAAAAGAAAATCATGGATCAAGAATGGCAATACATAATAATAATAAAAATTATTATCAATGAGCATGAAAATGGTCATTCACACAAAGACCCAGATGAAATTTTTTTTTTTTAAAAAGGCGAAATGAATAACATGGAAGAAAACAGAAACAAAATTTAAGTTTTTCAGAACAACAAAATGAAAAACCAAAAAAAAAAAAAAAAAATACAGACCTTTGACCTTTGGTTCTGCGAAGAGGCACCTGGGGGCTGAGGCTGGGGATACCCAATTCTCAAAATTTAGGAGATTTTATTTTTATTACTACAATTTTACTTTCAGTTAAGGCAAAATCTAAGTCCTTGAACAAAAATCTCCGTAAATAAATAAATAAAGCTGATAGGTCATAGGTTAAGGTTGTAGCGTATGGACCCCACTTTGTTTTTGTTTGTTTGGTTTTTTTTTTTTTTTGTTTTTGAAAACAAAAGTTAGCTGCTGCTATATATATCAAATAGCTTTTAGAGGGTGTTTGGTTTGAATTGTTTTGACTTATATTTTCGTTGTGCTGTGGAGGAAAAGATAGAATGATGATTGATAGACGCTTAATAAGATTGGTAGGTCTCTGAGCGTGACCGTTAGATGCTCAACGCGTGGTATATTCCTTTTATAGTTTTAAAAAACGTTTGGCCATCTTTGATTTTAACGCCAGGGCTGTCATCCTGTGTTCGTGCCCTTATGGTGAGGGGGCGTTTTCATATATGGGTCCGACCATATATTAACCACTAATTTTTAAAAATATTTTATTAAAAATTAAAAATATTGTCAAAAAAATTGGTAAATTTTTTATTTTTTCATATATTTTTTTTAAAAATAGTTTAAGAATGTATATTTTAAGGGTACACATTAATCATGCATTTTTATAAATATTTTATTGGAAATTAATAAAAGCTATTAAAAAAGTTGATAAATTTTTCGTTTTCTTGTAAAAAGTTTCATAAAGTAGTTTATTTATACATGCCTTAAGGGCACATATTAGTAAAACTTTTCATATATTTATGGGGTTGAAGTGCGCAATCAATACTTCTGAAATTTGAACTAATGCCAACCAAGTTGAAGACATTTCAAAACTAATTAACCCTTGCTATTCTCTTGTATGATGATTAGGAATCAAATTGGTTAGTTTTTGAAATATCTTGAACTTTGCTGACATTAACTTAAATCTCAGGATTGTTAACTGTATTTTACGATATATTTATCCATTTTCGTTTTTGATAAATAATTAAAAAAATATTAGTTGATTTTTTTGAACTTTATTCTTGTTGTCTAAAAATGAAATCAGATATCTAGTAATTATTAATATAGGTTTTTATTGTAATTGTGTTTGTATATAGAATTATATCTTCTAGTATTAGACATTTATTATAATGTATTTGTATATGAAACTATATATTTTACTATTTAAAAAAATATTTCATATCAAGATTTTAATGGAAAGTTAAAATATTGAATATAATTTTAAATTCATTTTTAAAAAATATATCGAACTAGTAATGTATAAAATTGTGAGACTTTAAAAGTTTATATGGCATAATGTTATGAAATTAACTAAAAGTTAAACGGGTTTATATATATAATAGTTAACTATTTAAGTTAGTACAACTGTACAAGTGCACCAAAGATAGCGTTTTCTAAATTAAATGAGAAAATTTGATAAACATATATTGAGGGTCTATTTGAGATCAGTTTATTTTGTTAAAATTTGAAAATTTTTTGTTGAAAGTAATGTAGATAATAAAGGTAAAAATTAATTGAAATAGTACAGTGAACCTATGAATAATACCAAAAAGTACAGTGGGACTTATGAATAGTAGAAAAAATAAGCTGAATAATAAAATAAGTTAACAAAAATAATTCATGCGAAACAAACACTATGAATATGAGATACCTATGTGTACTTAAAAAAAAAAAAGTATGTATGTGTGTTTAATAATATTAATATTATTAGAAAACCAAATCACCAAAACAAAAAGAAGCAAGCCTAGCTAACAGGCTGATCATCCTTGATGATAAAATCAAAGGAACCTGAAACGGAATTCTCTAAAGACCATCTAGCCAAAGAGTGAGCAACCTTATTTGTTTTTCTATTCACCCCCTCTGATACCTATTGAAGTATTGAAGATGAGGAGCATAAAAATAAATCTTTGTTGTTTGGTGCTTGAAAATGCCTAGAATGGATTTGGAGGTGTAGAAATCTAGTCTTATTTGAAGCTAAAGCCTTAACTAATTAACTTATAAGCAGGTGTGTAAAAACCTTTACAAAATTTCCTAGAGCACTTGTCAATTAAAAGATCTTGTTCAAGTCCCCCAAGAAGAAGAGAAGGAAGATGATCCAAACTACAGTAGAATCAAATTAAGCTCAACTGTGATTCAATCACCGGTAAAGCAAACGCTACTAATTATTGCAGCGGTAAGAAGTAATGTTCCCTCCTCTCACATGAGGGGTGAGTCCCATGATGGGATCCATGTGTGGGGCTCACCCCTCATGTAAAAGGAGGGAGCATTGCTCCCAGAACATGTAAGAATTATTTGATTTTAGAGAAAGTGATTGGTTATTTCTATATCCAAAAAGTGAATAGGGTATCATATTTTAATAAAAGTACAATATGTTCAAGCACTTTGAAATTTGTACTTGCAACTTTCAATATTTTAATAAAATTATGGCAGTAATAAGCCATTAGAAAGCAACTTTTATCTACTCGCAACTTGAATTAAAATATTGTACTAATTCAAGTAACATTAATAGAAAACTATGGTTGTGTATGCTCCGGTTTTAGGGTAAGCATTAATAAAATATTTTAATAAAAGTTGCATTTCAATGAGTCTAGTGACATTTCAATGGTTTCATGGGTCATTTTATGGTCAGATTCATAATTTAAGAACGAATTTAGAGATTCTAGCTCACAGTTTTTTTTTTTGGAGGCTTGAAAGATGATTTTTTTTTTTGTTGATAAACTGGATTAGTGTATCTACAATTCTACATATCTCTTTCATTCACTTGGCATCTTTTTTTTTTTTTTTTTTTTTTTTTTTTAAATTGCCTGTAAGCGTTCACTTATTTATAAATTGTGTGATTCCTTAAACAATAATTTGAATGTAAATTCATAATTTCTTCTGGGTTAACCCAGAAGAATTGTGTGATTCCTTAAACAATATATGATTATTGTTGTAAAAGAAGAAACAAACGTTTCTTTATTCTTTTACAACAATAACCATATATTTATATATATAAAAAAATCTTATTAAGAATGCTCCTAATTTGATCTCATTGAATTTTGGGGCAAAATGAGTAAATATCCTTGATTTTTAAACTATGTAGTAAAATACTATTTTTTCAAAATATTTAGCAAAATGTCTCTGTGGGTTACTTTTTTGTATTCCCAGGGAAACTTATTGCGTACTCCCTGGGAAACTTATTATAGTCCCACATTAAAGAGAACTCTCCCTACTTGCTGCCTTATAAGCCTGAAACTGAAGGAGTAATGTACCATCAGTTATACAAAAAAGTAGCCCATAATAAAAGGAAGCTAACTGATGGTACACTACTCTTTAAACTTCAGGCTTATAAGGCAGCAAGTGAGGGGAGTTCTCTTCGATGTGGGACTGCAATAAGTTTACCTGAGAGTACAAAAAAGTAGCCTACAACCTCTATTTTTGAAACTCGACATTAATAATGTCGAGTTTTATACATATTTTGCCACTTAAATTTTATTTTATTTTTATTGAAAATTTAAGTGGAACTTAACATTACTAATGTCGACTTTTACTTAAAAATACATGTAGAACTCGATTTTGAGGATATCAAGTTTTACATATAACTTGATTTTGTAAATATCAAGCTCCAAAATAAGAATATTTTGCTAAATAGTTTGGAAATGAGTATTTTGCTACATAGTTTTAAAACTAAGGGTATTTACTCATTTTACCCTTAAATTCTGAATGGCCAAAGTCAAATATCTTAATTGATAGGTTAAAACTCTCTTTAAAAAAAAAAAAAAAAATACTAACTTATTATTATTATTACTATTATTATTTTTTATAGGTTATTATTTTATTCATTGCCAGTGTAATAAACAACATAAAATGATGACAAGCAAATTAGGATTGTGTAAGCATTTTTATTTATTTATGTTTTTAACTAAGCTTGTTTTGTTTAGATGGACGCAAATCCACAGGATGAGTTTTCAAGCTTGGTTTGACCTGTAGACTGATGGTTGGAGTATTTTTTTTAATTTTTTCCCCCTCTCTAAGATGTCCTGTTAAAATGGCCAGGTGCAGTACTCATTGCTACACACCCTAATCCATCAAAGATTTCATTTTTCAAGTTTAAAAGTAATAGGTGTTAACTCTAATCCATTGTCAAGGTAATGATTTCAATGGACCGTCTGCCTTAAAATCAAATTGGCCAAAGCCAGCTTCAACAAGTACATTTCTTCTCCATTCATTACTAGTGTGACCACAATAACCTTCAAATTGACGTAAAAACGGCAAAATACTAGTAGAATTTAATGGATTTTGTATAGATTTTGATAGTGAAGAATTTAAAAGCAGTAAGACCATCCATCATAGAATACTATTAGAATTTGGTTTTGAATAAAAGAACTAAACTTAAATTACTAGCTAATTAGATAAATGTAATATGATTATGGTTTTACAACGTACCACTTATATGACGAAACCCTAACATCATAGATGGATCATGGATGGATTTAGAAGTTGACTTTGTGGGTTGTCTAGGATTCAAAATTTGTGCTCTCATTAATGTGTCATGGATCTTGCCATGTGCAGTGTTAGTCCACGTAACTAGTTAAATTTTTGGGTCTAAGTTGTCCACGTTACTTCTATTTCTTAGAAAGTTAAGCACACCTAGAAGCCTAGCCCACAACCAAAGACTTTCTGGCTTGCTTGGTCTGCCTTGTGGCTTGCCTGAGCAATGGACAAATGAGGTCCAATTTCACAATTGGGTTCTGATTTGAGTGTCATGGGAAAATTATACTTTTGCCATTGTGAATCATGTCATTTATCTACTATTCTACTAAAATAATTCTCATATGTTTAAAATTGTTAAGTCAACTTATGATAACAAATTTTGTTAAATTGACTCAACGATTTTAAATATGTGGAAGTTTTTTAGTAAAATGGTGAACAAATGACGTGGTCTATAAGAACTGTATAATTTCTCATTATGTTAGGGGGTTTAGGATATTTTGAGAAAGAAACTTGCAAGAGCTCCGAAGTGAATGGTAGTTAGGGTAATGACAACTCTAGGACTTTTGTTTGGGAGGTTCATTAAGAAACTTAAATTAAATGAAATTTAATAAAAAGAAAATTTGATATATCGAATTATTGATTTTTTTTTTTTTACAATTTTATTCTACGAGTTTTCATATTTTGAAATTGTTGCATAATAGTTCATCATCAGTATCTATAGCCATGGTGAGTAGCTATAACCATTTTATTTTATTAAGTTTATATAACATTTTTATTTTCATGCCATTGTCATTATCTATTTGTCATTGTTTTTATAAAAATATTTCAAACTAAATACAAAACTCAACTAATTTATAATAAATTAATTATTGATACACATAGCCAAACTCATTTATACATAAAATAATATAGCACGTGTCTTCTTAACCCATCAAATGCTTGGACAATTACTAACTTTACCTTTTTTTTTCTTGAATTACTAACTTTATAACAAAAAGTTATTATAATATGATCACAGAACACACACATGTGACAGACCATCTCTATTTCCTAATAATTAAATTATATAAATTATATTATATTTGTAACGGCCCTAAAGATGGCTCAAACTCACTTAGAATAGTGAAACCCAATACTTCAAGTCCAACAAAATAAATTTGTAAGAGAGTGGATTTTCCGAGTACGATTGCGATGCTAAGTAAATCACAATCTCGGGAATAATAGTACTAACGTAATTAACAAGAACGAAAGAGGCGTAGATTAAGTGCAAATTCTTCCTCGGGCAGGTCTGAGGAGAAGTTGTTTATTAATAGTCAAAATTGATTCTTTTACAATAGGATTTTCTAGTTTTCCTTCTCTAGTCTCTAGAATGTTCATCCCCTTTTCTAGAGGGGGCCCTTTCTTTATATAGCCCATTTCATTACATCTTAATCCTCCTTCTGTACGTCTCAAGGGAATAATTTGAATGCTTGTCCCATCAGGACCCTTTTAGAGGTGATAGAGAGAGTTGGGAGTTGTTAAGCCACTGTTCAGGTGTCTTTTCCTCATAAGTGCGACCATCTTATTTGGTGCAGAGCATTGAATGTGGAGGTGATGACTACCTTCCCAAATATTTCCCTTTTCCATTGCTTGTACGACTCTAGTGTCTTCCATAGTGCTTCACTCTCTAGTGCAGAAGCTAGGTAAGGTTCTCCCGAGTTATGTTTGCTCCTCGGATGATGAGCCCGTTCGTCCCCCTTTCCTTGAACCTCTTTTTCTAAGCTTAGTCTGGTTCTGGGTGGTCTTGATGTCTTCCTTTCTCGGTCTTAGCCCATTTGCTAGACTTGGGTTGATAGATGAATGAGCCTTTATTCATCCTCAGGTAGGGCCCATGGACCTTAAAATATCCTCGGGTCATTGGCCCCACAATATTTATATTGTACATGCAAACATCACAATTCATGTAGATAAAATTATAATAATAAATAATACATACAATCAATATCATACACACTCACACATATATGATATAAATTTATAATAAAGAGAGAGACACTCACATCTCACAAAAACTTACTTTTTACTCTTAGATTTAGAAATACTTATAATCAGGGTGTGCAAGATTTAAGTCAGGCTGTTTGAAAATATTTTTAAGAATAAATTAAACTAACAAAAAAAATATTTTATATATACAAATATTTTTTTTAAGTTGAATAGAATGTAGTGCCGCCTTGGAGTTGGGTTGTTATGGATGGAAAAATCATGTGACCATCAAATAATCAATGATGCGAACCAGTTGGCGAATCTTCTTATTGTGGTCACAGTCATATAATTTTTCTGTCCATAAAAAATAACAAAAGTTGGTTCCAATGAACAATTTATCGAATATGAAAACTTTGTGAAGTTGCAAGAAAGAAGTGACATCTTAGAAAATATTTTTGCAACTTACCCAAATTTTAGGGGATGTCTATGTATTTTGGCCACTCTATAAATCCGGTAGTTGGCTCTCAAATATTCACAGTATTCACGACCAATGGATTTCTCCAATGGATTTTGTCCCATCAATATAAAAGTGAATCATTTAGGTCCCCTAGAGTTCTGTATAAGCCCAATATGTCTTGGTTCATGCAGTTGAATATGATGCTTCATGCCTTTCTATATCTGATTTTTCAATTGATCATTTTACCCAAAAAAAAGAAATAAAACATTTAATTTTTTATTATCTGGTTTTTTGTGAGACTGGCAGCAAGAATTGTTCTATATACCGAATGTAGTATGTGTCCCTCTTTTTATATATATATATATAAGGGAAATTAAGACGATTCTATCTTGTATGGGATAGGATGATGCTAGATTTCCTAAATAATTCGGAAAAAATGTTTATACATCTTTATATTAGGTGTGAATTTTGAAAATTTATCTATTGGATTATATGTTCTTATCATATCTTTCATGCTTTCAATAATTAGGCCCCCTAGAGTTTGGTTTATGCCCAAAATGGCTTGGTTCATGCAGTTGAATTTGATGCTTCATGCCTCTCTCTCTCTCTCTCTCTCTCTCTCTCTCTCTCTCTCTCTCTCTCTCTCTCTCTCTATATATATATATATATATATATATTTCAACTGATCATTTTACCCAAAAAAGAAACAGAATCTTTTTATTTTATTTTAATTATCTACCTTTTTGTGAGATTGGTAGCAAGAAATTATTCTATATACTAGATGTAGTATGTGTGTCCCTCTTGTATGTAAAAGACCAATTAAGAGGATTTTATCTTGTATAGGATAGGAGAAAGTTAGATGCATGCACTAAATAATTTGGGAAAAAAATGTATGTGTATCTTTTTATTAAATGTAAATTTTGAAAATCTAAACATTGGATTGCATGTTTTTATTATATCCTTGATATTTTCAAAATTTCAAGAAGATTAAAAATCAATTTCTATATTATCAATGAAATATTTATTTACCAAAAAAAAAAAAAATTAAATATTTAAACTTCAAGTTTTTTGTGGTCTAAAATATTGCATAAAAAATAAGTTTATTAATTGAATAGTAAATAATATCCGATTTGAACAAAATTTGGTGTGCATGTTAAGAATGTAAGGAACATGCAATTTAAAGATTAAATTTTCAAAAATTCATGTTTAATAAAAAGATATGTGAGGAATTTACAAGGTTTCTCTACGATCTAGTCCTAAACGAGAAAGAAACCTTGTTTAAATAGTTTCTTAAAACCAGTTATACCCCGACAAGTGAGAATCTCCTCATTGCCTGATGTCAGAAAATGGGTTTTCTGTTTTGCAATTTTGGTAGCTTGAGTTTTTTGTGCTTAAATGGGATATTGAGATTGGCAAAGCTGATGTTTTCTACTTAGGATATGACATAGTGAACTGTATCAAATTATAAATGCTTCGATAACTCTGATGTTATTAAATATAATTGTCAATTCAGATTTGATTGAGATATGATTTGCAAAGGTGTGAGTGTGACTTAGTAGATTATAATAACAATATGAAACTTTTGATCCTGGGAAAATTATTGTAAGAATAATATATAACACTAAGCATTGGTTATGAGGGAACCGTTGGTTGTTATACCTTTCCCACACCTCTTTGCATGCAGCAAGTGAATGAGACTATTAAAAATATTCTGTTTTGGCATAAAAAACAAGAGGAAAAATAAAATGGATACGATTAAAAAGCTCATGTAGTGATGAGGCAAGCCGTAATATGGTAGTAAAATATGCATATATACATAAAAATGATAAGATCACAGGAGATCACGCGTGCTTCATGGGAGCTGCATGTGTTGGGCCGCCTCTTAAGTCTTAATGCATCTCCAATAATTCATTTTATTATACAAATTAAGTCATTAATTGATGATGTTTGAAACTTTATTTTACCAATTAAACCGAAAAACAAATAGTTACCCACAAAAAAGGAAAAGGAAAAGAATTCATCTAGACAATAGCAGCTATCTTTGTGCTTGATTATTATTCACAATGAACCTCGGAATCTAGAGAATAGGTGCTAATTAATTCAAGGCTTTAGTTGATAACTGTTCATCTTGGATGGTCATTTTGTTTGATTTTTAAGGTATATACCCCAAGAGTCGGTTTCGTTTTTGTTTCAAATTTTTACAAATAGTCTAGTTTTTTTTTAGCTCTTTTTAAGAATAAATTAACTTTTACATTTTGTTATACATTTAACATAAATATTATATATATATATTTTATAAATATTATACAAATACACTATCACAATAAAAAGTTGCCAAACACACTCTAACTATCAGTTCTACTCTATATAGATGTAAAATATCATTTTCATAGCTACATATGTAGATATGCGTGCAACAAATTTTAGTAATGAGATCAATTTTGCTGAACATAATGAGCAAACGAATGTATTAAGATTTTATCTTGAAACTGCTTACCTTTTTCTATAAAAAAAAAAAAAAAAAAAAAGAAAAAGTAAAGATTTTCTCTTGAAACTATGGGCATGTCATCGCTCTCTTCTGAAATGTAAAGAGAAGAAGAGCCACAGCTTGTACAAACATGACGTGACAGATTTGATTTGATTTGTGATGCTCCAAATACATTATACAAGCAACCATGTTGGTGATTCATCCTTAAAAGAAAAGCAACCACGTTGGTGCTTAGGTGGCCATGTCTCCCCCCAAAAAATGAAAAATTATTATAACATATGTAAGTATTTTACAATTTGGGCTTCAAAATTTTGACTTGTCCATTACTCAGATATTTAAACTGGTCTAATGACCCTCTAAAAAGATGATTTAGAAGGATAATAAATTCTTTTATATATATATATATATATATATATATATATATATATATTACACTACTCAATATTTTTTTTGTTTGATTCAAATTTTAACAAATCTATTATTGAATTAGGTTTCTTCTGATGTACTACATGCTTGAAAATTTTCAAAATGATTTACAATCAATAACTATGTCACCATAAAATATTTAATTTTAAGTTCTTGTAGTTTAATTGTGCATAAGAGATAGTTTTCTAGCTCAAATAGTAAGTAGTATTTGATTAATATAAAATTTGACATGCATGTTAAAAACTTATAAAACATGTAATCTAATGATAGAAATTTCAAAATTTTAATTAATTTAATAAAAAATTATTAAGTAGCGTAACATTACTTTTACACTAAGTCTAACTAGATCTTAAGCCTATATGTTGCAAGAAAGCAAAACAAAAGAATTTCGTGGATCCACTTTTGCCTAAAATGATTATTACATGCATTGGAGGAGTCAAAAAAATTTGTTGGGGTCAAATATTTGACAAAGTTTTTCTTCTTCCTAATTATCTTATTAGCATTGCAAAAATCAGTAGACTAGGATGCAAAAATCCTTAGGAAGGACAGTGTATGCGTATCACCCTTTGTTTTTAGGGAAAAATTAACGTAAATCCTAAGAATATTGGTTTAGAATTTTTTTATGAAAAAAGAAAAAAGCAATGAAATTTTTTGATAATTTTTTATATTTCTCATGTGATATCAATTTTTTTTTAAAATAATTTATTACCAAATGCACACAAGCACCTGTTAACATGACTTTTTTTTTTTTTTTTTAATTTTTTTTATCACCAGTAATAAACTACATTTTGTCAACGACGGACTGTGCATTTGCTCTTCAACATGTTTTACTTTTAAATACTAATCAAACTGGCCAGTTTATTTTTTATTTTTTAAAACTAATCAAATTGATATAGTGTACCCTTGAGCTGGGAATTTATTAATTCTTCTTGCGGTCTTGCGTGACCTAGAGTGCAACCCATTCATTTTAATATGAAATTCTTTTCTACCAAAAATTATAAATAAATAAAAAAACGAAAAACAAAAGCCAATATAGTATATTTTATAAAAGTAGTCTTTTTTAGTCCATAGTTGAAACTCAGTTTATAGGCCTAATATAGGATAGTTAATTAGCTAGTCGTGAACCTGTATAATCTATATATATATATATATATAGATTCTTGAAAAATCTTACTACATAAAACTTTATTTAAATGCACCTCCCCACTCCCCCATTATATGTTAGAGATTGATGCCTTGGATCGATCTCAATTTCTCAACATAACACGCAACAAAGTTTCCATCATACCTATTAGAACCCTTTATATTTGCTAGCCCCTCTACCTATAGCTAAAACCTTTCCATCTTCCATCTCATCCTCAAGTTCCATTCGAGCAAAAATGGCTACAACTTGCTTGGATTTACCCCAAAACTTCTCTAATCACCTAGAAGATTATCATGGAAGAATATCTGCTTCAATTCCATTCACATGGGAATCTCAACCAGGTACCCCTAAGCACAATTTTCGTAAAATTGAAGCTAATAATGATAATCTCCGTCCTCTTTCACCTCCACCTTCCTATAGTTATTCCGAAACCACAAGAAAACACGTTAGAAAGAACTCGAAGGCCAATATTATATGTGCCATCTTTCCCAAGCGCAATGGAAAGAAAACACGTCCGCCAACGTCACCATCATCATCATCTTCTCCTTCTTCTTCATTCTATACATCTTCACTACCATTGCCAGAATCATATTCAGTGTCATCTTCTACAATGTTGAACTCTCGTCAACATGGCTCAAGATCATCATTTGGTTCAAGAACGGACGAGGAAGAGCACGAATATGAATTGCCCGCTCCATCTTTTTTTGCACGCTTAAGTATCAATCGTGGAGCGAGTGGTAGGTTTAGAGGTTTGTATGCAACCATTATCAAGGTTTTGTTTAAGAGGTTATGAGTAAACAATTGGAGTTTCTGCATCTATCTGTGGCAGCTCTTGTTTGTTCTTATATATTTAGTTGTAACATGCACTGATAAACGATTTATATACCTTGCCGAAGCTAATACAATCCTTGGATGGATCAAACTCAGCAAGTGATCAATGGCACATATCAGTTGGTAAATCCTCTTATTGTGGTCAGGTGATAGTCATATAATTTTAATTTTCAGTCCATAAGAACTAACAGAAGTTAGTTCCAATGACCAATTTAGTAGATATGAAAACTTCACGAAGTTGTAAGAAAGAAGTGACATCTTAGAAAATGTTTTTGCAACTTACCCAAATTTTAGGGAATGTCTATGTATTTTGGCCACTCTATAAATCCGGTAGTTGGCTCTCAAATATTCACAGTATTCACCACCTGTGGATTTCTCCAATGGATTTTGTTCCATCTTTATAAAAGTGAATCATTTAGGCCCCCCCAGAGTTCCGTATATGCCTTTCTATATCGGAGTTTTCAATTGATCATTTACCCAAAAAAAAGAAACAAAATCTTTAATTTTTTATTATCTAGTTTTTTGTGAGATTGGCGGCAAGAAATTGTTCTATATACTGGATGTAGTGTGTCCCTCTTATATATAAAAGATCAATTAATAGGATTCTACCTTGTATGGGATAGGAGGATGCTAGATGTACTAAATAATTTGAAAAAAAAAATGTTTATTTATTTATTTATTAGGTGTGAATTTTGAAAATCTAACTATTAGATTGCATGTTTATATTAATATCTTCCATGCTTCCAATAATTATGCCCTTTCGAGTTTCGTTTATGCCTAAAATATAAGTCTTGGTTCATGCAGCTAAATTTGATGCTTTATGCCTCTCTCTCTCTCAGGTATTTGATATCAAATAATATTATGTCAATAGTATCGAAATTCAATAAGTATGAGACATATTGGCAAAAAATAACTATCTTATTAACAAATGAAAAACATGTGTTAGTGAGTAGTTATTTTTATATATATGTTTCTTATTTATTATATGGATGATATAGTATCATTTGATATAAAATACTTTTTCATTTTTTCCTCTCTCCCATCATTTACCCAAAAAGGAAACAAAATCTTTTTTTTTTATTTTATTATTTGGCTTTTTGTGAGATTGGCGGCAAGAAATTGTTCTATGTACTAGATGTAGTATGTGTTGCTCTTGTATATAAAAGACCAATTAAGAGGATTCTATCTTGTATGGGACACGAGAACGCATCATGCATGCACTAAATAATTTGGAAAAAAAAAAATGCTTGTGTATCTTTTTATTGGGTGTGATTTTGAAAATCTAACTATCGGATTGTATGTTTTTATCATATCCTCTATGCTTCCGAAATTTCAAAAAGATCAAAAACAAATTATTGTGTCATCAATAAAATATTTATTTATATATAAAAAAAATCAAATGTTTAAATTTCAAATTTTTATGTGGTCTAAAATTATGCATACAAAATGAGTTTATTGATTGAATAGTAAATAATATCCAATTTTAACAAAATTTGACTTAAATGTTAAATTTGTGAGATTGGCGGCATGAAATGATTCTATATACCAGATGTAGTATGTGTTGCTCTTGTATATAAAAGACCAATTAAGGGGATTCTATCTTGTATGGGATAGGATAACGCATGATGCATGCACTAAATAATTTGGAAAAAAAAATACTTGTGTATCTTTTTATTGGGTGTGAATTTGAAAATCTAATCGTTAGATTGCATGTTTTTATTATATTCTTTATACTTCTAAAATTTCAAAAGATCAAAAATAAATTGTTAAGTCATCAATAAAATATTGATTTACCAAAAAAAAAAAAAAAGTTTAATTTTCAAGTTTTTTGTGATATAAAATCATGTATAAAAATAAGTTTATTGATCGAATAGTAAATATATTCGATTTGAACAAAAGTTAACATCCATGTTAAGAATATAAGGAACATGTAATTTAATAATTAGATTTTCAAAATTTATATTTAATTAAAATATATATAATATATATAATATATATATATATATATATATATATATTGTGGAGAGTAAAAAGGTCCTGGTAGGTATATGGCCTTTGGGTCATACCGAGGAAGGCCGACCTACCCTTAAGTTCAAACTTCCTAGTACCTCGGGTCAGCTTATGCGCCGAGGACACGAGGACCTATCCGAGGTTGATTTTAACCTCGGATGGGCATGAAGAATCAGGAACATCATCGTAAAAGCTCAGAAACGACATGACGGAGACAACGGTTAAGAGGGGTGAACCCCTGGATGTCCTAGAAGCACCGGTGTTTGAAAAGTACTAAAGGCTGCCACCTCCACATTAAAGACCCTCACCTACCACCCTAGTCGCATTAATGGGGAAGTGACACCTGAACAGTGGAAATGGAGACTTCTGGTACTATTCCAGGGCACTGAGAGAAGAAATATCTAGGCTAAGGGGGAGATGGGGCAACACGTGTACGAAGTATCAGAAAGATGAGTATTTAAGGGGAAACCCAGAACAGAAAAAGGCGACCTCTCTTTCTGTAAGAAAAAAGAAAAAGAAAGAAAAGAAAAATAATATAAGAACAGTCCTCGGCTTACGTCCGAGGAGGTTGAGTTACAATATTTCTTGTTATTTTTAAGTGTTGTCAATCTTTGACTTGCCATACAACTCTTAAACTCTTCTAACCTGGGTTTCAAGCCCACACTCTACAAATTCATATTGTTTAAGGCTCATTGGGCCTGAGCCCATAACTGTTCTTCGGATCAGGTACAATTGTGCACTTACATATATATATGAAGTTTGAAAGGTTTTGGGAGAATTTTTTTTTCAAATAATTTGATGCAACCCATTACCTGGACAACTGAATCTTCTCATTTCCTGATGTTAGAATATAGTTTTCTGTTCTGCAATTTTGGTAGCTTGAGTTTTGTGCTTGGGAAATTGAGGCTCTGGTTGGTAGCTTAATTCTAATACACATTTTCACGTTTTAAATATCATTACATATTTTTACACATTTTTTACTCACACGTATTTCGAAAAAACTACAAACAACATTATTCAAACTCCTCTATCAAACGGGTTATGAGATTGGCAAAGCTGATTTCTGCATAAATGAACAATGGTGATGTTTTTGGATGAAACTTAAATTTTTTTGCATGCTTCGATAACACCGATATTGTTAAATATAATTGTCAATTCGGATTTGATTGAGATATCATTCGCAAAGGTGTGAGAGTGACTTAGTAGATTATAATAACAATATGAAACTTTTCATCCTGGGAAAATTATTGTAAGAATAATAACACTAAGCATTGGTTATGACAGAACCGTTGGTTGTTATGACCTTTCTCACACCTCTTTGCATGCAGCAAGTGAATGAAACTATTAAAAAAATTCTGTTTTGGCATAAAAAACAAGAGGAAAAATAAAATGGATACGATTATATAAAGCTCATGTAGTGATGAGGCAAGCCATAATGCGGTAGTAAAATATGCATACATACATAAAAATGATCAGATCACAGATCACGCGTGCTTCATGGGAGCTGCATGTGTTGGACCGCCTCTTAAGCCTTAATAAATCTCCAATAATTCATTTTATTATACAAATTAAGTCATTAATTGATGATGTTTGGAACTTTTTTTTTACCAATTAAACCAAAAAACAAATAGTTACCCACAAAAAAGGAAAAGGAAAAGGAAAAGAATTCATCTAGACAATAGCAGCTATCTTTGTGCTTGATTATTATTCACAATGACTTCGGAACCTAGAGAATAGGTGTTAATTAATTCAAGGTTTTAGTTGAAAACTGTTCATCATGGATGGTCATTTTGTTTGATTTTTAAGGTATGTAACGAAAGATCGAGTCAGTTTGGTTGTTGTCGTCATTACTCATTACTGTCATTACCGTTTAACTTATGTTTGAGAAAAGTTTTTTTTTTTTTTCAAATACATTAGCAAGCAACCACGTTGGTGATTCATCCAAAAAAGAAAAGCAACCACGTTGGTGCTTGGGTGGCCAAGCCTCCCCCAAAAAATGAAAAATTATTGTAACATATGTAAGTATTTTACAATTTGGCCTGCAAAATTTTGACTTGTCCATTACTCAAATATTTAAACTAGTCTAATGGCCCTCTAGAAGGATGATTTAGAAAGATAATAAATTCTTTTATATATATGACCGTGGGTTTATATTATATTTGGTGTAACTAGTTACTCTAAACTATATATATATTATACCACTCAATAATTTTTTATTAGATACAAATTTAACAATTTATAATTGAATTAGGTTTTCTTCTTATGTACTACACGCTTGCAAAATTTCAAAATAATTTGCAATAAATAATTATGTCATTAATCAAATATTTAATTTTAAGTTTTTGTAGTTTTAATTTTGCATAAAAAATAATTTCTAGTTCAAATAGTAAGTAATATTTGATTAACATGAAATTTGATATGCATGTTAAGAACTTATATATAAAACATATAATCCAATGATAGGAATTTCAAAATTTTAATCTAATAAAAAGTTATTAAATGGTGTAATATTATTTTTATACTAGATGTAACTTGATCTTAATCCTATATATTGCATAGAAAGCACAAAAAAAAAAAAAAATAAAGAAGAAGAATTTTGTGGGTCCACTATTGCCTAAGATGATTGTTATATGCAGTGGAGGAGTCAAAAAAAATTGTTGGGATCAATATTTAACAAAGTTTTTCTTCTTCCTAATTATCTCATTAGCATTGCAAAAATCAGTAGACTAGGATGCAAAAATCCTTAGAAAGGACAGTGTATGAGTATCACACTTTGATGTTAGGGAAAAATTAACTACATCCTAAGAACATTGGTTTAGAAAATTTTTTAAAAAATTATGAAAAAAGAAAAAAACAATTGATTTTTTGGATAATTTTTTATATTTCTCATAAAAGTGGTATCAAAATTTTTCTAAAATAATTTATTATCAACAAGCACCCATTAACATGACTTTTTTAATTATTATTTTTTTTTATCACCAGTAATAAACTACATTTTGTCAACCACGGCCTGTGCATTTTCTCTTCAACAAGTTTTAAATACTAATCAAACTGGCCGGGTTATTGAAAAAAAAAAAAAAAAAAAAAATCAAACTGATATAGTGCACCCTTGAGCTGGGAATTTATTAATTCTTCTTGCGTGACCTAGAGTGCAACCTATTTATTTATTTTAATATGAAATTCTTTTCTACCAAAAATTATTAAAAAAAAACGAAAAACAAAAGCCAATCGGACTTCTAGCCCTGATTTAATTTTATAAAACTAGTCTTTTTTTATAGTCTATAGTTGAAATTCAGTTTATAGGCCAAATATAGGATAGCTAGCTAGTCGTGATCCCTGTATAATAGAAATATATAGATGCTTGAAAAATCTTACTACAAACTTTATTTAAATGCACCTCCCCACTCACCCATTATATGTTAGAGATTGATGCCTTGGATCGATCTCAATTTCTCAACGTAACACGCAACAAAGTTTCCATCATACCTATTAGAGCCCTTTATATTTGCTAGCCCCTCTACCTATAGCTAAAACCTTTCCATCTTCCATCTCATCCTCAAGTTCCATTCAAGCAAAAATGGCTACAACTTGCTTGGATTTACCCCAAAACTCCTCTAATCACCTAGAAGATTATCATGGAAGAATATCTGCTTCAATTCCATTCACATGGGAATCTCAACCAGGTACTCCTAAGCACAACTTTCGTGATATTGAAGCTGATAATGATAATCTCCCTCCTCTTACACCTCCACCTTCCTATAGTTATTCCGAAACTACAAGAAAACACGCTAGAAAGAACTCGAAGGCCTGTCTTATATACGCCATCTTTCCCAAGCACAATGGAAAGAAAACACGTTCGCCAACATCACTATCATCATCATCATCATCTTCTTCTTCTTCCTCATTCTACACATCTTCACTACCATGGCCACAATCATATTTAGAGCCATCTTCTACAGTGTTAAACTCTCGTCGACATGGCTTAAGATCATCATTTGGTTCAAGCACGGATGAGGAAGAGCACGATTATGAATTGCCCGCTCCATCTTTGTGTTCATGCATAAGTATGAATCGTGGAGCGAGTAGTAGGTTTAGAGGTCTGTATGCATCGATTATCAAGGTATTGGTTAAGAGGTTATGAGTAAAAATTGGAGTTTTTGCATCGATCTGTGGCAGCTCTTGTTTGTTCTTATATATATATATATATATATATATATATATAGTTGTAACATGCACTGATAAACGATTTATATACGAGTACCTTGTCGAAGTTAGTACTGATCCTTGGATGGATCAAACTCATCATGTTATATTATGATTATCTAAGTTCGCTTATTTTCTTGTTTTGCAACAAATTAAAGCGGGGAACTATTCTGCCAAGTCTTGTACCATTTGATTAGCGAAATTAAACAAACTAGAAAAGTTTCTTATTGCAAAGGATACGTTGACCCTTCCGATGTAATAAAAATTGAAAAAATAATTCCAAGACGGTGCATTTATCTTTTTTATTATTTGTGTTTCTTTATCTTTCTATTCTTTTGTATTTTGTATTTTTTTTATAAACAAATTAAAAGATACAAAATTATAGCCATACAAGTTACCAATCTCTTGTACCAATTCGTTGGAAGCTCAAAGTCCCAGGCAAGATCAAGCATTTCCTTTGGAAGTCTTGTACCAATTCGTTGCCCACTAAGAAAAATCTGGCAAAGAAAACCATTATATCAGAGAACATTTGTCATCTCTTCTCTGAGCATCCGGAAGATGTTTTGCATGCTCTGTGGGGTTGTTCAAAGGTCCAACAGGTGTGGCAAAGGAGTTTTGGTTGGTTGGATAATAATGATGTTGCAGCAGGTTCCTTTTTTGATCTGGTCCTTCTTGTGCAGTCAAAACCAAGGTCGTTTCCCCTGTTTGCAGTCACGGCTTGGGCTGTCTGGCACCACCGTAACAAGTCTCGCCTCCAAGCAGCCACCATTCCTCTTAATCGTATAGCTGTGTTTGCAGAAAATTTTCTGCAGAATTTTACTGAGGGTCACGGGCAGAAGCTGCCACCTGGGAGAAGAGCTGCAAGGGTCGTTAAGTGGAGGCCTCCGAGTGAAAATGTGGTGAAGATTAATTTTGATGGTGCAATTTTTGGGGAATCAGATTGTGCGGGACTCGGTGTGGTTATTCGTAACTCAGAGGGCCATGTGGTGGCGGCCCTCTCTGAAAAAATTGTGAAGCCCTTCGTCAGCGGAGATGGTGGAAATATTGGCTGCTCGGCGTGCGGTGCTTTTTCCTTTTGAATCGGATTTCCTTTGCTCAGTCTTTGAAGGGGACTCCATTGGGGTTATCCAACTTCTACAGAATAGGCTGATGTACCATTCCCAGGGGGCATATCTTAAAAGACATAACGTCTTATCTAAATTCTTTTAAGAGGTGTTGTTTCTCTCATAGATAAAGTAATACTGTAGCGCATGTCCTAGTCCAGAGCTAAATTATCTTTTCTTTCAGAAGTTTGGACAGAGTCTTCCTCCATTCATCTCTTCTTTTGTTACGTCTGACCCTCGGGTCTAGTTTTTTAACGAATTAGCTCTTTCTAAAAAAAAAAAAAAAAAAGAAAAGTTACCAATCTATTTGAAGTTTGAACAAGTAAAAGTTTTTTCCCCCCTTTCCACTGAAACAGGACGTATAGAAGCGTTGAAATTAGTGGATACATCGCTTTCAAAACAGTCTTTCAAAACAACGAGAAGTTAGAACTTAGAACCAATTAGAAGTAGAATCAGGGAAATTCATAGACCTAAAATTTTGTGCGGTTGTGCCTCTTCAGGCTTGTGAAACGAGTAAAGGAAAGGAACAAAGTATACTCGAAGATTCTTATGCCATTAATAACTCTTTTTTTAATACACTTTTATGTTGTTAAGCATTAACTAGACGTTAATTATGACCACAAATAATTTAGAAAAACCACCCACGTGACCACATGTGATCTGAAGTGAACGGGATTGAATTATTGGGCAGTGTTCTGTTGCTGCTTTTGCTGCAACTAGCTACCACAGTTACACTAAATACGTTCACAAATCAAAATTCCATTGAAGCCTTTTCATTGAATAGCAATAAGAAAATTGGATCCCAAGTCTCAAACAAAACCTTCTTACAAAATATACTAAGGAATGAGATCGTACCTAAATGACTATCAATCAATCAGTCTCACCAGTAACAGTACGCCCTAACCCAACTGATCTATGGAATATTTTAGTTTTATGAAAATTGTCGGCAGATCCTAATTGAAGGGATGTCAATTTTTTCTCTCTCTCTCTTTCTCTCTCTCTCTCTCTATATTTCATTATTATTATTTTTTGGCCTTGTATGGAAATTTTGACCTGGGCATTATTATTTTAAAAGTTTGGACCCAGTTTTATATTCCCTCGTGCTGCATTGCACCTGTTTTGGATCCCTGAAATTTGCATTTTATATTGGAATTTGAGTTCAGGTTGACTTCTATGTTTATACGCGAGTGTCAGCAATGGATTATTGGGCACTAATCCACAGTTTAATATAATAAATATTAGTATTACCTATTACTAAGTTTAGTTTGACTTCTCTCTCTCTTAAGATCATCTTAATGATGACGAAATCACTAAGGGGCCATCAATTTTAATTTATATATATATATATATATATATATATAGAGAGAGAGAGAGAGAGAGGAGAGAGAGAGAGAGAGAGAGAGAGAGAGAATTTATCTTAATTGGCCCCTAAAATGTTAGAGAGATGAAAAAGTGAGAGAATGGAAAATGGGAAAGAGATAGAAAAGTGAGAGGGTAGAAGAGATTTTAATTTTCTCTCATGAACTCATGGTATTTGGTTTGGGAGTGAAAAAGTAAAGGATGAAAAATAGTTTTATTTGGTTGAGAAAAAAAATAAGATGATGAAAAATATAATTTATATAAATTTACTCTCTTACCCCTATTAGATTAAAAAAAAAAAGTAACATATTATATATATACTATGAAGCATGGGTGCGGCGTTTGGGCCACTGCACCTGCGTCGGACGCGGCCGGATGCGGCGACGTGCAGGCGACGCCGTTGCCTACCCGTCCGTGCCGCGTCCGGCAATAAAAAATCATTTTTTTCGGCGCGATTCGCGCCGATTCGGGCCGACGCGCGCCGATTCGACCTGAATCGGTCCGTATCGGGCGATTTCGGCCGATACCGGCCGAAATTCAAAAAAAAAAAAAAAAAGAAACAGGTGCGAAACGCACCGTTTTACTTAGCCCAAAAAAAAAAAAGCCAAACGGCTGCGTTTTGTAAATTTTTTTTTGAAACCCTTATATGCCTAAGCTCTTAGCTCCCTCACAGATCAGTGATCACTCGTCCCAGCAGCCAAACCTCTCTTCATTTTTTTTTTCTGTACTCTCAGCCGCCCCACTGCCCAGCCCCTGCCTCTTCAAGCTAGTGCTCTCAAGTCTCTCCCACTCTCTACCTTCAGTCCTTCACACTTCGTCTCCCTTGCTCTCCATGCTTCATAGCTGTCAGGTATCACAGTTGATGGCTCTCACACTCACACTCTTAGTTTATTGTTAATATATGATTTTTTAGTTAGTTAATAGCTAAATTTGCAACTATTAGTTATTATGATTTGTGATTGTGTTGTGGATTGTGATGAACTGATTTTTTTCTATTTTTTATTTTATTTTTTGTGAGTCTTGTGACGTTTAATTTTTTATTTAGTTAATACTTAATAGTTATTATTACTTAGATTTGTGATTGTGTTGTGAATTGTGAATCTGTGATGATTTGATTTTTTTTTTTTTTGTGAGTTGTGACATTGGGTTTGATTTTTTATTTAATTAATAGTTATTATATATTTGGAAATTATTTGTAGGTTAAATTGAATCTGTTGAATTTGTGTATTCTAGTTATTATTTACTATTGTTCTTAAATTTGGTATATGTTTATATAATGTGAAAAAAGTATGTTTAGCAATATATTAAAAATATAAATAAAAATATTTTTAATAATTTTTTAATCGCCGCACCCCGCCGCACCCGCACCCTACTTTTTCAAAAATTGCCGAGTCCCGCACCCGCACCCGAATCCCGAAACGCACCCGTGCTTCATAGTATATATATATATATATATATATATATATATATATCTATATATATATATATATATAAATTTTATATGGATAGGTACTTCATTTTTTTACAACAACCAAAACGAATGAGGAAATGCTTAAAAAAAAGTGATTAGGAAAAAAATGGATTAAAAAAACCAAAAACAGATTATAATAAAAAAAATGATTTGAACATAAGGATGAAGAAAAAAAATGAGAAGAGAGGAAGAAAAAGACAATATGAGAGAAGATGACAAAAATCAAGAACAAAGCCCAAGGAAAGTTGAATACTACAGTATTGAGCCAAGTGGATGCATGCTTCGATCTAGTCCTTGAATGACAACCCATTGCCTAGGACAGAAGAAATAGGTAAGGCGGCAGGGAAAAGAAAAGCTCTACAACCCCAAGCTATTGAAGCACATAGGGAGGAGTCCAAGTCCTTCCTGTCACATCATAGCAAATCATCTGATGGCAAAAGTTCCAAAGGGAACATACCTCACTCCAAAACAAACCGGAGAGCTAAGGAAGGTGTTGGGAACCAACTAGGTGGTGTGGGCTCGAGAGAGTCTAGTGGGCTTTTTGTGTTAGGAAGTGACGCTGGCTTTATGAATGAGAATGGGCCAAATCAAGGCCCATTTCTTTTTTCCAGTTCATCAAAAACTGAAACTAGCCCTAAGGAAATGAGAATAGAAGCTCAAGTTGGCTCCCTTAGACGCAGCAACTATGGAGAAAACAGAAAAGTGGGCGATTTTCTACAAGGGAAAGGTTATTCTAATCGGGGACAAGACAATACAATGGATAAGGCAAGACCCAACAGAAATCTAGGGGTGGTTCGATCTGGAGTTAATGTTGGCATGGAAGAATTTGTTTCCACTTATGGAGGAGAGTAGGAGACTGGGATATCTACCTCTGAAAGACGATGCTTGGGTGTTGACTCTGAACCCATGGTGGAGATTCCTCTCGGACAGGCTAGCTGTGCAAGTCCCTCCACCAACAAGCTTCGACTCATCAGCTCTAAGATCCAGGGTGCTAACCTCGTAAAAATTTCTGACTAAGGCAGAAAAGGATTGGACCTAGCCTGTGAGGAAGATCCTAGAAGACAAGCCTGTGGAATGCTCTATAATGAAGAATCTACACAGGGTGAAGCTACTTCAATTTGCAGAGGCTAAGATCAGTGGCACCATCCTTATCAGAGCGACACAAGAGGAGATAGGAATAATAAAGCATTCGATGACTCTGTTTCAAGAGAGATTGGAGATGATAGCAGAGCTGATGGAAGCATGGAGATTGAGAGACACTGAGGATTCTTCCTCCTTGGTGCATTTTGATTCCTCAACTACTCCTTTTAAGATCATGAATACTTTGATTTGGAATTATAGAGGAGATATGAAACCCCAATTCAGGAAAATAGTGATGGACTTGGTGGAGTGGCACACCCCAATTCTCATGGTCATCACGAAAACAAAGTTAAGTAGAGCCAGGGCTGTGGAAATTATTAAGACCTTGCCTTTGATGGATTTGTGGTGGGAGACACAATTGGATTGCAAGGGGGATCTGGTTACTATGGAGAACAGATTTGGTGCAAGTGGATGTCTTAGCGTCAACAGAACAAGAAATTCATGCCATCATATAGGTAAGTTCTCAAACCTTAAATTGGATGATTAGTGCTACTTATGCTAGTCCTAGATTTGCTAAGAGATGCATGTTATGGGAAAACCTTAAATTAATATCTAAATTGCATGACCT
The DNA here is from genome assembly GCA_014183005.1 of Castanea mollissima. Taxonomy (NCBI): domain Eukaryota; kingdom Viridiplantae; phylum Streptophyta; class Magnoliopsida; order Fagales; family Fagaceae; genus Castanea; species Castanea mollissima. The sequence continues at coordinate 30,061,457 of JACAVU010000006.1, read as the reverse complement.
TCCATGGGTTCTTATGGGGGGATTTTAATGAGGTTATAACTGATGGGAAAAAGTCTAGAGGCAATCCCATTTGCTAGAGAAGGGTTAGGGCTATTCTAGATTGTATGAATGAGTGTTAGATGATGGATTTGGGTTTCGCAGGGCCGAAGTTCACTTGGTCCAACAAAAGAGAATTAGGGGGTCTTATTCAATGTAGATTGGATAGATGTTGGGCCAATCCTAACTAGAAGTCTTTCTTCCCAGAGGTAAATGTGATACACTTAGCAAGAGTTAACTCAGATCACTGTCCTTTCCTGCTCAACCAATACCCTAGCAGGGATAGTGCTCCTAATAGACCTTTTAGGTTTCAACCTATGTGGCTAAACCATGATGACTTCCTAGCCATTGTTAGAGAGTCTTGGGCAGGGAAGGAAGCTGACCTAGCAGGAGCAATAATAAACTTCACCCTAAAAGCTCAAAGTTGGAATAAAGAAGTTTTTGGAAATGTCTTTGTTAGGAAGAAACAAATTATGGCTAGGCTATTGGGTTCTCAAAGAGCTCTTGCCAATAATCCTAACAATTTTTTGATCCAACTTCAAGATCAACTATCAGAGGAGTACAATCTTATACTTTAACTTGAGAAGGAGCTTTGGGCAATGAAGTCTAGGGTAAACTAGACCATTTTTGGGGGAAAAAAAATACAACTTGCTTCCATATGGCCACCCTGACTAGAAGAAGTAAAAACAGGATTACTAGTATCTTGAATAGTGGGGTACTTGGACACATAATGTAGAGGAAGTCAAGAAAGTATTTGTTACTAGCTTTAAAAAGCTTTATCAAACTAATCAATTAGCCTGCCCTTTGAACCAACAATGGGATTCTGAGTGGTGTATGAAGTTAGATGAGGAGGAAGCTTTAAAAATGGCTCTCATGCCTTCTAACAAAGAGAGGTGAAGAATATCTTTGCTTGCCAAAGAATGCCTGATTATCTTAACCAAACATTGATTGCCCTTATTCCTAAACAGTTTGGTCCGGAGATTGTCAGCCAAAATAGACTAATAAGCCTATGTAATTCTGTCTATAAAATAGTCACAAAAATTCTTGTCCGTAGGTTGAGACCTCTGCTGCCTAGCCTCATTTCTCCTATGCAAGCTGCTTTTCTTGAAGGTAGGAGAGGTTCAGACAATGTTATCATTTCTCAAGAGCTTATTTACTCTCTTGGGAAGAGGAAAGGTAAAGATGGATATATGGTGATGAAAATTGATTTGGAGAAAGCCTATGATCGCCTAGAGTGGAGTTTCATCAAAATGGTGCTTGTTCATTTTGGTTTCCCTGAAAGCATCATAAAGCTTATTATGACTTGTGTTTCTATAACATCAACTTCTCTTCTCTTCAATGGAAATACACTTGAGCCCTTCCACCCCACAAGGGGAATTAGACAAGGTGATCCCATTTCACCCTTTCTATTCCTTCTTTGCATGGAATTCTTGAGTGCTCAAATCACGAATATGTGTGAGGATAAAAGGTGGGATAAAATCAAAGCATCCAAGAATGGACCTAGCTTCTCCCATATTTTCTTTGCAGACGACATACTGCTTTTTGCCAAGGCTAATGCCAAGAATTGCACTGCCATCCTTGAGGTTATGAATAATTTTTGCAACTTAGCTGGGCAAAAGGTGAATCATGGAAAATCTAGATTCTTCTTCTCTCCCAATGTCACAGCTAGAAGGAAAAGGAATCTTTGCCAACGCTTGGGAATTATTGCTACTAATAATCTTGGTAAGTACTTGGGCTTCCCCATTATTCACCAAGGCAGGGGGTAGTGCTTTTAATTTCATTATGGAAAAAGTCCAAAGTAAGCTTACTGGTTCGAAAACCAAGCTACTGTTAAGAGTTGGGAGAATTGTGCTTGTCAAAACAGCTGCTGCCCCCATTGCAGAATACTACATACATTGCCATGCTCTTTCCAACAAAGTTTGTGATGCAATGGACAAGATGGTAAGAGATTTCATATGGGGCTCAATAGATGAAAAGAAAAAAATGCATATGGTCAGTTGGAACAAAATTACTCTACCTAAAGAGTTGGGACGATTGGGGCTTTTCTCCATGAAGCATAGGAACCAAGCCAATATTGCCAAGCTTTGTTGGAGGCTTGCTAATGAGGAAGAGGTGCCTTGGGTAAAAATGCTAACTGCCAAGTACCTATCTCCAAATAGAATCATTGAAGAGGGAAGGAAACTTCCTTGCTCTCAGATTTGGGTAGCTTGTAAAAAATGAGGTCCAGTTTATGTTAAAGGTTTGAGATGTTTAGTGAAAAAGGGTGATTTAGTGAAGATATGGATGGACTTCTGGCTCCCTAATAGGAGGTTGAGGGACCTTGTAGAAGGACCCCTTACTTGAGAGGAAGACAAACTTACAGTCAAGCAATGCTTTGATGAAAATCATGTGTGGAATCCACTAAGTATTTCCTTTAAGCTTCTAGAGAACGTGCTCAACATCATAAATGCCACCCCTTTCTCTTATGACCAACAATCAGAGGACTCTCTCTTATGGGCATTCTCCAAAAATGGTTGTTTCTCTTTACAACCAGCATACCTTCTTGCTAGGGGTTTAAACCCCCTAAACTTGGACACTATGTCTTTTATATGGGTTTGGAAGATTGAAGCCCCTCCCAAGATTCAATTTCTCTTATGGCTTTGTCTCCATAATAGTTTACCCACGGCTGAAGTGCTGGGTTCAAGAGGGTTAAGCCTTGACCCAATTTGCACTTTGTGTAATAGGAATTTTGAATCAATTGAACACCTTTTCAAAGAATGTGAAATAGATCGCAAGTTCTGGCAAGAGCTTCAAGTACCATTCTTCCTAAGAGAGTCCTTTAAACTCCCTTTTAAAGAGTTGCTTGAAACCAATTGTAAGGCAGAGATGAATTCCAAGTTTCTAGGCATACCATGGAGAATCCTGTTTCTAATGGGAGTTTGGCAACTGTGGCTTCACCGGAAAAACTATGTTTTTCGAACAGGGAAGGTAGACTAGCTGATATGGAGAAGATGCATACAGACTAGTGCATAATTTTTCTCTATTGGGTTAGACAGTAAAATTAAAAGGCCAAAAACCATCATTCCAGTAGAATGGGAGAAGCCGCTAGTGGGGTGGATGAAGCTCAACTCGGATGGTTCAGCCTTTGGGAATCCAAGAAGGGCAAAGGGCGGAGGAATAATAAGAAACCATGATGGAAATTGGGTGCAAGGTTATGCTAGAAGGCTCGGACATACTAGTAGCTTCATTGCTGAACTATGGGTGTTAAGGGATGGCTTGATCATGGCAAGAGAGCTGGGATTAAACAATCTTATTGTAGAGCTTGATGCTTTACATGTTGTAATGCTTATGAATAATGACTCTACCAATTTATTAATGGAACCCCTCCTAATTGACTGCGGGAACCTCTTGAAGGAGATCCCAAATAAGCGGGTGGTCCGTACCTATCGTGAAGCCAACCAATGTGCGGATGTGATGGCGAAATTAGGAGCTAACTCTTTATCTTCTTTTGTTGTCTTTTGTAACCCACTGTCTATGGTTGAGAGTGTTTTGGCTTTTGACAAAGCTAGCATGCAATGTAATAGACTTGTGAGTTTCTAGTATAATGCGTTTTCATGGTTTACCGAAAAAAGAATGTTAGAAGGTAGTTATTTTTGTCCACAAAACAAGAAAGACTTTGTTACCAATTTTCTCTTCGAATGGGTGAGATTGGTTTTTGGTGGGTACAAGGAGAAAATACCTAAGTTTCACAAAAATATCTCCAATTTTCCACCACAATCAAACAACCAAAAAAACTTTTTTCTCTCCTATGTTCTATGTTCCTTGTTTTCACCCAAACGGATTTTTAAAAAATGTATGTGAACAACCTTTACTGATTTGTTGAAGATCCATATAAAACTAATTTTAAAAATTTTGGTATTAAAACTTTGCTGCTGTTGTTGTTAAATATATAGTATTTGAAACTCACGGTCCCCAAATTATATTAAATTAAAATAAGACTAAAATGAGTTGATTGGCTCATGACTAAATCAAAAAGTTAGATAAATCTACATTTTTCCTTATGCTATGCTTAGGAAAATAAGACGAAATAGATCTTTTTTTTTTTTTTTTTTTTTTTTTTTCTTCCCCTTTTATACTTTACTTTTGATCAAAGATAGATAAAAAATTGTAATATTTTGTTAATTTTAGCATGTACTTTTTAAGTTTGTTGGAAAATTTTGTTATACGTCTATTAATTATAAAATACTTCATTTACATGCCAAACATATTTATAATATATTTTATACTACTATATAAGATATTATGTAATATGTAAAGAAAAATTAATCCTCACTTTTTATTTAGCCCAGCCCCTTCAAATATAATTTTTTGGCTCCGTCACTGTTCATCTATTTATATAAAAGAAAAAGAAAAAAAGGAAAATAAAAAGAAACATATTGCCATTTTAACATAATAGTATTGAGCAATTATCACAAAATTAATGCCATAGATGCTAAAGATTCTAGTCCATTATTTATTTTATAAAGCTAAAAAAAATTTGAATTACAAATTATTCCGTCTATGTTTGTTTGTTTGTTTTTTTTTTTTTTTTTTTTATTTCGTTCCTAAATTTTCTTTTCTTTCTCAATTTAGTGCATCAATTTTTTACTAAATGATTAAGTGTCATTTAGTTCTTTTAGTGTCATTAGTTTTTTTTTTATAGTCTCATTAGTTAATTAGACTATTAATATCTTTTAAAATATTACAGAGTATTTAATAATAACATATTATTTTTTATTTAAAAAAAAAAACAATTCTTATCAAACACTTTACCCCTTTTATTGTCACTCGCATGCATGGATCGACTTGGGTTAGGATGTATAGAGCAGATGTTACGTTCTTGGGTAGAGCTGATGCTAGAGGGTTCCAGGATGACTTTATAGACGAAGGTGATGGCGCGATCCAGGGAGTTTTATCTGGAGCTTTAGGGTACAAAGGAAGCTGAAGAGCACAATCCACCGATAATTCTATCTCCATTGTTATGTTGTTGTTGAGGGTTTAGTTTTGGATTGCATTTTTCCTTTTGTTTTCATTAGTAGTCCACATTTTATTCATTATAAAAAATCGGGCATGTTGATGGGAATGGTGTTCACTGGGTGACTGTAGGCTGTAACTAGTTTATTTATTTATAATTAATAATTTGTTATATTTTTTAAACAATTATTATATGGAAGAAATAATTTCTCAACTCTTTAGAAACAAAAAGAAAAAAATTCAATAGTATGCTGTGTTAAACCCTTCGACAGAATTAAATGGGAGAACTATATTGAAAATTTTTCAGCAAAAAAAAAAGAAAAGAAGAACAAGAAGAAGAAGAAAGTAAAACAGGTATACATGGAGGGAAAAGATTCACATGGGCTGCACACGGGCTGGCATGAAATGTTATTCACCTAGTCTGGGCCAGTGGCGGCGCCACGTTATGGTCAGGGTGTTCCCAGGAACACCCTGACTTGAAATTTATATATATAATTTTTTTTTTTACCCTTAAAAAATAAAATAGGAACACCCTCAATTAAAATTAGGAACACCCTCACATAAAAAAAAATATATATTTGTTCTACTTCCAAGCCAAAAAAAAAAACCCAAAAAAAAATTTCAACTAAAATCTGAAAAAAAAAAAAAAAAAAATTTGTAACAGAGAAAAAAAAAAAAAAATGTAAGAGCAAACTGCAAACGGATCACAGCAAGCCCAACAGAGACAGATCACAGCAAAATGTAAGAGAAAAGAAAGCGAACAGATCACAGCAAGCCCAACATCAAGCCCACTACCCACGGCAAGCCCAACAGAGAACCCACGGTTTCTCAACCAAAAAAAAAAAATTACAGACCCATCAGGCATCAGAAACCTCAAATCAGTTCAGAGTTTCAGACTTTCAGTACATCATCACTTAAGCTCTTCTCAAAAAAATTAAAAAAATTAGAAAAGCTAGACAAACCTAAAATAGGAGAAACAGAGCAACGGCGCTCCCCGAAGCTAGATCGATCCACCGGAGATCGGCCTCGTCGCATCGGAGACGGTCCAACTCCAGTCGCTCATCGGAGATCGGCCTCGTCGCATCGGCCTTGCTGTTGATCGGTCCGCACATCGTCGCCGCGCTCATCGTCATCGTCGCTGTCGCCATCTCCATCGCCGTCGCCGTTGCCATCCCAGGTATTTCTCTCTCTTTTTCTCTCTGACTCTCTGTCTCTCTCTCGCCTCTCGGTCTCTCACTCTCTCTATACTCTCTCAAGTCTCAAATCTGAAATGAAATAGGAATAAATTATAAATGAATGAATGCCTTTCATCTTTATTTATGACTCTCTCTCTCTCTCTTTACTCTTTAGTCATTATTATTTTTATGACTTTGTTAGTTTGTTTGTTTGTCATTTTGTCTGTTTGTCACTACCAATTGGTGATCCGTGATTGACTGCTGATCCAGCAGGCAGCAGCACTTAGTTTTGCTCTTTTTTTATTTTTTTTATTTATTTTTTTTTTTATAAATTTAAGTTAAAGTGTTACTGAGTGCTTGGAGCACTCAGTAACACTTTAACTTTATTATTTTTTTTTTACTTTTTAAATTTGACATTTTGCTTTTGGCTTTATCTTATGATTGAATCTTATCCGTTGATTGGTATGTAAATTGAAATGTATTGGTGTTGGTGTTGCCGTGTTGGACTATTGGTGTGTATTGATATTGGACTCAACTCAAAGACATTAATTGTCTTTTAGCGTTATTATGATTTATAAAATTGTGATTGTGAAATTTTCTGATTGGTAGCTAGATTTTGTGAAATTTTCTGATTGTCTTTTAGCGTTAATAATTTAATTAATCAATACATTATAAAAGACAAAAAAAATTAAATTATGTTAGACTAAACAACAATTAATAATCTTATAATTAATGAAACAATAATATAACAAATTATAATTTATAAAAGACAAACAAATTAATGAAACAACTAAATAATAATTAATAATTTATTGATATTTCAAATAAACTTATAATTTATTTTTTATTCTTTTGCTAGAATTATGGACAAATACTTGATAAAAAAACCGCGTACTCAAGATTCATCTCCTGTGCAAGATTCATCTCCATCTTCTAAGTGAAGTCGTGTTGACTTTAACTTAGAAAATCTTCCTTCAGATCCTGGGCTACGACAAAAGATATCATCTTATCATCCTAATAATCATGATGAAATAAGAAGATATTATTTAGGAAAAGGCCCTTGTCGACCTCCTCATGATTACCCGGTTTCATATTTTTCTGGAAAGCCCCGTCGATTTAGAGTCGAATGGTATGAAAATAGAAATTGGTTGGAATATAGTATAGCCAAAGATGCAGCATTTTGTTTTTATTGCTACCTATTTGGGAAAGATGTTGGTAAGCAAGGAGGAGGTGACACTTTTGTAACGAAGGGATTCAGACTTTGGAATCAGGTTGGGAAGTTAGATTCCCATGTTGGAGGAGTTAATAGTGCTCATAACCAAGCTGTCAAGAAGAGCAGTGGCGGCGCCACGTTATGGTCAGGGTGTTCCCAGGAACACCCTGACTTGAAATTTATATATATAATTTTTTTTTTTACCCTTAAAAAATAAAATAGGAACACCCTCAATTAAAATTAGGAACACCCTCACATTAAAAAAATATATATATTTGTTCTACTTCCAAGCCAAAAAAAAAACCCAAAAAAAAATTTCAACTAAAATCTGAAAAAAAAAAAAAAAAAATTTGTAACAGAGAAAAAAAAAAAAAATGTAAGAGCAAACTGCAAACGGATCACAGCAAGCCCAACAGAGACAGATCACAGCAAAATGTAAGAGAAAAGAAAGCGAACAATGACTTGTTTTTAGAGCTTCAAGGAGTTAGTGAACTTGCTGAAAAGTTAGTGAGCACGAGGAAGCATGAGACTTATCCATTAGTCTATTTGCTTGTGAAGTTGGCTTTGACCCTTCCTGTTGCTACTGCAACAGTAGAAAGAAGTTTTTCAGCAATGAAATATATAAAGAATGAACTGCGCAATCGAATGGGAGATCAGTGGATGAATGATTGCTTGGTTGTATATATTGAAAAAGATATAGCTTGTAGCATTGATAACGAGACTATCATGCAACGATTTCAAAATATGAAAAATCGTAGAAGGCAAATGTAAATTTTATGTATTTACATGTTTTTTGATTATTGTTGTCAATATATAAAATTTTCTTTTTATTAGATCGTGTCATTTATATTTATTAAGGAACACCCTGGAAAAAATTCCTGGAGCCGCCACTGGTCTGGGCTTGGGCAGCCAAGAGTTCAATGTTACCTTCTTAACAGATTGGTGTAGAGAAAGAGGGATCTGTTAAAAAAAACTTAGGTTATACAAAGGGCATGTCAACTTCACATAATGTGGTTTAAGCGGTTATTCAGCAAAAAAAAAAAAAAATAAAGTGGTTGAAGCGGTTTTTATTTAGGGTAAATAAAAGCTGCTTCAACCACGAGTTCCACTTACACCCGCAATGAGTTATACTCAGTCATGAAACTTGGCCATTTCGTCACGACTAAGAACAACCAAACGCAGAGCCTATTGTTTCACAAGAAACCCCTCTATTGTTGGTACTTATCAAAAAACCCTTTGGCAATTATTTCCAAGTTTGGGTCCTTCTCATTATTTCACAGTTGATTTCTTACCTCCCACAAGAATCTTTGACTTCCGGAGTACTATCTAATTTCAGACCTTTTTTTTTTTTTTTTTCAATTTTTTAAATTTCACCAAAAACAATCCCATCCTTCCAAAACACAGAAAGTCAGAAACACAATGATTTAACTTAGTTGCGAGTTTAGCCGATTTAAACACTCGTTTTTGTGTTAAAACAAAACGTTGTAGGGTTGTACGTATTTTAATTAAGTTTGGCTTGTGTGTTGAGTTGAGTCAAAAACTAGATGATCGAATTCAAGTTTTAGAAAATTCATTCAAGCGATACTTTATTGCTAGAGCGAAAATTAGGTGAAACATTTTGCGTGGAGAGCGTGTAAAAACATTCTACCAACATTGTCTAGCCTTAAAAGGAGGGGGATTGTTGGAGATGACTTATGTGAAGAATGTAGGATGGGCGGTGAATCATTAGGACATGTTTTTTGGAGTGGCTTTTGTGCTTCTAATACTTTGGTCCTTACATCAATTTTCTGCAGCAACAAGATCTGTATTTTAATGACTTTATGGAATTGTTTTGGTTTTTGGTGCATGTTCAGAGAAGTGATAATGATGTGCTCTCATTGGCTGTGACCATTGCTTGGGCTTTGTGGACTAGGTGGAATGAGAAAAGACATGGCAGGAAGTTTATGACAAGATTGGAGTTGGTCAATTGGTGTGGAAGATATATTGATTCATTTAAAGCAGCAACTTCTACAGATTCAGCAAGTTCTCCAAGTGCAGTACCTAATCCTCCAGATTTAGAAAGTTTCCCAAGTGTAGCACCTTCTGCACTAGCTTCGGCATCACATTGCAGACAGGTTTGGTCACCTCCAGCGGGTTCAACTTTTAAAGTAAATGTTGATGGGGCTGTCTTTGCGCAATAAAGGAATCCAGGGGTTGGAGTTGTAATTCGTAATTGTGAAGGATTGCTTATGGGAGCTCTGTCAATGAAGCTAAATCAGCAGCTGGGTTCCTTAGAGGGCGAAGCAAAAGCTTATGAATTGGGGATTTTGTTTGCTAGAGATATGGGCTTTCATGAGATTGCTCTTGAGGGAGATTTTGTCATGGTCTCAAATGCAAATTGCTGGCATTTCTCCTCCTCCATCTTTAATAGCATCAATTGTGTGTGGGATAAGTTCTCTTTTAAGTGCCTTTTTTTCTATTTCACATGTTGGTAGGAAAGGTAATCAATTAGCTCATTTGTTAGCAAAACATGCTTAGGGTGTTAAGCAATTTGTTACTTGGATAGAGGAGCGCCCTTATTTCTTAGAACATGCTCTCTCAGTTGATGTTTTTTCTTCTTATTAATGTTAATGGAATTTCAGTTTTTTATCAACAAAAAAATAAAATAAAATAAAAAATTGAAACTCAAATTGTAAATTCTTTTGACAATTGTTGATTGAAATTACGTACATAGTAAACCAAATTGTTGTATTGCTTGTTTAATTTAATTTTATCTAAAACCCAAAATATTTACATCATCTTTGTTATTTGTGAGTGCTTCTTTGAGTGTGTAAACTATTTGATCTAGTGAATTCATCCTCTACTACTGGTAGACTTAGGCTATTGCTAAACCATATAATTCTTCGTAATTATAATTACTTAATTTGAAAATCTTTCTAAAACCCAAGATATTTTCACAATCAATTTTAGAATTTTTTGCTTATGCTTTTTTACGATTCTCTCCCTAGAGTGTTTCTCATTGTGAGAAGTATTTAAAGTCTTTTTTTTTTTTTTTGAAAATTCCTCACCGTAAGCCTTAACTGTGAGGTTGAAAGTTTAAAACACCATAAGTGTTGTTCATTCAAATCATATCAAATTTAAGCCTTCGCCAGTGAGTTAATTAATTGATGGAAATCCACTAAAGAGTTATATTTAGAGTACTAGAATCTCAGGTTATTGTGGACGAGTTTGTTGAGCTTACATAGAGAGTTTATAATTGCAAAGGTTTTGTAAATATATGCTATTATATATAATTATTTTTTCTATAGTGAATTTCCTTCGAAGTTGGATCCCCTGAGTGGTTTTCCTTTGAATGGTTTTTCACTTGATTTTCACTTTGTTACCAAAATCTTTGTGATGATTTCACTATTTTAATTCTTATTGCTCTTAAATTTAGTAATTTGTAACTTTTTTTGTGTGGTAATTTGTAACTTTGGTTAGTAAATCCATTTGTTCTATCTTTTTGGAATCAATACCTATTTGGTCCATCAATCAATTAATCCGCAGTTTAAGTCCTCCAGGGTTTGAATTAGAATTTTTCAAAATTCGATCTCCATATAACCACATTTTAATTGAGAAATACGAAAGTTTATTGAAATGTCAATTTATGATGATACTTCTGTTGGGGAGATAACTTTATTGATATGGCAAATTGAGGTGTTAATATTAAATATGGAGAAATCACTTAAACCATTAATTTAGAAAAAAAATTTGGTTCTAAATGTGTTCGTAAATTAATTAATTTAATTCTTTTTATATGAGACGTGTAACCTACATCCAAGGGGATATGAGGCTTGTTGAAATTGCTATGTGCATTTATTTTTCTTTTTGAAAAAGACCTATTTGTAACTTAAAATTTAAAAGCGATTGTCTCGTGCAGCCCTTTATCAAATGCTAGTGGGGGTAAAATAAAAAATACATTAGGGAAAGCATTAATGAATCTCTGCATCTCACAGCCACAAATTAATTGTCTGTCAATTCTCAATTCCTTTAATTCTTGCTTTCACATCCAGCAGTTTGGTCACCTAGGGACTCATCTGAGCCTCCAATGGATAAAAAGAAAGGGAGAGAGAGAGGTCCTCCAATGTATTGGGAGAAAGAGAGAGAGAGGGAAAGGAAAACTAATCACCTAGAAAATGCCAAATCAGTTTGGACTTGGTATGTTTGCGTAGGTCATAGGTGCATATCTCTTCTTTGCTATTTGCTACTTCAGCATCTAATCGTATCAACCAACGTACAATAGCCTTAATTGTCAGAATACAATAATAATAATAATAACAATATAGAATTAAGTGCCTAGCTACCTTATGATATTTTATGCATTAATTATTTCTCAGAAGAACTAGGACTTTACTTTTTGTACACAAAACGGCTTTAGGTTTCGCTTTTGGCCTTGCATTGACTGTTAGATATCAGAAAGAATATTTGTTAGTGCTTTAGCAGGAATTTATAATTGCCTGAGTAAGTTTGTTAAAGCGTATGATAAGTTATAGTGCTTGGAAACATCTGGTTTTTTAATTTAACTAGCCCATCACATGAGATGATGATTTTACCTAGGGCTTTGAGAGGATGCTCTTTGTTATTATGATTAGGTAAAATCAAGACTGTTTTGTTAGTAATAATGTTAAGTTAAAAATGATTAGGTTACAGATAAGGGTGCAAAAGGTGCTACTTAATAGCCCTAAAATACGGGTCAAACAAGAGTCCTCTCTCTCTCTCTCTTGGGGTTGGGGGGAAGAACAACAACATACTTGGTGGGTCTATTTCCTTGCATTTTAAGCTAGTTTATTTTTAGTTTAAGGAAGATCCCTCCAAATATTCCCTTTTTAGGTTTCCCTCCTTTTCTTCACCTACCAAGATATATACTGCAAAGTCTAAAAGTCACAAAGACAGTAACTGCCTTGTTAAGCGTATAGGCTTCAACTTCGTCAACTTGGCCTTCACCAGAAAAGCACATCACAACGCCGTTTCTTTCAAGAAATTTAAAACAAATAGGCAAAACCCACAGCAAAGATCTTTGGACCTATGACTGGCAATTTCCAGTCTAAAGACAGAAAAAGGGAAAAGTAACATTTGAAAGAGAGCGCCGCATGAACTGAATGCTAGAAGCAGACCACTTATTTTTATGTCTCTTTTCTATACAACAAAGCTTCTTAGCAGGTACGGAGCCAGGTTCCAATTGAGGGGGGGCTGAACTATTAAAAAAAAATGTGAATCCAAATTAGCATTCATTTAGTAATAACAAAATAATTGTTTCTTATTATGTTGCAATACAATAATCTATGTTTATTATCTCATTATATGTCGTGTAGTCTTCTAACAAAAAGACTAATTAATTTTTCTAAGTACATAAGAAGATAAGAAAAAAAAATCCAAAGATTAAAGAAAGAAAAAAAAAACCATATGAAAAAGATTTTTTTTTTTAATATAAGATAGAATTTCTATTCTAGCTTAATTTAAGTGTATATGTGTGTAAAGCGCCCTCTTAGAGACTTGAACCCCGACCTTTGCCCCCCATACCCCACAAGCACTTATATTTGTGGAGTGACGAACGCACTAAGGGTGTGCGGTGGTTATGAAAAAGGTTATTTAGTAAGCCTATGAATGCCATAATATTTAATGCATATGAACACATATAACAAACTTGGGTAAAATATAGTTAACACTCTTTAGTTTAGCAATTAAGTTAGGTTTTAGGATTAAATTTATCTGTTTTAAATAATTTTAAACCTAGTTAGGATTAGCCCAAAACCTATCCGTCTTATAAATTGTAAGGTGACCCCACTTGTCCTCCAAAATAAATAAAAATAAAAGCAAGCAAGACAACCCCACAGCCAGTGACCCAGTATGCCTTGACTCAGTAACCCAACAACAATTAAAAGACAAAACATTGACTTTACCAAAAAGTCTAAAAGTGAGAGAGTGATCAAAGAAAGTTAATAGAGAGAGAGAGAGAGAGAGAGAGAGAGAGAGAGAGAGAGACAAGACTTTGAGAGAAATTACCAAGGAGCAGTAGATTGGGTCTCTGCCAACGTGATTCAAACTGCAAAATGTGAGTCTCACTTACAAGGAATGGATGTGTGGCAGTGTGGGTGTGGCAGTGTGGGTGTGGCTTGTACTGCTATGCAGTGGAAGTGAAGGAGACAAGAGTCTCTCTATTCGATTGGTATGAGGTATCAGTATGAATTTAGGGATTTAAAAAAAAAAAAAAACTAATAGAAATAGGAACTGTCCATGTGATTTTTTTTTTTCTTGTTTTTGAAGGGCTAAAAATGGGCTAGAGATCTATAGTTTTGTTATTGTTGGGTTAATTTCGTTGTTGGTTGGAATCTTGGGGGGGGGGGGGGTGTGGGGGGCCAATAGGAATTTTCATGGTTTGCATACTAAAATCTCATGTAAACATATATGGTAGGTAAAAAAAAAAAAATTGGGGGGGGGGGGGGGGGCGTAATGAATCAATGACTATGTTGCGTCAAAAGTCAAACATGCATGTAGACTAACTGAGACAAAGTCGGAAAACAAGAACACATGGATATTGACCATCTATAATTAACCATTTATCCTTGTTAACTTGCTTCTCTAATGAGTAAATCTTGTCCCATATAAAGTGGCACAAAAAATGCCACAACACGCTCATGTGACAAGTTGTGGTTAGTGGAAAAGTGATGGTAAATCCATGTGGAGACATTCCTCCAACAGCCACAACTCGCCACATGGGCTAAGTGTGGCATTTGTTTTGCCACTTTATGTGGCACAAGACTTATTCTTCTCTAATGGGCTCATGAGTAGTTTAGCATCTTTTCATATTGGAACAATTTTAGTTTCCAAGATGTGTACTTAATTTAGATGATTAGACAATTCAAAGTTTCCTTCTATTTGCATATATAATTAAGACCATAATTTTGTCCATGAGAGAGAGAGAGAGAGAGATGTAGTAACTAACGTTTGTACACAAGGTAGGCTACTTAATATGATTTGTTTATATCACAGTATTACTTGGAGGGAAAAAAACTTTAAAGCTAGTGTTAGGTCCAATAGACTAGGTGTTGGCAACCGATGACAAAAAAAAAAAAAAAAAAAAATTTGAGTCTTGTTAAAGATTTGTTCAAGATTCGCTGAAGAAAACCAAGAATCTATCAATTTGACTGCAAGCTTGACTAATGGAGGTTTGATTGCAAGTTAGACTAATCAAGAATCACATATTTATTTTTCAAACTTGGTGTGATTTATAAAGTCCGCTGTATACATGAGTTTTTGTAATGCTAATGGACAATCTATATAAAAGCCCATTAAACAAGACTTAGACAGGCAGAAACCCAAAATTTTATAGAGAATAGATCCAAGCCTCCATCTATTCAACCGATAAGAGTTTTAGAGAATATAGGGAAAAATCAACACGGTGTTGATGCTGCCACAATTTTTTCTTTTGAGTCTTGTTAAAGATTTGTTCCAGATTTGCTGAAGAAAACCAAGAATTTGTCAATTTGATTGCAAGCTTGACTGATGGAGATTAGTTCAACTCTAGTTCAATTGCAAGTTCGACTAATCAAGAATCACGTATTGATTTTAAGACTTGGTGTGATTTATAAAGACTGTCATATACATGAGTTTTTGTAACGCTAATGGACAATCAATATAAAAGTCTACTAAGCAAGACTTAAGGGGTTAAAGAGGCAGAAATCCAAAATTTCTTAGAGAATAGATCTGAGCCTCTATCTATTCAACCGATGAGAGTTTTAGAGAATATAGAGAAAAATCAACACGCTGTTGATGTTGCCATAGTGCAAATCTTGTATGAAGCCACAGAGAAATCCAACTCTACAATAGTTGTTGGTCTAAACCATCAAATGGATTTCTTGGACTCACAAACAAGGAAGATTGTATGTAATCAATTAACCACAGTTGCTGATTAATACTTTTGAGTAAAGATTTCAAAGTAAAAAAATAGGGGAGTTTGTGTGCAATAGTCCATTATAAAAGAGTCTGTGGATTTGGAGTTACATGCGATTATGACCATTAAGTACTACTTGAGGAAGCAATAAATTTAGAGTTAAGTCTGTTGTATAAACAACGATTATATCTAATGGATATGTTGTCTTGAGGATTGTTAATGTTAAATTATCTCTAATTTTTTTTAATGAGAAACCACAATTTCACAAGTTTTCTAGGATCACCATATTGCTGTCTTTTGTTATTTCTATTGGATTTACTATTTTATTGCTTTATTGGTAGTATATTTAATCGGTGACAATTAACCCAAAAATTAATTGTCACTGTATAGCTCTTAGGGGAGTATCTTAGAGCACTCACATCTGGTTTCTACAAAAAATTTCATTTTACCATTTCAAAAGCTTCTTTATCATTTATACCATACTAATTTATAACACACCCAACATCCCAACTTTTATTTTCCTATTCAACTCATTAAAATAATATATACTACCCAATAAAATAATAAAATCCAATCTCTCTCACTCCCTTCTCCCTCATTAATTTGTTTATCTTTTCTTCACTGTCTCTTTCTTTCAACCACCTATCATCACCGCCACCTTTGCCACAAGAAACCCACCACCACCATAAAAAAAAACTCACCCCTATCACTAGGAATAAAACCCATAAAATCCACCACCACCTCCAACCACAAAACCCACAAAACCAGCACGACAACAACACAAAAATTCAAAGAAAAATTCGTCACAACTACGGCAATAACACACCCACCACCACCATGGACAAAAACCTACAAAAAATCAAAGAAGAATTCACATCAAAACCCACCTCAGTTACCACAACCAGAGACACAACCACATATTGACCAAAACCCATCATCATAGCCCCCACCACCGCACTGTGAGGCACACAACCATAGAACCTAGCCACAACCACACCCATGCCACCACTGCACCTCCACAACCAAAACCTTTATGCCACCACAACCCACCATGACCCAGACCTACCATACCGCTGCCACCCACCAACCCAAAACCCACTCCCACACAAATCAAAGCCCTACACCCACACCACCAAAACCACATCAAAGACCACCACACAACCTAGATCAACCCACATCACAAACCCAAGTCAACTCACACCATAAACCCAAACTAACCCACACCACAAACCCAGATCAACCCCACCATCACAAACCACCCCAAAAACACTATCCAAAAACCCATGCTGCCACCATCAATTACAACCCACGCCCATGCCTTCCTCCACTGCTACCACCACCACATGTGATTTTGGGTTTGAGAAAATGAGTTTTGGTTTTGAGGAGAGGAGAGAGCAAACCAAGAACCAAAGTGAGAGAGAAGAGAAGCAAGACGAAGAGAAGTGAAAGAAAGAGAGAAAAAAGTAATAAATAGAGAGGAAAAGAGAGAATAAAATATAATAAAGAGAGAATATGCACAATTTTTTTTTTTTTTTTTTTTTTTTTTTTTTTTTTGTAATTGTAAGACTTTGCAAGACTGGGTTATTGGGGGTTTTGGAGTTCAAATGCTAAATTGAACTAACATATGGCATTTGCAAGACCTAATGTGAATGCTCTTAGGAACATGTCCTCTCAACCAATTTAAAGGGATGATGCATTGTCAATACCTCCTCCATCTCAGAAAGAGAATTTGATAAATATCACACACATATGCACACACACACACAATATATATATATATATATATATCCCAGCTTGTTAGCATTAGTTGCCATGATCAAGAAGCTATTTCTTCACATTAAATGCAATAAAACAAATCGTTATTGTACAACTTTGTGGGGAAGTATCATTGGAGCATATTATCTTAACTAACAAGTGGGCATAGTGTATTGTCATGACCTCTCTCACTTTATAGGGAGTTTTCTACCAACATCCACTCACAAAATCCTATAAATACTGCCTCCAGGCCATGGTTGTTAAAATCATGATATGGGTCGTAGGATCGCATGATTTTATGATCCCACCTCACAGAAAAATTTAGAATCACACAAGGATTGTAAAAATTGTAGGATTGCATGTAGGATTGAATAGGATTGTAGGATCGTATGGGGTCCTACCGATCCTACCAAAACGTAAAAATCAGTTTTTTTTTTTTTTTTTATTATTTATTTTAAGTTCATCTTTATCAGTTGTATTTGTAATCTCAAGACTAAGACATTGTACTTTATAAATGTATCAACTAAGTGGTGGGACTCATGGAGATGACTTTCTTTAATTTAAATTTTTTTCTATAAGAATATTGAGCTTGACATATAGCTCTTTAGGTTGTGAAAATAATTGGAGTACATTTGAATAGTAAGACCAAATGACTTTGGTATATTATCCTCCAGTTAAGAATTCTCTATTTAAATTGGTACAACTTTAAGTACACTCAAAAAGAAGAAAATTGTTTAAACCAAAAAAAAAAAAAAAAATTGAATGAGTTGGTATTCGTTATGTAAAACTTGAAAATAAAAGAGAAAATACCTAAACCATCAATTGCAAAAGAAGAAATTAGTTTGAAAAACTTGTCTTTGGATGATGAGTGGTTAGCAAGAGGTGTCGACCAGAAGATGATGGTATAGATTTTGATGAAGATAATGAAGTAACAATTCTAATCCCTTCCTTTATAGATTTTTTTTAAAAATAAAATAAAAGTTACATGTGTATAGTGTGAATGTGTGATCACTATTGTATCATTTGGTTATCAATGTTAGGTAATGATGAGGGTTCAAGAGCTACTGCTGAAGGAAAAAGTGTGCTAGTATTTTGGTACTTAGTTAGTTTCTAATTAAACATTCACTGAATTAAATACATTGCATTAAAACTTAAATATATTTGTTTCATTAATATAGACATAGCAATGTAGAACATGCAAATTACATCATATGATCAAAATCTTTATTTTTTTTTTATGGAAAATTTATAATTTACATGATTATTCAATATACAAAGTCACTATCAATGTGTTTTTTGCTTCAAATTCGAAAATAGGTAGGATTTTACAATCCACGATCTACGATCCGATCCTACAATCTACGATCTGATCCTACGATCCACGATCTTACTTGCCTCCTGTGACCTTACGTAAGATCCCAATTTTGACAATCTTGCTCCAGGCATTGAAAAAGGTACCGACTTAGAATCTTAATACACGGAAAATTGTATTTAAGCTTAAATTATGAATATTTTCGCTAACTTAACCCTTGAAAGTGCCTATTACTAACCTCATTGGTTGGTCTAAAGCCTAGGAAGTAGGCTATGTCATTCCTATAGGATCTCACATGATGAAATTTCACTCATTCCATTATCCTGTTTAGTTAGAATTTTTGGTATAATTCCTTTTTACCAAATTCTCTCTGTACATATTTGGTAAACCAAAATGATTATTACAATTAAATACATATAATATTTTATCTTCAATTGTATTTGTTGACAAATACGGGTTCTTTTCATGTCACTATGATCAATTATGTTTATTTATGGGTTGGGAAAAATATTAATTTATTGGTTGCGGCCATATTGATTCTCTAAAAGTTTGAAGGTGTTAGAATGAACTGTCACACTCAGTTTAAGGTGAAGATTTTTATTTCTAAAAAAAAAAATGAAGCTGTATAGAAGAATGTCACATTATTTAAATGTTGTTTTATCAAATAATAAACGATAACTTATTTTAAATTATGTGGCATCATATCCATCTTTAGATTTATAATGTACTAAATCTGAAGTTTGAAATAATCTCTCCAGTTTAAAAGCCAAACGTAGAGAATTTTGTTTTAATGACAAAAAATACAATCATCCTATAACGTTGGTGAATCGTCATTGTAGTTTAATAAGTTTAAATTTTGTTATTTTAGTCTATTAGCTTTGACAATGCTACTAGTTTAGTCATTTTGTCCATAGTTGCTTGAAAAATGCTGTTAACTCTCTTAATATGACT
The DNA here is from genome assembly GCA_014183005.1 of Castanea mollissima. Classification (NCBI taxonomy): domain Eukaryota; kingdom Viridiplantae; phylum Streptophyta; class Magnoliopsida; order Fagales; family Fagaceae; genus Castanea; species Castanea mollissima. Next base: position 30,042,114 of record JACAVU010000006.1, on the reverse strand, counting down.
CTATTTTACATCAAATTTTTAATGCTATAAATGTGAAATGACATTATTTTTTATAGAGTTAATGATGTTTTTCAGATGACTGTGTATAGAAAGACTCAAATTTCAATATTGTTGAAGTTAACAGACTATAAATTGACTAAATTTAATCCTAGTGAACTAATATGAAAATTTATCAAATTTATAGGGTGTAAATTATATATTTTATTCTATACTTATACCACTTTTAATTAGTGGCTGTTTAGTGAATGTTGTAAGAGGAAACATCTAAATGAATCTAGGGATAAGATTTGGATGATTGACATTGACAAATGAACTATAATACTAGATACATCAATATCCTTAGTTCACTAGTTATTTTGTTAATGATGTTATTTTCCTTAATACAAAAAGGTTTAAACTTTGTTATTTTAGTCTACCAACTTTGACAATGCTATCAATTTAGTCATTTTGTCTATAGTTGTTGAAAAATACTGTAAACTCTCTTAATATGACACTGTTTTACATCAATTTTTAATGCTACAAATGTGAAATGATATATATATTTTTTATAGAGTTAATGATGTTATTCAGATTATATCTATTGCAGCGGTCTAATGGTATGCCACAATATATCTCACGTACAGAGGTAATTCAAAAAAGTATCGCAATATGTGACATATAGCCTCAGTTTTTGAAACCGCTACAAAATACCTGCCGCAATAGCCCATTTTCTTGTAGTGTATTTTTTATAGAGTTAATGATGTTATTCATATGGCTATGTATAGAAAGACTCAAACATCATTATTGTCAAAGTTAACAGACTATAAATTGACAAAATTTAATCTTAGTGAACTAAAATGAAAATTTACCAAATTTATAGGGTGAAAATTATATATTTTAATTTTTTACTTATACCACTTTTAATTAGTGGCCGTTAAGAGAATGTTGTAAGAGGAAACATCTAAATGTATCTAGGGATAAGATTTGGATGAATGACATTGACAAAAGAACTATAATACTAGATACATCAATATCCTTAATTCTTAATTTTTTTAATAATTGATTTCTAATCTTTCCCTTCGTTCTACAGTTTTTTTCCTTTTAATTATGCATTACACAATGTCCACCAACATTATCATATGATCTAATGTCTGCAATTTTTTCAACAAAAAACAAAGTCACAAAATTTGGAAAACAAATATGAGGCACCCAAACAATGAAAATCTTTTGCAGCCTATTATGACAATAATCTAAAGCAAGCTCAGTATTATCCAACTAAAAAACTTAAGCAAGCTCAGACATTTAGGTCAGATGCCTGCTTTCAAAAGTCAAATACTCAAGATTCACACGTGGCATGTTATTGACAGAGCTCTTTCTCTCTCTCTCTCTCTCTCTCGCTAAATGACAAAACCAAGCTAATCTGTATCTCACTCAACAAAATCGGATACTTGAACATAATCTAAGGATATCACCACTCGATAACAAAAAATCAGAATCTCTCTTCAACGTTTTCTCATAACTCTTTTGATTAGTTCTTATATATATATATATATATATATAAAATACATTGACCTACTACTTCCTCCAATTACCTTGCCTTATAAGCACTCCTTCCTTAATCTTATACTTCTTTGTTTCTCCTTATTATTTTGGTATACATCTTTTCTTTGTTTCTTCTCTGTGAACACGCCTTTGCTCCCCACAATTGACCAATTCTGGCATGCTTGATTAATGTCCAGAGACAGGTAAATATTATATCTAAGAAAGTTAAAACACTTTACATTTCTCTTGACTTTAACACTACAGGATGTTCAAGAAACTCAATATCTTGTGTCTTATTCTTCTTCATCTTCTATCTTAATAAATCATCTTGTTGTTAATTAGGGAGAGATTGGATGAGATAGCGAAAAAGATCAAAAGAGAGACAGATGCAACTTCTCAAATGGGACGGAGGCATTTACTTGGTCCTTCTGGGACATTGAACACTATCACACCTTGTGCTGCATGTAAGCTTTTGAGAAGAAGGTGTGCTGAAGAATGCCCTTTCTCCCCATATTTCTCTCCACATGAACCCCACAATTTTCAGCTGTTCACAAAGTTTTTGGTGCAAGCAACGTCTCCAAGATGCTAATGGTATCCAAATATCTCTGATTTACTTTTTTTTTTAAGCTACTTAGAGCTTTTGATGAAATAGCTTCTGATTTTTTGTCCATTTTGGTTTATCTAGGAGGTGCCAGAGAGCCAAAGAGCTGATGCGGCAAATAGTCTGGTTTATGAAGCAAACTTGAGGCTGAGAGACCCAGTGTATGGGTGCATGGGTGCAATTTCTGCTCTGCAACAACAAATACATTCTTTACAAGCAGAACTTAATTCAGTAAGGACTGAGATATTGAAATACAAATATAGAGAAGCCACTTGTAGCATCAGTTCTTCTAGTCCTGCTGATTTAGTTCCTTTTGGGGCTGTTTCCATTGCAGCACCACAACGAACTCTTCGTCCTCCACCGCCGACACCTCCTCCACCACCACCACCTCCACCAGTCTTGTCTTCTCCACCTATTGTTGTCACTTCTTTGTCTTCTTCGTCTTCTACTTCTTTCTATATACCACCAACAAGCACAACCAGTTACAGCTCCATTTTGAGTGGTAATGTCTCATATTTTAACTGAACTCATAGAATTTAGTCCTTATTTCTTCTTTTCTGGAAGAATAATCATGTTTAGTAGATTAGAATGACCATTTGATATATTAGGATTGATCTATTTGTTTTTCTCTTATTATTCCTTATGATTGAGAAGTTATTGAAAAATGTAAAGAGAACTTGGAGTCTATAATTGTCATTCCAATCCCCACCATACCCGTTATGCGATTCTTTTTCAGTTCTTCCTTTTTTGTTTGGAGGGGGTATAAAAGTTTCCAAAATTTTGTTCCTTTTGTTTGTTTGTTTTTGTCTTGTTTTCTTTTTTAACATGAACCCCTTTCTATGGGCTAATTTAATTTTATCATTTTATTCCGATACATGCTCCAATAGTCTCTTCCATGGTTTCTTCATCAAAGGCACTGGCTGAAAATTAATAATAAGTTATAAAGCTTAGACCACAAAGTGTCCTGCTGCATGATGAGCCATTTTGCTTTATTTTTGTTCATTTTCTCCAAGGAAGAAATTTAGAAAACAAGAAACTTTGAGATTCAAAATTCCTCCCAAATTAAAAGAGGTGTGTCATCACAGTCTGGATTGGCTAATTGGTCATCACATAAAGGCTGTAATTTCGGTAGGGTTCAGTGCTCACATGCAAAAACACAATCTTGCACAATTAGTCATTGACTAAATGCACGTGTGGGGAATATCTAAATTTGACTAAACCTTTAGTCCCTGTACATGCTAGTCTGTGCAATTGAAGATTTGAAGGACCTAATTAAAAGCTTATTAAGGAACTTCGGGGGACACAATTGAATCACCCCATGTGAAGTTTGAAAACTTTATGCATTGAAATTTAGCTTTACCCGCAATTTGTAGTTTTAGCCTTTTTTTTTTCTTTTTTCTGAAAAAAGGGGGTGGGATTTTCAGTCTGTAGTTTGATACTGAAAAAGTCAGTGACAAGCATATGCTATAGATTTACATTTATTTTCTTGATCTGTTTTCCCATTTGTTTTCTTACACAAGCAAGTGTTAGGTTTTGTTTGGGCGGGCTTTGCTTTTTTGCCTTCTCCTCTTGGTATATCATTTGACAATATAGCTTAACGTATAAGAACATTTAATATGACTAATATACGCCAGAATAAAAAAGAAGTGCATGTATGAGGATCACCTCATCTTGCCTGATCAAAATGTGGTGCCAAAAAGTCATTTGCCTAGTTTGAAATTCTAGCTACATATGCAACTCATGCAATTCAACTATTATAACTTTATACTTACTGTGTATTTGGTTTGTAGGTTTGGCTTTTTTACTAATTTAATTGTTTAATTGCTGGAAGTGGATAAAACTACTATTATAATTAGAAAAATTGAGATTTTAAAATTTTATACACAAGCAAATAAGTTAAAGAAGCTTTTTTTAACTAAACCAAAAACTCAAACTTTGTTTGGAAAATGGAAATTAACCATCAAGTTGTGTCAGTATGAGGTAAATTAAATGATAGTGCATATATCACATGGCCCTTTACATATAATCCCTTTAGGGGCAGCCTAAGGACCCATAATCTATAAAGGTCATTCAATTCAAATACGTACAGTAAATAATTTCTCACTTTTCCACTTTTGCATATAAAGAGCAAGCATTTTTGAATCACGGATTGAAGAGTGGTCAGGCTCTCAAGTACTCAAATTCAACTTTTTTCTGAAGTACTAGCTCTGAATATGTCGTCCAACTAGTAAACACTTTCTTAAGGGATTTTATTCTCCGGTATCAAAGAAAACAAGAACAAATAAATAAAAATTAATGTTGAAAGCCGCTTTCCCACTTGATGAAGTTTTGGTGTTTATAAAACAATTCTTTGAGCAGTCAATGACAATGCCAACAAGTTTTAAATTGTAAGATTTATTAAGTTTTCTTGGCGTGTGGAGCATAACTTAGTGACAGAGGGAACCAAATTACGCACTAGATTTATTAAATATTCAACAACAAAAAAAATTGAATAATTGCGTGTATGTTATATAATCAATTTCAACTCCAGAGAGCCTATAGAATTATGGTGGAATTTGGTTTCACGTCACAATTGCTTGAAATACCCGCATCTAGGCTTGTCCTTACCATCTTTCTTTAGTATAAAACGTTGTATACATGAATGTGAACTACCTTTCTTTTGTCTCAGCATAGCCTCATCTTTCAACATGCACGTGTCTGCATCTTAACGTGTTCAGTAAAACTAACCACTGAACACAAATTCTTCTTAAATTTGAAAGCATTTCAGTATCCTCCAAAATAATATATATATATATATATATATATAATTTTTTTTAGTTTTGACTAATGTTGCATTAATGTGGGGTTGATTAAAATTTTATTGCTTATGAGCATTCCTAGATACAATAATAATAGCAAACACACTTGGTGCAATGGTCAAATGCTTATGGAATGTGGGAGACGAGAGTCGGGGTTCGAGTCTCTAGGAGGAAGTTTCACATACATATACACTTAAATTAAATTAGAATAAAAATTCAATCTTGTATAAAAAAAAATACAATAATAATAATCTATTAAAAACTTTTCTTATAAAAAATACAAAAGCTTTTCTTATTACAAAAATCTGTTTGCTCCAAAAATGAAATATATCTACCAGATGCGCGCTTCACGTGGGCTTAGTTTTCAATTTTGGGGAGTGCTACTATTACAATTACTTCGACTGTTATTATAAGTCCTCGCTTTGACCTATAAGCAAGTTACAATTTTTAGCTATAAATCATAAAAGTACATAAATTAATGATCAGTTACGTGGATTCCGAGATGAACTAGGAAAATGGGATTTTTTTTACCTTTAAAAAAAAAAACCTTTTATAAAACCCTCTATCATATTGTAATAGTGTCTTCTCTCCATCGAAGTATCGAACTAAGAAAATCATTCATAGTCCAAACAACAAGTTGACTTTCTTGTATGAAACCTTCCTCCTAGAAAACCAAAAATCTTGCTTGAAAAGTACTAACCTAATTAAGAATATGATAGATCAGTTGGAAGTGGTACTTTTATAATTTGAATACAGGTAAAACTTTCCCAGTCCTTATTTGTGTATATTGGTAATAAATTTGGGCCATATTTACTCAAGATACACCAGAATATATAGTTTTAACTTTTAGGGAAAAAATATTCACTCAAAATTAGGGGGGAAAAGGTACTCTTTAATCTCTACCAGAGTTTTTCCATCCGGTTTTTGCATAAATAAAAACATTACCAAAAAGTCACTTTTTTTTTTTTTTTTTACTTTACATAATCGCTTTTACAACAAATCCTACGTTCAATTTTTCATTTTATAATACATTATATTAAAATAATTTAAATAAGTAAATAACTATTTTCATATTATTTGGATAAGAGAGAGAGTGCACAAGAGAGGGGTAACCAAAAAAAAAAAAATACAAATGTAAGTTCAACACAAGTATGGTAGCTTCACTAGCTTGTGTATAGTTAGAGAAGCACATTAGCATTTTGCAAAATAGAGAAAATGGAGTAGCGTGTTTTTTTCCCCTCTTTTTAGCTACAGTACTTTCTATGGAGAAAACTCTATTTTACACTACCAGATGTGAATGCCCATCTTGGTGTAGGCATGTGGAGGCTAAGTCTATAAATGGGTCTTTTCATGTGTAGTGGAAGTGGCTTGTCCAATTTATGTAATATTCAACTATTAGTACCAATCTAAATAAGTAAAAAAAGTATTAGTACCAATATATATATATTTTTTAAAGTTTAATTGATTGTAAGTATTGAGGTTATTGGGTGATCTTGATGTCATGTGAAGTTATAGCAATACTTTGATAAGAAGATTAGATTCTTTTCTAAATACCTATATCGTTTGCAAAAGATTTTTAAAATACTTGTTATAATTGTTTTTACATAATTAAATTTATTAAAATCAAAATTAATAAAAGCCTACCAACAATTAACTATGTCATGAGAAATATTAAGTGAATTAATTATATTAGTAATTGAAAAATGTCAAAAATACTTGAATAAAAACGTTTAAGTATTAATTAGAATCTTAAGAGGTGAGAAAAATGATTTTTAAATAAAATATATTAGAAAAGAATTATTCTTAGTAGTTACCCTCAACATGTCCAATTAAATGCAATGGTCCTTTTACTCAAAAAAAAGAAAAAGAAAAAGAAAAAAGCAATGGTCCTGTTAACTTCTACGTACATGTCCAATTAATTAAATGCAATGGTCCCTGTTACCTTTTACATGTCCATTTTCAACTTAACATGCGAATAGACAAGGCCCATTTTTACAAGCTGCTCCAGAGTACTCTCAGTCCACACTAGGCAGTGGGCACTACCATGCTGTGTATGGTAGTACATTGCTCCTGATTTTTGCATTGCCTATATTTTGCTAATAAGGTAAGGGTGCACCCAATGTGCCCCTTATCATGTTGGCAGGAGAACAAGACCACAAATCACGCATTATTTCCGGTCAATTTGAATTAAGGGAAGGGAGGGGAAGTGGTGGTTAGTAAAATATGATTGAGTAAAAATAAGTTAATTTTTAACAAAATTTTACTCTACTCCTCTCTTATCCCTCAATCCAAACGAATTATAAAGTGTCCTTAAATTGATGTATTAAATATCTTAAAATTTGGAAGATAATTTCAGTTGCTACCCAGAAAATGGGTACTGAATAATTACACTTTAATTTTTATTGTTATTGTGAGGACACTAATCGGACTTATCCGCTTTGGGGAGCCAGTCCCTCACGGTTTATCATATTCAAGCGACGAGGGATTACGTACGGATCTTCACCCTCTGGGGGCTTTACACCGCAGTCCCACATCGACAAGAATTCCCTCCCACACATGGTTTATAAGCTTCTGGAGCAACCATGTGTGGGAGGGAATTCTTGTCGATGTGGGACTGCGGTGTAAAGCCCCCATGTGTGGTAGTGGTACACACATGGTTGCTCCAGAAGCTTATAAACCATGTGTGGGAGGAAATTCTTGTCGATGTGGGACTGTGGTGTAAAGCCCCCAGAGGGTGAAGATCCGTACGTAAACCCTCGTCGCTTGAATATGATAAACCGTGAGGGACTGGCTCCCCAAAGCGGATAAGTTCGATTAGTGTCCTCACAGTTATGCATGATAGCTAATTAATTGAAAAAACTCACATAAACCAAAAAAAGAAAAGAAAAAGAAAGATATAATCTTTTCCCTTTTATTTGGAGAACAAGTTCAAATCTCTCATCCTTTTATTTTAACCTTTGAATTTAAAAAAAAAAAAAAAAAAGAATACTGTAGCGTGGAAGTACTAAAAAAGTTTTTATTTTTGGGACAATAAAAAATATAAATACTCTCTAGCTAATGTGATCTGAACGCCTAGCCCATCAGCCCATAAAGTGTTTGACCCAAAAGTAGTTGGATCCCATACTTCACAAAGCCAATCACGAATAACCCCTTTTTTTTCTTCTTTCTTTCTTCTTTTTATTCTATTTTTTAAATATGAATGAAGACCTCCAACTTGAATTTGAAGAGATAAAATACTTAATTTGAAAGTCTTTTATAGTATATTTATATTTTCTTAAAAAAAAAAAAGATTATAATCAATCTGAAAATAGGTTAGAGTTATTTATTTGTTTTTAATTCAATACTTTGAAGGGGGTTGAACCTAAATGTCACTTTTGAAACCATGAATAAGTGTCAAGCAGTTGAGTTATGAGGCTCTTGGCAAAATAGGTTAAAGTTAAATGCTAATAAGGAAAAAAATTCTAGGCATTTATATTATTGTGGTCGGATTGATAGTTAGCCATTTTAGGTTTTTTTTGGGGGGGGGGGGGGGGGGGGAGGGGATAGCTACTTCTAAAAAAAATCTGTAATTATAAATGATATATTTTTAGAAGAAAAAAAATCTATAATTATAGCTAATACTAGAAGGGTATAAAGATCATATTTTTCAAAACTTTCACTACAAAAAAAAAGTCTATTGCAGCGATACATCCCATCAGTTATGAAGTGCCGCTATAGCTCTATTGCAGCAGTCACTAAAAGCGCTGCTATATATGTACCTTTTAGTGGCGGGTGAAGGTTTATTGTGGCGAGAATAAAACTGCCGCTATAGGTTCTACCCTTTAGCAGCGGGCAAAAAAGTGCCGCTATATCCGAAAATTAAAACGAAATAATTGCACTTGTAGTGGTGGGCTTAGACCGCTGCTATATATATGAACTTGTAGCAGCAGTCGTAAAGTGCCTCTATAGGTCTTAATTTAAAACATAATTCATACACCTTTAATGGCGCTTTATGCCTGCTGCTATAGGGTGTGTGTGTGTGTGTTTTTTTTTTTTTTTTTTTTTTCAATTGGGCTTTGAAACCACTATTTGCCAACAACCTATTCAGAGACCTATTTCAAAAAACCTGTAATAATTTTGGCTCTATTAACACAATTCCACAATCACAACTAATTAACAACAACACAAATGTTTTCAAACTAACATAATATTAACATAGAAATATATTATCAAATACATAACATTGTCTATTACCATCATCAAAAGATTAACAAAAAAAGATGTTGTCCTTTGAATAAAACAACTACTCAGTATAAGCTAATACCATAATCAAAGTTCCAAAGTGTTTAAAAATATCCTTCAACACTTGCAGAAAATGCGGTTGTAGCAATGAAGTTCTTTGTACTAAAAAGAGTCCTCAAACACCAAGATAAAATCTATAAGCTTCTTTGGTGATGGGATGTAGTTGATGATTTTTGAATAGGTGGAGATTGTTGAACCGGAGGAACCTCCTTCATACAAATTATGATTACTCAATAAGTGCATATAAATGGAATAGAATGACAAGAAAATATTACCAAGGCAAAAAATGAGAACAAGTTCAAACAGTGTCCTATATATATAATCTAACTGATTTGGATAGAATTGCAGTGCTACTTAACTGAGGGCGATTGCAAAGTCATATTAGCTAATAACTAGTATTAAATCTATTTTCAACATTGCATAGAACTTTTGATTTCAAATGGCTAGCTAAAGAAATTAGCCTAGTGAAAAATATAGTCAATAAACTAGAGGGGCATGTGTAGAAAATAAACAAGTACAACCATCATAAAATTGAATACTGAGACATTTTAAGGTCTCTATTATGGAAAATAGAGTTCCACCATTTCTAAAAATTGAATTGCTTTTAATAAGTCTTTAAAGTAAATGTTGGAAGGTCCAACAGTTGGGGCATGTTACTATGTGAAATTGGAAATCTCAAACCAATTAAAGTTGTGGTTTTGCAAACTAAAATGGCATGACTGGCTGCTTGGTTTCAGAACAATTTGAAATTGAATAAATGCTACTATCCAACTACATGCCATACATGCTAGCTGCTATAATTAGGGTGGAATGTAACTTATCAAAACAAAATAGAGTGTTTTAAAGACAAAAAAGCAAAGAACCTGCTACTATCATTTAATAGCATCCAAAACTGTAAACATAATATAAATATGTGTCACATTCCAAAGTAGGTTAAGAAGAGAAGTATCATATCTATGTTGGCCTAATTGACCAGTCAAGTGACCCAACAACCAGCTATGTTCCTAAGAAAATAGTGAATTTAAACACATACAAAAGTTATCAACACATTTGGTAACTATAACATCATTACTAGCAATATTATTTAGGAATGTACATCTCTTTAAATATCCCATTTCATTTTAGTGTTCCTCATGTGTGAAAAAGTTAGAGAGAAGCCCCCAAAATAAATTAATCAAATAACAACAACTCGACAAGAATTATCCAATATTATACAAAATAGTCAATACTCCTAATATCATCAAAAACCACCTTATATCTTCATGCAAGCCACCTGCTTGCCCCAGTTCAACAACCCACCACACACACACACACACACACACCACACACACACACACAACACACACACACACACACACACAGAGAGAGAGAGAGAGAAAGAGGTACCTTAAGTCTAACACAAACAAGTTCACTTGCTTTGTTCACACAAACTTGTAATGTAACATCCCAATCCAATTACATTATTAATTTTATGGGTTTATATACTTAATATTATCTTAATTACTTTAAGTGCATAAAGTTTTGATATTGTGATATTTTAAAACATATATGCGCTTTTAATGTTATGGAAAGAAATTTATAAAGGCAAGGGTTTATAAGTAAAGTTATATTGTTATTTGGGCATTTCTAGAATATAAGCTTATAAGGGGCGCTGGGGGGGGGGGGGGGGAAGTAAATTTTTAAAAGTTTAAAGAGTGACTCATCAACCCTTTTCCCTTAGTATTACACGTGCCCCACCCCAAAATCCATTTCTTTGGTCTTCTTTGCTGTACCAAAAACACTTTGTTCATATTTCCTTACTCTTTTCTTTTCTTCTTTCTTTGCTTTTGAAACGACAACACCTTCCTTCACACCAATAGCCATCACACTCTCACCAAAACCATATATTCACTCTAAAGAAGAAATTAAAAGATTAGCCCTAAGGTTTCAATTTCAAAGTTTGTGGGTAAGTAAATAAAACCTCAACTGATTTTGGGTATTTTGATGGTGTGATTGTTTTCTTTAGTTTCCCCCTATGTTTTCTAATTTGATTGTAGAAGCTAAATTGTGATTTTGTGTTTGTAATTTGAAAGTTTGATGATATTGTGGTCTATTGGATACTTATTAACATATTTTAATATGTACAGTATATGTATAAAAATACCCAAATGAAATGAAGGCCAATTGCTATTAGTTGATGATTTTGTAAGAACATATGCTGAAGTTGTCACTATGACAGATTTGGTGCTTACAACAAGAAAAATCTGGATTAAATCATATTCTGTGAATTAGCATATTAGGAGTAGTTTTTATAAAGTTTAAGACACGTATGGTTGTTATGGAAGTGGTTCACAGTATTTGGATTAATATAAAAATAATAGTTTAATTTCTAAGTTGCATGAAATTCAGTCAAGACAGATTTGAGTATGTTTTCTTGTATGATTTTTAATTAATCATGGTTTTATGCGTTGACTCTGAAATTGATATGGTATATACTAGATATCTAGGGGAGTGGCTCTCTAAAATTACATGACATTCGGATGTGTATGGATAGCCCATTTGTATTTTATAAATGAGACATATGTTGTTGAAATGAGCAATGAATGACATATGATACACCTGATTTTGAGAATTTAATTCTAAAGATAGGGTGAATGTTTTGAGCTATAAATTAGTATGCTCATCCTTTGGTATGTTTGGATTATAGATAAATTTTATGCCTTGATTTCTCTATGGTTTGGTACAAAATGTGTTTGATGAATGTATCATGTGCTTTGGGGAACCTTTGTGTAATGGGAATTAAGATTTTCTTGAGTTTGAGAGTTAGATTGTGATTCATGTATAAGTTTAAATACTTAGGAAGAGTTTGTTAGTAATAAGTTTTAGTCTTTTATTTAGGTGACGAGAACGAGAACATAGACACTTGAGCTCCTCTTGTACAAATCTCTCGCGTTTTCTGTTTTTAGGTAAGGGATATGTGACATGTGCGTTTGATAAGTATAAAAATTGTTTCGAAAACTATTATGTATTAAAACCTTTTAATTAGAGATATTACATATAAGCATGAATTAGGTAAAATATATGTTCGTGGGTTGTTCAATTTATTTATATGATAATTTAGCATATTGATGCTATTAGTTATATCACAAACATAATAATTAAAATGAAGTGGATATGCTATTGTTTTGAAACATTTATGCAAAAGTATAGTTATCAGAAAAATATAGTTTTTAGTTATTCCATTGTTATAATCTGAACTCAGCCAGTAGGGGTTATAGTACTGGCATTTCCATGAAGATTTTGATTGGCCATTATAAGTGGTGAGGACTCTACTGTACTCGTTATTGTTAGAAATGACCAACTTGTGGAAGATGCCAACCGATCTCTATGGTTGATGATATGATCACATTGAAAGGGGTGATACTCTTTGATATGATCTTGGGATTACCTAGCATTATGGGGAATGCTGGATGCCTAGCACTATGTGCTGAAAGCCTCCCAAAGTTGTGACAGACTTACAATTGGACTGACTAATATGTATTATAAATGAGCTATTAAGCTATTTGGAAATTATAAGAAAAGTATGATGATAAGAAAGGTATGTTGAATGTGTTATAAGTTTGATGAGAAGTTTATGATCAAGTATTTTATAGTCTATTTAAAGATAAGGTTATTGAATTATGTTTAAGTTCTTTATTATATCATTTTATTATTATATGAAAGGAAAATGAAGTATTTTCATCTAAAAGTTTATAAATTATTTTAAGAACAATATGAATAGTATGAAGGCTATTTTATCAAAGTTAGTATATCCATAAAATATTTGATTTACATGCATTCTTATTAAAGGCCCATGGAGCTTAAAACCTTATTGAGCTTCGCAACTTACCCTATTATATTTTAGTGTAGAGGTTCTTTCCTGAAAGCAGCGAAAGTATTAGAAGTGGCAAGGATTCTGTGATTCTCATTTGCTAGAATGTATAGTTTTTTGTTGTATAGTAGTTTAGTTTTTTTTGTTGTATAGGAGGAATTAAGATGTACTTGATCCTTAAGCACAAATGTAATTTAGAACTTTAGTTTGTTTTGAACCTCAGTTGTATCTCTTTGGGGTTAGGTTTGTAAATAAGAGTTTTGCTAAATGTTTTGCTATGCAATATTTACACGAATACCTGAAGTTTCAGTCAAATGGTAATCTTGCAAAATTCAAATGAAATGAAGTTTCAAGGTTTACATCATTTTTGTATATTATGAATTTTTTGCAAGAAAATAAGCAGGAATACAGGAAACAATTCTTGATAAGCACCTTCAGTTTAGGTTGATTTGTGTTAGTATTGAGGTAAATTTGATATTAACATACCGGTCATGCTCTAAATTTTGAAGTATAGGTTTGGGTCGTGACATGTAATGCCTCTTCTTTTTACAATTCGCCAACAAGGAAAGAATATATATAAACATAAGTTCATTTGTAATTTCCTTTTCTTCCTCTACTTTAAGTGAGAATTGAACCTACAATCTTTCCTTAGTCTTTTACCATCTTAGCCGATGCCTAGGGTCTGTCTAGAGATAAATTTCCTAGAGTTCCAAAAACAACCCCAATATCAAATTGCAAAATTACACAACTAATAAACATAAAGTGGTTTCTTATAATAATACCAATAAACTACAGGTGACTAAATCAACTAAAATGTTGTTGAATGTATTGAAACAATTGAAAATCAATAATTAAATCAACTAAAATCTTGTTGACTGTAGTGAGCCAATTGAAAAATCAGAAGCGCTTTTAATGTATATATGTCCAAACCCAAATTACAACATAAAAACACTTTTAATGTATGTCTAAACCCAAATTACAACATAAAAGCACTTTTAATGTATGTATGTCCAAAAAAAAAAAAAAGCACTCACTATACAAACTTGAGGACCAAATATACAAAGAAAAGAATGGCAATTTAGGAACTAAATACAGATTTAGCCCACAAGCCTGTATGCTAGTGCACCTAAACTTATCATCTATAGAAAAGACTCTAGCTTCATTGCCAGTTAACTGTACTAGTGTTACAGGTCATCATTACCATATAAAAAGCAATTGGAACTTATAGCTATAGAAACATGAACACTTACTTTTATATAAAGAGTGTCGTATTCTGTTTCCAAGCCAACAATGTCCTACAAGAAAAATCAATATATATATAAAACTAAGAGACATCACTAGGCCAAGACTTGTTTCATCAATGTGCTGATTTCATCAATAATCATATAAAGGGAAACCTTTACTTTATCAAAAGAGTGAAAGTTGACTCTGGTAAAATTGTCCAAAAGACAGCTGAAACAAAATGTAGATTACAAGAATGCTGCTATATGATATTCCACTTGACCAATTTTTCATAAGAAGAAAAGTGTTTCTAGATACCATTATGTTGTTGAGTAGGAAAATATTTACTGATTCTGATGCAATGTGGTGAAGAAAGGATGCCATAATTAATAGTTTGCATGACAATGAAGAAATTTTGTATTTATACTACTTCACAATCACATTGCACACCTTATACATGCATTCAAACTCTTTATATTTGTGGTCCATTTGAGTAGTACCCCTATTTATCACACTTATCCAAAAAAAAGTAGTACCTTTAGTTTTTGCAAGTTCCTATGCAGGATGAAAACTCCCTTTGAAGTGGGAAGCAAAGCATTACCAAAAATTTTAAAAAAGCTATGGGGCATTGCGGAAATGTAGTTAGGACTTGCTTGGGTGACAACACTTTGAATTATGTAGTATTCAAAATTTCCAACTTTCACGGAAACTAACAACTATGTTTCTAGCAATTCACAGCAATACATGAAATTGCCTAATATTGGTAGAATAAACATAATCAAAATTACCATCATAGTATATAATATTTTGGTAAAACTGAAATCCATGTCATTTCTATGTTCTAGAGAGGATT
Organism: Castanea mollissima; assembly: GCA_014183005.1. Lineage (NCBI taxonomy): Eukaryota > Viridiplantae > Streptophyta > Magnoliopsida > Fagales > Fagaceae > Castanea > Castanea mollissima. Next base: position 30,026,989 of record JACAVU010000006.1, on the reverse strand, counting down.
CCTTGTTCATGAAGATTCACTGTTAACTTTTGCTTATTCCAATTTTTAAACAGCTCATTTTTAACAGTACATTAAGTAAAAAATAACAAAACTGATACCAACCTAACTCCCACCTCTATAGGTATGATTCACCTGAATTCCATTTAATTAATTGTAAACAAAGACAAAGAAACAAGATTTTCAAACTGGTCCTTTTTAACACATGCAACTAAAAGGATATATAATTCAAACTTTTGGGGAGAGAACAACTTTGGGGTACTCCAATTGAGTAGTTAATATAACATATAGACATACCACTTAACCCAAAAGCTTACTGTGGACGACTAAATTTTCTTAGTTCGAAATAAATCAAACAAGTAAAATAGTTTCACAAATACGAATTTGTATTGATAAATGTGTGGTACAATTCTTTGTAATTACAAAAGAGTGATCCTTTGATTCGATCTCCTTAAAAGATTTGTTGATTGGAATTGTGGTAATGTGATTTTGATTTGAACATAAGATATTCTTCAATTTAGCTGAGGAATGGATCGAAGATCTTTGAAACGGAATTACAATGAATCTCTGGCTATGAGCTTGTTAGAAATTCTTTGTTCTTCGTGTGTTCTTGGTTTGTTCTTCGTGTTTGAAGGTTTGTGGTGGAAATTCTTCGGTGCTTTGGAGGCCTGAATCCGTAGAGCTTCACCGATTTGTGGTTTGTTGAGGTTTCTGGAGGCTTTTGATCTTGATTCTAGTGAACTTTGAGATTTGAACGAGTAGTTTGGATGATTTTGCTTCGAATGTTGTTTGTATTCGAGGTTGAAGTTCTTGAAATTCTTGAAGGCTTTGGAGTTTGATTCCGGTAGAGCTTCTGGGTTTCTGAACTCAAGATATCTTCTTCCTTCTCTCTGTTCTGTGTGTTGTCCCTTTAAATGTCTTGGGAAGGCTTCTATTTATAGGAGTTTAGGGGTAGGTGAGCGACACGTGGCGGAGTCTGATTGGTGACACCTATCACAACTTGATTGGTCCGCTTATGTCATCGCTTACACGTGCTGAGTGCTTGTGTCACTGCTTACACGTGCGAGGCTGCTTGTGTCATCGCTTACACCTGCTGATGTAGTTTCATGCCTTCATTTCAATGACACTTGGCGAATTTCTATTGGTTTCTGAATAGTGATGGCAAAACCTAGCAGCAGTACGTGGCGCTTTGTAATTGGTTGTATTTTGTGGACTTTGGTGGTATGATGTGTCAACTTGTGATAGGTCGGGAATTTTCCCTCTCTACAAATGCCCCCTCGAGACTCGTTCGTGCACACAGTTTTGGAGTGTGGTGAGCGAATGAGTCTTGAAAAAAAATGGATTTTTATGCTTGACTCTTCTAGTGAAATAACTGATGGTGGTGGAGCTTTTACCAGGATGAAGTAATTGCAGAAGAGTAGACCCACCCATATGAAAGGCTTTGATGAGACCGAGAAGGGGTCTGCCAGTATTTGAATGTGCTCGTGTGATCGAGCTTTCTGAGCAAAGGTTAAGTCAAAGTAATTTCAGAAGGGTATTTAATGGTACTTGGAATGGGTTGGTGGGGCTGAAAGTTATTTGCAAGAAGTTGGATGTACTTGCAAGATTGAAACATTTCGGTAGATGTTAAGCTGAGGTAATTTCGGAAGAGTATTTTGGATTGTTGGTGGCGATCACAGGGTGTTGAAGATGGAGAAGAGGTGAGGATGTTGGCTGGGTACAGCATGCAGAGCTCTGGAGCTAGCCTTTTATTTTTAAGAACTTCTGGTGAAGTTATATCTAAAGGGTATATCTCGGATCACAGAGAGAACGTATGGGAAGGTGGTTGAATGTGCTTGCATTATTGCATCACTCAGGTTAAGTTGAGGTAATTTCAGAAGGGATTTTGGGATTGTTGTTGTTGATGGTGAAAAAGATGGTGATGAAGCAAAGTGGATGGGTGAGAGATATGACATCATGGCTTTAACCCTGCATGTTGGGGATTTTCTGGCGTAGATGTCTCTGGGAAGTACACCTTCGGATGTGGGACTGGCTGCATGCTGAATGAGGTCTGACGGCAAGTCATTGAATGTGCTTGTGTGACTGGACTATACTGACGGACATTAAGTTGAAGTGATTTCAGAAGTATATTTTCTGAAATTCTTCAAGCTGATCTTAAGTTGGAGTAATTCCAGAAAGTGTGTTTTGTGGTACCAGCAACGATGACCTTTGGACCCCATGCTGGTGGAAACATGGAATGAGGCTTTGGGGACCCTTCACCGACACCAAAGGCTAATTTCTGATGAGCTGGTACCTTGGGGGTCATCAAGTGTTGGATGGGAGACATTTGTAGGATACCCCAACATCTTACCATCTTCACTTGATGCAACTTTATTGGGAAAGCATAACAAATGAAAGATGGAGCTAACTTGTGATCCTGGTTTTAGAAACCAGCCAAGTTGCTGTTTGTTCTGAACCACCGCTTCTATTGGGAGACCAAATAGTTGAAGAGAGACTATGGAAACCCCGTTTTTAGGAACAGGTGTCTCTGCTGGACTTGGGTTTCCTGGCCAACCAATTCCACGGAGGCATGGTAGGTCGATGCAGACCTTGTTATGAATAACTCTATGAACAAACGTGGTCATTATGCGAGGAAACAAAATTTGTTTGAATCCTAAAATAGTGATGATGTTGTGAGAAGGGTTACTACTGAACCATGAAGGGGTTGATTTCAAACTAATCATGAAGCGATCTTGGTTGCTATTGAGAATGACGAGGCCATAGTGAGAACTGGCTGTGAGAAGGAGGATTTGAAAATTTGAAAGAAGCAAATCTTCATTTCATGACTCGGTGTATGTGTTTTTTTTTTTCTCGATGGATTTAACGGATCTGGCCCTCCTATTTATAGCGAAGAGATGAAGAATAGTAGTTGGGTAGTTAAGAATGGCGGATGAGACTTTTCGGTGGGAACGGTGGATGAGAATGGTAGGCGCCGAATGGGAATGTTAGGTTGGAGACTGGTAGGCACCGATGGAAATAATTGGCTGAAATAGTGACCTAGTGTAATTTCAATTTTGAGACATACTTGTGAGAGTTCGTCTGTTTTTGAAAGGAGAGCCTTGATCAAGTCTGAAGGATAATTTTGAGGAAATCCAGACCAAATGGATGGATCCCAAATTATGATCTTGAGAGCTTAAATTTTGGACACCGCTAGTACTTTGGAGAAGCGGGTGTAGTTTCTAAGTGCAAAACAAATACCTAGATTTCAAAATCAAAATCTTTGCGAAATACTGATAGGACAAGTCTTGCTTGAATATCTTGATCTTCGGTCAAAGTTTACATCAAAGCCAATAGTTGTAGAATCACACTATTTGAGCAATTTTGGATTCTCAAATGAATAAATAGACCCCAAAATCGAAAAGTACGAGAAAAATTGAGTAAGACAGGTCAATCCTAAAAATTTTGACTTTTGGTCAAAATTTGTGCAAAAGTCAATTTTTTTAGAAATTGGACTGTTGTGCAATTTTCAAGTTTCAGTTGAAGAAACAGACCCCAAAATTGGAAAGTACGCGAAAAATTGAGTGGGACAGGTCTGTTTTGAAAATTTTGACTTTTTGGTCAAAGTCAAGTCTAATTTGTCAAAGGTTTTTTTTTTTTTTTTTTTTTTTTTTTTTTTTTTTTTTTAAGGCGGTCCGGATCGGGCCGACCGGGTTTAAGCGGGTTGAACCGGTCCAGGAGGGTGACATCATCCGTGACGTCATCGACGAGGAGCACGTGTCACACGTGGCGCGTGCACGCGCGTGAGAGAGCTCCGGCGCGTGGGAGCGCGTGAAATCATCCAGCGGCGCGTGGAAGCGCGTGCAACTGACGCTGGGTTTGCCGGACTTTCTGGCTGCGCGTGGCGGCGCGTGGATCATCGTTTGGGCTTGAAATTTTCACATATGGTAGTTATAAGGTCGTAGAAGACTGCTATGTGGTTGGTTTTGTGAAATTATGCACAGATTTTCACAGTTTTGATGGACTAAACCGGTGGTCATCGTGAGCGCGTGGCGGTGCGTGGCTCATCGTTTGGACCTAAAAATTTCAGGTTTTGTAGATCGAAGGCCGATAGCTCTAATGGTGGTATCAGTTTTGCGAAATAAGGTCTGGATTTTCACAAATTTGGACGAGAAAGTCGTGGGTCTTTGTTGGACTTATGGCTTTTTCTTTGGTCTAATTTTGTGGTGGCTGCCTTGACAGGATGCAGAAATTCTGGTGGCCACCCTGACAGGATGAAGAAATTTTGGTGGCCATGTGATTTGCCATGAATTCAGACTTGCATTATCTTGTGTCTCTATGGCTGAAGATGCTCTTTCATTTCAAAATTCAGAGCAGACTTCTCTGATTTTAAGTGCATTTGAGTTTGCAAAATCTGGCTTTGAGTTCCATTTTTGAAATGTGAATGTAAAGTTTTTTTATTGGTCAGTTGGGTTTGCTGACTTTTTTCAATTTTTTTTTTTTTGTCTGCTAGTTTAGCAGAAATTCTCTATATAAGATGTGAGGTTGGCTTCGTTCATTTGGGCATTCTTAGCCTTCAGTCTTCTTCTCCAGCTTAATTTTTTTTTTCTTTTGTCCTTTGTTTAGACATGCAATGAGATTTTCTTCTGACATTTTTTTTTTTTGTTGTTGCTTGTTTTTGCTTTGCAGCTCAGTTTCCTTGATCTTTGGGTTTTGACATCTTCACGCTGACGTTCTCATAGAAGTGTTTGCTTTCATTTGGCGACTTTGTATTTCATTGATAGCAACGTTGCAAGAATGTATGCCTTCATGTTGTTACGTTCTTTTCTTGCATCAACAATCTTTTAGTGATATTCATCTTGGCAACGACGTTTCCATAAGGATATTCAGCCAGGCAATAATGCTATCGCCCATGAAGCTACGTCAACACTTCATTTGCACAAAGCCATGCCAACATTCATCTTTGCCATAAAGCTACGTCAACACTTCATTTGCAACATAGTCATGCCATATTCATTTTTGCCATGAAGCCGTGTCAACACTCCATTTGCACAGAAGCCATGTAACGTTCATCTTGCCATGAAGCTATGTCAACCACTCATTTGCACAGAAGCCATGCCACGTTCATCTTTGCCATGAAGTTACGTCAGCACTTCATTTGCACCGAAGCCATGCCAGAATCCATTTTTACCATGACGCAACGTCAACACTTCCTTCGCATCAAAGCCGTGCCAACATTCATTTTTGCCATGAAGTCGTGTCAACACTCCATTTGCACAGAAGCCATGTCAACGTTCATCTTTGCCATGAAGCTATGTCAACACTTCATTTGCACAGAAGCTATGCCCACATTCATTTTTGCCCTGAAGCTACATCAACACTTCATTCGCATCGAAGTTGCACTAATATTGGCTTTTGTAACGAAGCTTGAAGTTTCAAGAAGCTCCATCAAGACTTGAGGATGCAAAGAGATTTCAACAAAACCTTGAAGATATGAGAAGAATGCTGCCATGATTTTGACATTGCACAAACATGCCTTTAGAGGAGAGATGATTAGTACCATCTTCAGATGTTTGGGGAAGGTGACGTTGTCTAGATTTTATAAACATGATGTGAAACACCACCACTCAGAAGGGAGACGATGTGGTTCAAATTTCAGAGTTGTGAAGTGGCACAACCTAGAAGAGAGATGATGTAGCTTAGACTTGCAAGGTACAAGAAGATGCCCCCAGGAGATAAGTGATGCAAAGCATACTTCAGAGACGGGGAATATGTCCACAAAAGATGAGCAATGCCATGCAGACTCCATTCCTTGCAACAGAAGTTTGAAGATTTTTTTACTCCACAACCGAGAATTAACTTATCATTATTTCAAGGAAAGCTAAGTAACACCAATTCTTTGCAGCTATCACTTTCTACCACAATGGTCTTTGAACATCATATAATGAGCAATTGATTGATCTTAAGCGACGCCTTGCGATCAAAGATTCTTGAAAGCATGTTGACGACTTTTGGACAAACTCTTCAAGCTAGACTGGCGGTTCTTTTTTCTTATGTGACTGAACTTAGTGAGAAGTACTAAGCTGCCTACGTACCCGGAGAGGGATCAAGTCATTACGTAGTTCAATGAACAATTTTTTTTTTTTTTTTTTTGATGATTTGTTTTTCCTTGTTTTGTTTTGGTTTTTTTTTTTTTTTTTTTACAAAAAGGGAGGCTCACGTGTGTAATCCTCGCCCTACACCCCACGGCATTTCATGGGTACCAATTGTGCAATAGTGGGTATCATCATTAATCGAACCCGAGACCTTGGCCTCAAGGGTGACATGGACATCCAACCACTACGCCACACTCACAATTGGTGACATAGTGTGGATTAATTTCTCCTTATTTGTGCACTTTCAAAGGTAATGGGAAACATCATGTACCCTTGTAGTGCTGCAGTGGGTAGTTTAAACTCTTACCGAGGAGCAGTTCTTGATTTTCAAGCATAGAAGCGTTTGAGGAACTTCCCATTGATGGGGCCGATCCTTACACCCTCCTGGTCAATCAATTTGTAAGCTCCATTAGTGTAGACTTCTTGTACAACATAAGGTCCATCCCATTTCGAGGTGAACTTACCGCCTGTACGATGAGTCATGATGATAGGTCTTCGGACAGCGAGGACTAAGTCACCAACTTGGAATGATCGTGGTTTAACTTTTTGTTGAATGCGCTTGACAAACGAGCTTGATAGCACTCAAGGCGTTGTTGGGCCTCGAGCCTTTTTCATCCAGTCCTCCAACTCTTGTAACCTAAGCTTGGCATTTTCCTCTTCAGTTAACCCTTCTTGAATGGCGATCCGTAGTGATGGGATCTGGCGTTCTAAGGGAAGGATAGCTTCTACTCCATAAACGAGAGATATGGGGTCGCTTGAGTAGGCGTTCGAAATGTTGTTCGATATGCCCATAATGCTTCTCCAATTCTTTCATGCCAGTCTCGCTTAGTTTGGATACCACTTTCTTTAACAAACTGCCAAGAGTTTTGTTAAAGGCTTCGGCCAATCCATTCGCTGGGGCATTGTACATAGAAGAATTGTACTGTTTGAATGCAAACTTCTCGCACAACTCTGTCATCAACCTATTCTGAAACGGTTTGCCATTATCGGTTATGATATATCGAGGGACACCATACCGATAGATCAAGTGAGTTCGGATAAAATTGACCACCGTCTCTTTCTTTACTTCCCTAAGAGGCACAACTTCTGCCCATTTTGAGAAGTAATCAGTTGCAGCCAAGATGTATAAATGGCCACCAGATGATTTTGGTAATGGTCCTATTGCGTCAAGTCCCCATGCATTAAAAGGCCAAGAAGCTACAGTTGGGTGTAAAGGTTCTGGTGGCTGATGGATGAAGTTTGCATGATATTGACAAGCTTCGCACTTCTTGGCGTACTCCATGGAATCTTGCACCATCGTAGGCCAATAGTAACCCATTCGCTTGATCCTGTAGTGTAACTTAGGACCTGATTGGTGTGCATCGCATATTCCAGAATGAGCTTCTTCTAAGGCTTGTTTAGCCTCTTCCTCTCCTAAGCAACGGAGAAACAAACCATCAAATGAACGGCGGAAGAGAGTTTCTTTATAGTAAATGAATCGAGCAGCTCTTCGCTGAACTTCAGTCTTGTGGCGTGCATCATCTGGGAGTCTTCCATGTTGAAGGTACTCAATGATTGTTTGTCGCCAATCTTCCTTTTCGACAAGGCATACAGAGATGACGTTGGCTTGCTTTTCTTCTTCAATCACGGAAGGCACCACCCACCTTTGGGAAACAGCGACTTTGGCGGTCTCTTCTTGGGATAATGCTAAGGTGGTGGCCAAATTAGCTAAAGCATCAGCCTGTCTATTCTCCTTCCTCGGTATATGCTCCAATGTAATTGCCTCAAAATTTGTGAGCAACTTCTTTGCATATTTACAATAAGGGACAAGATCCTCTTTCTTGACATCATACTGTTCCAGGACTTGGTTGATAATTAATTTGGAATCCCCAAAGATCTCGAGTTGCGATATGCCGATTTCAATGGCCATTTGTAGACCAATGATCAATGCTTGATATTCGGCTACATTGTTAGAGCAAAGTTCGCTTAATGAGAATGAACCTAGAAGTATTTGTCGTTGTGGAGAAACAAACACTACACCTGCCCCCACTCCTTCTTGACGTGCAGCCCCATCAAAAAACATCATCCATGGTGGCATTACTTCAATGTAAAACACATCTTCGTCTGGGAAATCATCAAAGAACTCCCAATCAGATGGAACTGGATGATCAGCTAAGAAATCTGCCAATACTTGTCATTTGATGGCTTTTTGTGGAACATATGTAAGGTCGTATTGTTGCAGCAAGACTGCCCATCGAGCTATGCGACCTGAAACCACTGGCCTGGAGAGGACATATTTAATCGGGTCCACTTTTGCTATCAAACGGACCGTATGTGCTTGCATGTAATGTTCCAGTTTGTCTATGGCAAAGAAAAGAGCGAGACACATCTTTTCAATAGGAGAATAATTTAATTCAGCTCCATTGAGAGTCCGACTCAAATAATAAAGGGCTCTTTCTTTCCCTTCTTTATTTTCTTGTGCCATAAGAGCACCTAGAGACCTTTCTTGTGCCGCGATGTACAACACCAAAGGTTTTCCCGGGATAGGAGCACCTAAAACTGGAGGATTAAGCAAGTATCTTTTGATGCACGCAAAAGCATTGCTACAAGCCTCATCCCATTGAAAGTGTGCATTTTTTTTCATTAATTTATTGAAAGGTTGACATCGACCTGCCAAGTTTGAAATAAACCGTCGTATGTAAGCTAGTTTTCCTTGCAAGCCTCTAAGTTCTTGCAAGTTCCTGGGCTCTGGCATTTTCTGGATAGCTTCAATTTTGGACTGGTCAATTTCAATACCGCGGTGCCTCACAATGAAACCAAGAAATTTCCCGGATGTTACGCCGAAAGCGCATTTGCGAGGGTTCATTTTAAGCTGATACTTTCTTAAGCGGTTGAACACGGATCGCAAATCTACTAGATGGTCTTCCCTCCTTTTTGTTTTAACCACCAGATCATCGACATAACACTCCATGTACTTATGAAGTACATTATCAAAGATCTTTTGCATGGCTCGTTGATAAGTGGCACCAGCGTTCTTTAATCCAAAAGGCATCACTTTGTAACAGTAAATACCTTTAGGGGTACGAAAAGCTGTGAACTCTTCATCCTTAGGATTCATTCGAATTTGGTTGTAACCAGAAGAGCCATCCATGAAAGACAAGGCTTCATGACCAGTAGTGGCGTCAACCATGATCTCAGTGATAGGCAACGGAAAATCATCCTTGGGACATGCATTGTTCAGGTCACGGAAGTCAACGCACACCCGGATTTGTCCATTCTTCTTTTTGACAGGGACGATATTAGCGATCCACTCTGGATACTGTACTTCACGGATGAAGCCTGCCTCAATTAGCTTATGACCTCAGTTTTCTTTGAGGGATAAGCTCTGGCCGAAAGCGTCTTTGAGCTTGTTTTACTGGGTGCACGCCCTTCTTTACTGCCAAATGGTGTAAAGCAATACTTGGATTGAGCCCAGGCATTTCTTTGTAAGTCCAAGCGAAACACATCTTTATATTCTACCAGGAGTTGGAGGTATCCTTCTTCTTCTGCAGGAGTGAGAAGGGCACTGATGAAAGTTGGTCGAGGTTCTTCAGTAGTTCCTAAATTGATCTTTTAAGTTCATCAACTGTAGCTGTACTCCATCTTCCAAGGCTAGGGAGTCATCGACCTCATTCTTTGCGGCTTCATCATCTAGCAGTGTATCTTCTTCTACTGTAATGTGAAATGAGGATGATACTTCTTCATTTTGCTCATCGTGGACGAGTGACTGACTTGTGCGTACAATCGTTCGCTTTTTGACTTTGAGAGCTCCTTCAGTGCTGATATCCAAGATAAAGTTACGCTTCATGCGTGAAGGAATACTACTACGTATCTCATTATTAGCTTTCTCCTCCTTTTGGTCCTCAGAGTTTATTGTACTTTCAGAGTAAGTATCAATGGGCCTTTTTGTTGCCCCCAATCGATTAAAGACTGATCCACACGCAAAAGTGTCCCGACTTTGCGTTAAACAAGCTGTATTCAACCTGTCAAACACTGTAATTTGTGACGATGAAGCCTTAATGCGATCGAATACTGAGATGCGTGATGAAGAGTGATCTTTCTTGATTCGGACTTTCATCAACCTCTACTGTTATGTATTGGGAACTTGAAGCATTGCTTCTTTATTGATCCATATTTGAGCCGGTGGTTCTGGAGTATAACCTATTCCGATCTTCGGGACAGGAATTTCATACCCCTCAAGTCGCATTTTTCTTGCGTTTTACTAAGGCCGTGCATCTTTTCCCCGGTGGCTTCTGGAATTAGTTTCCCTAGGCCGCTTTGTTTTGAGAAATCATAGCCTGCTTTGGCTAATAGTGTATATGCCTTTGGGTCAAACCATTCTTTCGTCTGTTTACTTGGTAGAATACCATGCTCTGTCAGACTTTGTGAAGACCTCACGAATCCATTTAGTGGCTTTGAGGGCAGAGGATTGTGGATGAAGTTAAAGGCATTACATGATTTTCTTTCAATATGGCTACATCCTTCATCGTGAGCTTTGTAGGAGGTCTTTGCATGTCCATTGTAGATTGAAGGCATTCCGTGAATGGTGATTGTCCGTTTTTGCGGCGTGACAATGGTACATAACGGAGGAATGGAGGCTTATTGGAAGGCGTAGAACTTTCACCTGCTTTCTCTGAATTGCTGGTAGACTCACTAGACTGGTTATTCCCATATCGTGGATCTTCCTTTGGGGAAGGAATATCCTTTCTAGTGATGGATTTAACATGCTTCTTTTCGCCCTGCTTGCTTTTCATGGACGGGACTTCAACTGGGAGAACTTCATTAGGGATATCATCTTCTACATAAAATTTCGCGTCAGCAAAGTGAGCTTCAGTTTCAGAAAAAGGCTTCAAGTCGGCATTTACTTTCTTTATTCCACCTTGAAGATACTTGAAACATTGGTGCAAAGTTGACGGCACTATTCCGTTCCCATGGATCCATGGACGTCCTAACAACATGTTGTAGGTTGTCTTGGCATCAATGACATGGAACAAAACATTGTTGTCAATCTCCAATAATAACTCCAAGTGTATCATGCCGATGGCGCGTTGTCCTCCTTGGTTAAAACCTTGTATGACCAAGCGACTGTGTGATAATTCCTCCATAGCAAGACCAAGTCGTCTCATTGTCATTTTCGGCAGTATATTAATAGCTGAACCTCCATCAATGAGAATGCGATCAATTTTTTGTTCACGAACATAACCAGAGACATAAAGTGGACGATTGTGAGGCTTAGGGCCTAACATAGATCCTCGTCAGTGAAAGTCAAGTCTGGAGAGCACGCAAAACATTCCTGTGTTTGTTGAAGTGTATTGGTACAAGGAGTGTAAATCTTTGGCTCTTCAAGAGCTTGGATGATCCCTTCTTCCGGTGGGGTGGAGGATTGCGAGGGTTCCCTTTATCAATCTGAGATTTGAGTTGTTCTAAAGACGACAAAGCCTCATTTGAACTACCATGGTCAACACCTTTTTGTTTTTCATCAACTCACAACGAGAGATCGTGTGAACAGCCTCCACTGACTTGCTTTGAAAGAATTTTATGGGGAAAAATTCTTCCAATGTGACAAGACTTTGAAAATTTTGGGTTTGTGCGAATCATCACACATTTCCGTTCTTAGTCTTTCTTTCCTTTTATCATTCTTTCTTCTTGACTGCGGCTGAATTTGGTTTTGTGCTCTTCTGGACTCTTGGGTGATCAGATGAAGAGGGAATACTCGTCTCTTCTTCCATCTCTTACGAGTAACCAACGTCCAACCTTCTTCCTCATCCATTGTTGACTTTTCATCATTTGAGTTATAATCAGATACTTTTGTGAGAGCTGAACTTGAACAGGTTCCAAAGAGCCAAATCGGATGAATGTGGTATTCGCCCTCTGCCTAGTAGTCGGGGACTTGCAACTAGGCGATTCACAAGCAAATGTTACAAGGTTTGACTGAGCAACATCATTAACATCTAAGTCGATTTTTCTTTCCTTGGCTAGCTTCATGATGAGTTCTTTAAGAACAAAACATTTTTGGATCGGATGACTTATGATGCGATGATACTTACAATAGTTTGGGTCATCAACCTTTCCTATTTCTTCCGGTCGTTTGCATTCAAGCAATTCAATTAATTTGAAGTTGAGCAGTTGTTCTAGCATTTCGAGTATATCAGCGTCAAGGAAAGGATACACCTTTTGTTCCCATTCCTTGAGTGATGAGCGACGCGTCTCGCGTCGTTGGCCTCCCTCAGGCCTCTTCTCCTTAGCCTTTACATTTCCTGTTGAAATTTTGACTGGGGCAGAGTTGACATTCATGGAGTGTTTGACATTACTTTTCATATTCCTGTCATTTTTCCTTATTTCTCGCCTTTCTTTCTTCTCTTCAGGTACAGGAGGTTTCATATTTTCATGGCAAGAAATACTCAATTCCATGTCGTGCGCACGAGTTGCCAATTCTTCGAATGTTCGGGGTTTTACCCCTTGTAGGATGTACAGAAGTCCCCAATGCATGCCTTGGATGCACATTTCTACAGCAGATATTTCAGATAGTCTATCCTTACAATCTAAACTCAAAGAACGCCACCAACTGATGTAGTCAACAACGGGTTCATCTTTCCACTGCTTAGTATTGGTAAGCTCCATCATGCTTACCGTGCGGCGCGTGCTGTAAACCGGTTAAGGAACTCCCTTTCCAACTGATCCCAACTATCAATCGACTCAGGTTCCAAGTCTGTATACCAATCAAAGGCGTTTCCTTTCAGTGAACGAACAAACTGCTTTACAAAGAGGCCTCCTTGAGTCCCTGCGTTCTCACAAGTTTCTACAAAGTGAGCAATGTGTTGCTTAGGGTTTCCTTGCCATCGAATTGCAAGAACTTGGGGGGTTGATACCCATTTGGCATTCTCATATTGTCAATGCGCTTCGTATAAGGTTTTGAATACATGAGAGAATGTGTGGAAGAACCTCCATATTGTGCTCGTATGGTGTTCGTTATCATGTCCTGCAGTTGTTGTACAGATATAGAGGCCATTGGGGTGGAATGTCCTTGTTGAGAAGTGCCTTCACCTCCTTTTCCCTTATCACCCCTAGCGTTTTCTCCCTTCAAGGTAAAGCCGGGAGGGTGCTCAAGGTCTGGATTTGATTCACCGAATCTTGGACTTCCAGTTTGTTCATCAGGGTTGCAATTTGGACATCCTTATCTTCAAGTGCTTTTGTGAGAAGGGTGACCTTTGTTCCATTTCAGCCATCTTTTCTTCCATAGTAGAGGTGTTGGTCATCATCACTGGCATGACCTCTAGTATGATGGAGGAAAACGATGAGACAGGGTGAGTCAAAGGCATTTTGTTCCTTAGGCTTCTCATCACGGGTGAAGAGTTGATAGAAAAGGTCTTTGTCGAGGATGATTCATCATTGATCTCAAAATCCTTCGAGACAGATGAATCCTTAGTGGTGGCTTTCCTCTTTGCAAGAAAGTCTAGAGAGATGATATTATGAAGCTTGCTTTCTTTGGCTGATTGGGGTTGCGGTTGATCAAGAGCTTTGGATCGGCTACGAGTGATTGGGCCGACATAATCATCCGCAACGGAAGCATCCATCACCGATTTTGAGCATTCTTGTTGGAAGCCATCGAAGCTAGTAGCAGATCGAATTTCTTTTCTTTTGAAGGAGAAAGAGATGAGAGGCAGAGATGTCCCAACGGGCGTGCCAGAATTTGTAGACGACTAAATTTCTTAGTTCGAAATAAATCAAAAAGTAAAATAGTTTCACAAATACGAATTGTATTGATAAATGTGTGGTACAATTCTCTGTAATTACAAAAAGGATGATCCTCTGATTCGATCTCCTTAAAAGATTTGTTGATTGGAATTGTGGTAATGTGATTTTGATTTGAACATAAGATATTCTTCAATTTAGCTGAGGAATGGATCGAAGATCTTTGAAACGGAATACAATGAATCTCTGGCTATGAGCTTGTTAGAATTCTTGTTCTTCGTGTTCTTGTGTTCTTGTGTGTTCTTCGTGTGTTTTGGTTTGTTTTGGTTTGAAGGTTGTGGTGGAAATTCTTCGGTGCTTTAGAGGCTTGAATCCGTAGAGAGCTTCACCGATTGTGGTTTGTTGAGGTTTCTGGAGGCTTTTGATTTGATTCCAGTGAACTTTGAGATTGAACGAGTAGTTTGGATGATTTTGCTTCGAATGTTGTTTGTATTCGAGGTGAAAATTCTTGAAGGCTTTGGAGTTTGATCCGGCAGAGCTTCTGGGTTTCTGAACTCAAGATTCTTCTTCCTTCTCTTTTTGTGTGTTGTGCCTTTAATGTCTTGGGAAGGCTTCTATTTATAGGAGTTTAGGGGTAGGTGAGAGACACGTGGCGGAGTCTGATTGGTGACACTTATCACAGCTTGATTGGTCCGCTTAGTCATCGCTTACACGTGCTGAGTGCTTGTGTCACTGCTTACACGTGCGAGGCTGCTTGTGTCATCGCTTACACCTGCTGATGCAGTTTCATGCCTTCATTTCAATGAAACTTGGGCGAATTTCTATGGTTTCTGAATAGTGATGGCAAAACTTAGCAGCAGTACGTGGCGCTTTGTAATTGGTTGTATTTTGTGGACTTTGGTGGTATGATGTGTCAGCTTGTGATAGGTCGGGAATTTTCCCTCTCTACACTTACGCTTATGTGTTTGGGCACAACTTTATTTATATTAACCACTCACTCTTGTCATTACTATTCAATGTGGAACTCACTAAAAGTGCATACCCACACAAAACAAAAATAATACACCTGAATCCAATTTGTAGTAAGGTTAACTGGCCACTAACTAATTCCATTAATTTAATGTAAAAATAAAAATAAAAAACAAAGAGACAAGATATTTCCAAATTAAAATCTTGGGCTCAAACTCCTCACAATTTGACTTCTTCTACAAAAAAGTCAGACACCCAGAAAAGAAAAATGCATTAAAATTGAAAATTAAAAATTAAAAAAATAGTAAGATCTTTAAAAGTGAAACTACTTCATACATGTGCTTATAATTTGTATAATAAGAGTTACCTTAACTGTGTCAAAAGGGTGACCTGTGATGACAGTGGCCACACCGGCAACTAAGCCTACCGCATATTCCTTGTATCTGGTACTCTCCCCATCTCTCTCTCTCTCTGTCTCTCTCTCTCTCTCTCAACTTTCAGTTACTAATAATCACTTGGGACTGATTGGGCCTATTATATGGAATTCCATGTCACAATGTCACTCGACACAACTCTCTTTCTCTCTGCCTCTGATGCTACTATGTATTTTATTACGTGGGTTTTTAGGGGTTTGTCTGAGATTCTTAGAAGAATTATGGGCTATATGAAGATCGTGGCAGTCGGCAGCAGTGGCTGGTGAGGATGGCCGGTGAGGATGGTGAGAAAGAGAGAAGAAGAGTGACGCATAGAGAGAGGGAAACAAATTTTGGGGGAAAAAACCTAAGTTAAAACTCAGATTTTGGCTTTGGAGGGAAAAAAGCTAAGTGAAACTTGTTGAGGGAAAGCGATAACAAATTTTGGGTGGGTGGGTAAGAAGAGAAATTTGGGAAATTTTGGGTGGGAAAAATAAAAGAAGACTGATTTATTTTGAGGCTAAAATAAAAATAAAAGAAGACAATTTTAATTAATTACCATTTTTGACTAGCAATTACCATTTTGTCATGCATTTTGTAATTGTACATGAATCAAACACATCTATATATCTAAGTGAGTTAATAAGTGCAAAATATTAAGAATCTAATATTAATAAGCTATGAAATAAAATTAAAAAAAAAATCACATATACTAAATAAAAATCATCACACAACTTTCTCAAAAAAAAAAAAAAAAAAAACACACACACACACACACAACAACAACAACAACAACAATTATTACACGTTCTATCTTATTAAAAAAAAATGATCATAGCTATTATTAAATTTAAGTAAAAATTTCAATATGTGACTAACTATGTTTACTTAAAAAAAAAATAAGAATATGACTAGTTGGATGGTCAGATTAAGAGAACATAACCATACAAGTACATAGCACATGTCCATCACGCACCACACTTAGCTTTGAAATCTAACCATTGGATTTGAAGAGTGTAACGAAAGGTTAAATCTAGTAAATTATGGTCACAATCAAACGGTTGGATTTAGAGAAATGCGCGGTCAAAGTTTAGTCAAAGTTGGTCAAATCCAATCAAACTTAATAGATGGTTCCGAGACCGCTGGATTTGGTGAAATTCATATTCAAATCTTGATCAATAAGATTGAAGAGTACGGTGACATACTAGTGTTGGTAAAATTGAGACCAATTGGATAGTCAGATTGAGTAAACATAACCATACAAGTATACAGCATATGTCCATTATGTGCCATACTTAGATTTGAAGAGTATAATGAAAGGTTAATTCTAGTAAATTATGGTCACAATCAAACGATTGGATTTAGAGAAATGCATAGTCAAAGTTAGTCAAACCCGATCAAATTTAATAGATGGTCCCGATACCATTGGACTTGGTGAAATTTATATTCAAATCTTGATAATTAGGATTGAAGAGTATAGTGACGTATTGATATTGGTGGAATTTAAGACCAATTAGATGGTCAAATTGAGGTAATGTATATAGCCATATAGGTACACAACACATGTTCATCACATGCCATACTTAGATTTGAAATCTAACCATTGGATTTGAATAGTGTAATGAAAGACTCATTCTAGTAAATTATGGTCACAATTAAACAGTTGAATTTAGATAAATGCGTGGTCAAATTTAGTCAAAGTTGGTCAAACCCAATCAAACTTAATAGATGATGTCGAAACGACTGGACTTGGTGAAATTCATATTCAAATCTTGATCATTAGGATTGAAGAGTATGATGACATATATGTGTCGGTAAAATTTGAGACCAATTGGATGGTTAGATTGAGAGAATATATATAGCCATATAGGTATACAATACATGCCCATCATGTGTCATTCTTAGATTTGAAATCTAATCGTTGGATTTGAAGAGTGTAATGAAATGTTAATTTTGGTAAATTATGGTCATAATTAAACGGTTAGATTTAGAGAAAGGCATGGTCAAAATTTAGTCAAAGTTGGTCAAATCCGATCAAACTTAATAGATGGTCCCGATACTATTGGACTTGGTGAAATTCATATTCAAATCTTGATCATTAGGATTGAAGAGTATGGTGGCATATTGGTATTGGTAAAATTTAAGAGCAATTGGACGATTAGATTGAGAGAACATAGTTATATAGGTACACAACACATGTCCATCACATGCAATACTTAGATTTGAAATCTAACTATTGGATTTGAAGATTGAAATGAAAGGTTAATTCTGGTAAATTATGGTCACAATTAAACAGTTGGATTTAGAGAAAAGCGCGGTCAAAGTTTAGTCAAAATTGGTCAAATCCGATCAAACTTAATAGATGGTCCTGAGACTACTAGACTTGGTGAAAATCATATTCGAGTTTTGATCATTGGGATTGAAGAGTTTTGTGACATATTAGTGTTGGTGAAATTTGAGACCAATTGGATGGTCAGATTGAGAAAACATAACCATATAGGCACACAACACATGTCTATCACATACCAGACTTGGATTTGAAATCTAACCGTTGGATTTGAAGAGTGTAATGAAAAGTTAATTTTGGTAAATTATGGTCACAGTCAAACGGTCAGATTTAGAGAAAGGCGTGGTCAAAGTTGAGTTTAAGTTGCTTAAACCCGGTTAAACTTAATGGATAGTCCCGATACCACTAGATTTGATAAAATTAATATTCAAATATTGATCATTGGGGGCTTCAATTAGCTAGCGGCGGTGGTGAGTGCTAATAGAGAGAGGCCCAATCTAGGGTTTGAGAGTGAGAATGCATGGTGGTGGTGGGAAGATCAATCTTTGCGTATTGAGATCAACGATGTGAGATTTTAATTTTAGAGAGGAGAGAGAGAGTGTGTGTGTGTGTGTATTTTTAGAGGGATACAATCGGATGAGAAATGAAAAGGTTAGGGTCTAAATTGATAGATTTAGGTGGGGGGGGGGGGGGGAGGGAAAAAATTGGACTAATTATGGGCAATTCAAAGGCCTATTGTGGTGGTCACAAAACCGCCGCTATAGACTGAAACAAATGCTTGGATGTCTTAGCTATAATGGCGGGTTTATGGGGCACCCCTATAGCTAGGTATAATGCCACTAAAACATACATATTGTGGCGCTCCATCAACCTTCTGTTGTAGTATGCCGCAAAAGACTAGATTTATAGTGGTGGTCCACTTGAATGCTGCAATAAAGCTGACGTATAATAGCGGTCCGCAAAGACGCCGCAATAGGTGACATATAGCGACATTTTTCGCACCTGTCGCAAAAAGTCCGCCGCAATAGATCAGTTTTCTTGTAGTGTTTGAGACATAAACTCGATAGTTTTCCTAGTTACTAATGTAGTAGTATTTGATTGATATTAAAAATGAAAGATTGATTGTTTTATTAGTTTCATATTATTTAATATATTTGATTCTCAAAGAACAAATAAAATATCCAATATTTTTATCACATGTATTTCAATTCCCCCCTTATTTTATGAGTTATTAATATATATTTTTTGTAATACTTTTATATATTCCCAAAAATTTTGATAATATTGTTGATATATATTTAGAATATAATTAAACATATAAATTTCATGTCTCACTATATATATTATATGGTTTAAGTGAGAAAAAGAGAATTTAAACTGTAATATCATGTCTCATTATTGATATCAATATATCACGATCGGCATCTCACATTTTCTCACATTGCTAAAAGTCAAAGGGATTTTCTCTTCAATTTCATTTTTTTTTCCTCTATAAAATGAAGCCTTTTTCTTGTTAAGATGATAATCTTATCTATTTATAAATACAATAAGTTTAACCATAAAAAATTTAGTAACTCTTTTCATGATTAGTTATATTGTGATTAATGTATAATAAAAGCCACTGGTAAATTTATATGAGAATAATATGTTGCACCAATTATAACTAATAATTTCAACTAGTTGTGAAAAATGTAGTAAAATTGATTGCCTATAAAATTACTCTTAAAATTTAAGATTTTTGTAACTTAGCTGACATCTCTTGTTGTTTCCAAATAGAGATATTCGTAGTTCAAATACCACATTTCTAATTATTGTAACTATTGAATTAAAAAAAGAAAATTGCTCTTATAAAAACATGGAGCTTATTCTTTATGACTCCATATTGAAGAGGAAATCCCAAAAGAAGTAACCAAGGCAAAAGGAAATTTATTAAATTTAGCAATAATCCAAACAAATTTCAAGTTCTACAAATAAATTGTTGCAAATTCCACTCAAAGTACTATAGCAGAAACAAACAAATTGCCCTCTAGTGGGGCTAGAATTGGAAATTGGTTTTTTCAATAGAAAGAGAAATGAATCTTCAGTAATTCATTTCTAATTTTTTTTCCTGTAAAATCACCTCCACTAGTTATTCACCTTCCTGCAGTTCTTCCTGATTTCACCACTCAATCCAGTGAGAGGCTGTAAGTCTCCCATTTTGATAATTGCCTCGACAAAGTCGGAGTAGAAAGTCTTAGTATCTTCGCTATATTTTTTAACCAATGAATCAGTGGATCCACCATTGAACAAATCTTGATCAGAGCGGAGAAGACCCTTCTGGCTGATGAGGTTCTTGTAGTAATAGTTGTCAAAAGCCGTAGGAGTTTTGAGGTCTAAAGGTGAAATCTTGTTATCTCCTGGAAGGCCACTAGTCCTTGGACATGTATTCTGCCTAGTCTTGGCAAATGATCTATCAATATTGGTATCGTTATATATGCGATCTCTAAAATTTGTACACCTTACTTGCCCAATTGTGTGGGCTCCTGCCATCAGGTATACAAGAATACGATGAGAAGCATTATAACGTAAACAATTTATCTTGGAAAAAGATTATATATATATATATCCTGGAAAAGGAAAAAAAAGGTATATTAGATTTTTTTTTTTGAGCATATTAGATATTTAGGTATTTATATTTTCAACATTTAGAATATGATCAAGTTACCTTTGGTATAACTATTTGTCAATATTACACAAATTAAGTGAAGTTTTGAAGCTCTACTAATTGATTATAGGTTCTATGTGTTCTTAATTATTATGTTTTCAAATTTGAGTAGTGCTACATTCATAAATTATTTTACAACATTTTTATAAAATATTTTTACAAAATGGTGTTGTAACCAACTTCTTACTAGTTTTCATTTAGGCTACAATTAATATCATTTTTTTTTATTTATCAATAATTACTTACCATATCAGTAGTTTGTAAAAAAGTTCATACCTTTAGCATACTTGTCAAATTTTGTATGTATAAATTGTTATTTATTATCCATTCCATTAACTCATGCTTTGTTTATAACCAGCAAAAAGAAAAACAAAACTTGAAATTTAAAAATTATCTGGATTATACATTGTAAAGATGGAGGGTGTAAAAATGAAATATAATCTAAAAGTAAGACTGTCAAAAAATATGTCTATTTAGAATGTTATTGAGAGTTATAACATTTATGAGTGTTGTTATATCTTATGTAACTTAACTCAACTTATTTATCAAGCCTACTTGATTAGGGAAAAGAGTAAATATTCACACAAAATAATGGAAGAGAGAGAGAGAGAGAGAGGCATACCGGACAGGGCAACCATGTCTTTGGTAGAGAGACCTTTGGCTTGAAATCTATTAATGAGATTGCTAAGGGTAGAAGAGGGGGGAGGGATGACCCCACTGTTGGCAGCAGATAAGCTTGCCGTTTTGGAATCTCTTCTTCCAAGCTTGACGTCCCATTCGGGCCCACCGAGCTGCATAATGTTCAACGTGTTTCCAGTAATTAATAGACGCTACCAAAGAGGACCAAAATGTAATATCTAGAAAGTTATAATAAATTTTATTATAAAAAATTTCGTTATTGAATTAGTCATGTACACTTCACACGATTCTAGATATTCACATGGCATCATCAAATGATATATGTATTGGACAAAAATTAAAATATAGTAATAAAATGTAGTTGATTTAGAACATAATGAATAAAAGTTTTAATTATCTTTTCTACCAAAAAAGACTTATAATTATTTTTTCTTTTTGGAAAATTGTTAAAGTTATTATAAATTTTTTATAAAAATGATAAATGAATGTAATTAATGCCACTAAATAGTATAATAAATAAATATTTAAATAATTTCTTGCGATTTGTGATTGTAATACTTACATAATTAAAACTATATTATTATTATTATTATGTTTTTGTTTTTGTTTTTTGTATTTTTAGAAGAATAAGAAGATTTATACCACAAAAGTTTGTATTCACTCTATAGTATAGACCGTAGAGCAAGTAGCTAATCTAAATCATAGCTACTTATGATTTCTTTCTGAGTAATGGTAGCTTACTGAAAATCCTACTAAAATTTTCTTTTACAAATAAACAGGCACATATATACCGTCAAATTGTCACCGTATGCTTGTTAAAACTAAGCTGTGTCAGATATTTTGTTTTTATATCAGTGTTTTGTCAGTTTTATATATTTTGGGTTGGTTCTATGCCATTTTTCTTATGGAAAAATTTAGGATCACATAATTTTTTACAATTTTTTATTATAATTGTGACGTGATAAAATGTGATTGGTAAAGAAAAAAATAATAGGCCTATATGTAAGTACTAGTTAATTACTTATCTGCAACATCAAAATTATGACAAAAAAAATTGTAAAATAATTTATAATCTTAAAACTACCTTTTTCTATTTATTTAATTTTTTATAAAATAGGACCATGTTATTTTAACCTTAACAATGTCAATTCATTAGATGGTGTCGTATCACATTATTACGCAACAAGCACATCAATTTACAGTGTAAAAACTAATACTATTTTTTTAAAGTTCGCTTTTTCTTAGTGCATAGTTGATAATGAACTCACAATTTTGACAGAGTCCCGAGCAACAATGGCTAAGATATCAGCACATGAAACCACTCCGGGGCATTCTTTCTCGATCTTGGACTTTATTTCATCAATAACCTCGAATCCCCTAATCGATCCATTGTTGGGAGCTGCTGTCTTCTCGCCTGTGAAAGTTGGAGTGTCATCCAAGAGTACCGACCCATCACAACCCTGTCAAGAAGAAAAATACAACGAAGCTTTGAATTATTTGACCTTGAACAGAACTCATGATGAAGCTGGAAAAATCTGGACACCATGTAGTTGTTTGTGTACTTCACATACTTCTTTAAACTCTTGTAGAATTATTGATTTCACTATTAGATGGACTGAAGTTAGCCCTACCAAAGAGGCAGTCTTTTATGACTTTCATTATCAACTCACTTGACAACTTCTGCATGCCATGCATGTGCCCAAGATCTGAGCATGGTGACTTGCTTCATGTCAAGTCATATGTATCATGCTGCCATTTCCTAACCAACCACGGTTAGATTGGCCGCATTTATTATTATTATTATATAACATCTTGAGTCTTGTTGTATTTCTTACGTAGCTTTACAAATTTTACCATATGAGTCTTAATAATTAATAAGTCACCAATTAAAAAAATTTAAAATCAAATATACATTTATTATTTTATTGAAGTGACTTAGATCATATTCATTGTCATATTATTTTATATGCTTTAATTTTTTTTTTTTTATAAAAAATTGTAATAATTTTTTAAATATTTTTTTCATCTAAAAATAGTGTTTAATCAATTATAACTTATCACCTTAATAAAATTGTAATAATAGAATTTATAATAATTTTAACATTTTCCTCATAAATATAATGTTGCATCAATTATAACTTATAACCTATTGTGAAAAAATTGTATCCATAACATTTTTATATTGTTAAAGTAATTTATTATATATGTTTTGCCATCCATTCCATTTAATTTAGTAATTTAAAAAAGAAAAAGAAAAAGAAAAATGGACTCTACATATGAACAATATTATATTTTTAGAGAGTTGAGCAGAGGAGCTCCCGGTGAAAATCACGAGAACGGCAAATGAGGCTATGAATAGGAATGAAGAGGCAGAATGATAATTTGAAGCAGCCATTTCGTCGCTTAATTTTATTAAACTTAGAAGGAAGGCAGTGTTGAGTGTGTGCCAAGAACTTCGTAGGGTATTTGGGTTATATAGAGGCCTAAATGAGAAAGTTTCGCACAGAAGCAGGTATGTAATACCTAATCTTTAAGACTAGTATTTGGCCATTTACATGGGCATATATAACATTGTTTAATTTCAACACCTAGAAATTAATGAAAAAGTAAGCAACAGCAATGAATTTGATTGAATGATATAATGATAGAGTTTCAGCCCAGAAACACGTTTACGTATTTGAACTAGTGGAACAGTTGATGTGGCTAAAATGGGCAAATGTCTTTTTGCGCAAAAAAACAGCATTATACTCTACTTCTCAAACTAATTAAGAAAATACCCCTCTTTTAAAACTCGATTTTCTCAAAATCGAGTTAAACTTTATAGCGACATTTTAAAGAGTTTATAATGACGTTTTCAGCAGCTTATAGCGGCAATTTGTAACTAACTTGCATGTAACTCGAGCTTGTGGAGCTCAAGTTACAAAACGCTGCTATAAGTTCTTAAAAAGTCACTATAAGCTTCTTAAAACGTCGCTATAGGGCTCCATAATTTATTTGTTTTTTAAAATTCGATTTTGAAAAAATTAAATTTTAAAAGAGGAGAATTTTCTTAATTAGTTTGGAAAATGAAACATTTGTCCATTTTTTGTGTGCAAAATAGGCATTTTCCCATTTTTGCCTAGTCGATGTAGCATGCTACCAAGTCTACCGAAATTTTGCCGGACATGAAATACTAGACGACCACCTCAACGTTAGATCCTGAGTTGACAATTCCAAAGTTACAAGCCATATGACTGTTATTAACAAATATGGTTGACATTTCAACATACATACCTTGTTCTTAGCCGAAAGGTATGACATCTTTTATAACTATATAAAAAGAGTTAATAGTTTTAGGACTAGTGTTTTGGTTTAGTCAAGTTTTAGGACTCATTCTAATGCTACTAGAAACCTTTCATACTTATTCAAGGTATTTGGCCAATCAAGTGAAATGGATTTTGTTTTTGATTTTGTTTTATATTACATTATCTAAATATAAAAAGAGCGAATATTATTTTTTTTTGGTTTGTTCAACTTGCACTGTTTTACCGGCCGCTTTTTTTTGAATACGTAAAACTACAGTAGTTTTGCTACATTATTTTTGGTTTATTCAATTTGCAATATTTCAGAAAATAATAAAATATTAACACAATAAATTGACACAATATTTTCACAATTTTTGAAGTGTTAATTTCTTAAGGTCAAAATAAAATAATAAAATATCATATTAGAAGGACGTACAACTAAAAATAAAGTTATTATGCAAAAAGGTGCTACATTCACAACACTTTTATAACAAATCATAGGTGATAAATTGTTATTAGTTCTAATTTAAAATTGCTATTGAAATTACTTTTTTTCATCAATAACAACCTATTACTTATAATTTGTTATAAAAAATGTCGTAAACATAATAATTCTTTTGTGAAAATGTTAAGACATCTTGTTGTCGTCACAATATTTTCAAAACTATTGAACTATTAATTGTTTACTGGTCAAAATAAAATATAACAAAATTATAAAGGTATTATAAAAATGTTGTGTCATTTTGTTGTGTTTCTAGAAATTTTTTATTGGTTTAGTTAACATTGTTGAACCAAAATTCTTGTTTAACATACAATTTTCTTGGGTTGATTTTTTGTATTTTTTTTTCTTTATGCACCATTTTAAGTACAAAACACATAGTTTTACACACACACACACAAAAAAAAAAAATTTAGGATAAAAACACTTTTCATTCTTTATGTTTGGGATAGTTTACAATTCCTTATTTGACTTCAAAATCAAGCAATTTTTTCCTTAATATTTTGGAAAATAGTAAATATGTCATATTGTAATTCTCTTAGTGAACCCTAATGAAAGCTTATAATTCTTAAAATATTTTATTATATAATGTCTAAAACACTTCCGCTAAATTTTAACATCCCAAAAATTTTCTTCACATATTTTGAGTTGTAGATAGTAATAATGCTTTAGAATGATAATATAGGGTATTTTATTTATTATCAAAAGAACATTGATTTTCTAAGCTTAAATTTTTTAAACTTTTAATTTATTTAATGGAAAATTCGATGGCACATGCCTTTTTTTATCTTTTTTTTTTTTTCTTAGCAAAACTCAGTTGCTTATTGTTGAAAAATGATGATATTCGTTATCATCCTTAGAAGTTTTTATTGAGTGGATATATTGCCTTTAGCAAATAGGTACTAAAACACTATTATAGCAAAATAGATATTTATATGTTAAATAGTTATTCCTTACTTTGTGTGTGATCAAAATTCTTTTACAAATGAGATTAACTTTTTATGAAATGATTATCAAAATTCTTAAAATTAATGTCTCTTTTAATTAATGTAAATTTTTATGTACTTTAAAAATCAAATGATTTATTTCTTTGTTTTATGATGTAAATAAAATTTAGAATTGACTTTAATCACTACTCTTCTTTCACAGGTCACTGCTCTTATTTCATGGCACGTGCCTTGCATATGCTGCCCTATCTAGTTTTAACACACACACGTCTAGCCATGGTACATGTTCATACTTCATAGCAAGATATTACTTGCGCTTGATTTGAACAGCTAGCTCAAGAGTGTTACTCCTAGATTTTAGCTTTGCTGGGCTCATTTTGCTTGCATTTCTACACGTGTATATATATATATATATATATATATACACACTATTTTAAGAAACAGTTCAACTAAGTTTTATTCATGAGCCCGTAAATAAGCTATCACCACATTATGAATGTCAAGAATGAATAGACTCTATCCAGACTAAAAGTGGAAAAGAAAATCTTACTCTCCTAATTAAGGCATCAACTATAACATTGTCTTGTCTATAAATATGAAAAAATGATCAACTTTAATGAGAGCTTACAAAAGACAGTGTCTTTTACTAGATGTCCTAGAGCAGAGTAGAACATATCGCCTTTCCATAGAGAGTTTATGATAGTTTCAAAATCGCCTTCGAAGATGGAACTACCAAGGCCAACTTTTTGGACAAATAAAGCTGCAAGCCTTGCTCCTAACAGTTCCAAGATTTCCACTCTAAAGAAGGTTTTTGTATTTTCTTTGACAGAGATGCCATAACCTAACCCTGAGAGTTACGGATAACCACCCTTAGACTTGCTTCCCTAGATTCATCAAACACTACACCATCAAAATTTATTTTAAAATTATATGTTGACGGAGGCTTCCATATCAGTTTAGTAGCTTGGGGTCTCTTCACCAGGTATGTATTACCCCTTATATAAACTAAGAGATATTGACTGGTATCAACATCTACTCTATCCAAAAACACAACAGCCTCCTGAAGGCAAAGTTTGTTTCTTCTGCTCCATATCGACCAAGCTATGACAACAAAATGCTCAAAAGATTGAGGTTGGTAGCGAATAAAACTGACCAAATCACGTAATGACGCCCTTGAGGCTTTAACACGGTCAACCTAGTCAAAGTCACAGTTTCATATATACAGAGGGTCGTCCCTAGCAATTTTGGGGCTAAGGTGAGAATTAAAATAGAGCATTTTTTTTATATTTATGTATTAATTAAATTAATATTTTTTAATATAATATATATTTTTTTTGTCTTTCATGATGCAAATTGATTAATTAAAATTTTAAATTCAAGTTTTTCTAATATCTCCATTTCAATCAATAATATAGTTACATCACTTAATCTTTCTTAGGACATTGTTAACCTTAAATATGATTTTAGAAAAACTTCTTTTTGCAAAAGCAGGTAACATGTATTACTAGTAAAATTTTATAATTAATGCATGTATATTTGAAAATGAATCTAGTTTATATATATATATATATATATATATATATAATTTAGTTTGTCAATTACATTATATCTTTCATTTGTAAAATTTCTTTTAAAACTTTTAATTCTTTTATATAATTATTTTTTTAAAAAAAAATTTCATATCCAAATGCATATTTTCTAGTAGATATTTCTAATCAAACAATATTTTCAAATAAAAATAAACATTATCTATAATATATTTATAACGACTGGAATAAAAAATAATTTTCAAGTGTAGAGCAAAGAACCTGATATATATAAAAATTACTATTGTAGGTAGATTCATCGAACAATAACAAGTATCTAGCAATCTCAACCTGTATAAAAAAAGAAAAATTGATTATATTATTCAAAGAATTAACATTGATAAAAATTATATATATATTTATTCAAAATATCCATTTTGGTATTGGAATGTACAAGAAAAAAAATTGTGCTACAACGTGTGTGGTATTCTTCATTCACACATGTATAATGTTTTATTTTGTTTTTTTTATTATTACATTTTTTTCTTTTAATTAAACATTTTTTTTTGGATTGAACTACGACTCCACCCACAGCCACACTAGTCTCATTAGATAAGGCTCGACCCACACCAAAAAAAAAAAACTCCAAGGCCCAGTGGATACCTCTAGAGAGCATCAGAGTTTAGACGTGATCAAATTGGAGGAAGCTTGAGCCACCAACAGAAATATTTAAGTGTAGAGACTGTGGAGAGAAAGAATGAGAGAGACGAAGAGCAAGAGTGAGAGAGAGAAAAGGTGTAAGTAAATTTTAGGAATTTGGGATTTTTGATTTGTAATTGTTTTGTGAGTAAATTTTTTAGATCAAATTTGTATTTTATCTCGGTGAATTTTGGTTTGTCTAGAGATTAATTAAGGATGTTATTTTTGGAAAATTGATTTTGTTTGAACCAAACATTTTTGAGTACTTGTGTTTATCGAGATGTACCAGCTTTTTTGTTCTTCAGTCACAAGGATGTACTAGATTTTTTGGAGTTTCATCTAAAACTAAATTTCTTTTTTCTACCACCCCTTCTTTTTCAAAATTTTGGAGCCCTTTCCACTTCAAGGCCTGAGGCAAGGGCCTAATTGGCCAAGTGGAAAGGCTGGCCCTCCATATAGATTAAATAGCTTCACAATCCCAAAGAGCGTGGATGGAATTTTGATTATTTTGGGAAAAAAATGGCAGATATCATCAAGCAATTTTTTCTCTTCTTCAAATTTACTTCTTTTCGTAGAGCATCAGAGTAGGCCTTCCATGTAAAATGTTTATACTTTGAATTCCATCTCCTATTCCAAAAAGTTTTCCTTGCTTCAACATTAGATATTGAAGCTACATCCCAGCCATCTTCCCCACAAAGAAGCTGGTATCCTGATTTGATAGTATAGCAACCGTTCTTGCCTTTTGGCCAAAATAAGTAATCCTGCTACACAGTTGAAAATAAAGATATTGCTTTTATCTACTAAAAGGAAGAAATGGAGTGTCTAGAAGTTGTGAGTTCCACTAATTAAAATCAGTATCAATGAGATTTGAGACAGTAGCTGTTCTTCAAAGATGTGATATAGGTAACACCAGTACTCTACCACCACAGTTGCCTGGTAACCAATTATCCTCATAAATCTGAATATCTCTCCCATCACCAATCTGCCATTTAGCTCCCATGGAGATGGCGATTCAAGCTCACAAAATGTTCTTCCAATCATAAGACCTTGATGTAGCTTTAGCTTCAATTACAATACTACTAGGAAAATATTTAGCCTTAAAGATTTTATAAAAGAGAGAATTGGTATCATGAACAAGCCACCACACTTGTTTTGCCAACATAGTATCATTAAATTTGCAAAGATCCTTAAAACTTATACATCCAGTAGCTTTGGGTCTACATAAAGTTTCTCAATTTTTCCAGTGAATTTTCCTATAATTCCCCCGTTAACCCCACCAAAATTCACAAATCATCACATTGCACGATGTCCTTACGAAGTCCCACAAGTAGCTTAATGCATGCCAAAGGTGAAAATTGCTTGCACAATAGCTTTTATAAGAGCTTTGCTAGCTTGAGATAGTAGTCTTTTCTCCATTCTCCACACGCTTTCTTTAATAAAATTAAGTCTACCTATTTTATTCCCTCCTCTCCTCCCCCCTCCAAACTGCTAGTAAGACAAGATATTTTTCATACTCTTTTATTTTAGGAACTTAAAGCAAATGTTTAACAAATGTTTTTTTTAGCAATAGAAACATATTTATTAAAGAATAGGGTAGTCTTATCTTTGTTAATCTGTTGCCAAGAAACTTTTTTATATTATGCTCTGTTTGGTTTGACGTAAAATATTTGCAAAGGTAAAATATTTTACATGTAATATATTTTCATTTTACTGTGTTTGGTTTGTATTCCTGAAAATGTAAAAAAATGTTTTTAAAAAATGTATATTTTAAAAGAATTTTAACAATCTTACAAAATAATTTTGAGCAAGTCTAGATCCCCGAAGGTGGACTCGAAGACATTCCTTGAGGGTGTCAGTTTTTCTTTTTAGGAATATCAACTAATGGCTACACAGGTTTGAACAGGCTGAGTATAATGTTTTTGGGGTTGGGTTTTCCATTGTATTTCAGAGCTTTCTCTGGGGACACCACTCCATGGTTAATAGTTACTAATTGTAAATGTAATTTCTTAAGTTAAATAAAGACTTTCTATTGTTTTAGCTATATATAAAAAAAAAAAAAAAAAAAATTCACAAAACCAAACCTCCACCACCCAAATCACCACTAGATAGGCACAAACCCACCCACCACCACACCGACACTCCATTGACTACTCAAATCCACAAATTGGAGAATAAAAAACAAAAAAAGAAAGGCCAAAGCCGGCCAACCACTCAACATAACCCACAAACCGAGTCCTCACCATGGCCCACAAACCATTCTAGCCACCCAAAAACTTAGCCATCAACGGACCTACAAACATCTCAACCACCCATTGCAACTTAAATACCTAGCCACCCACCACAACCCATAAAATCAGCCAAAAAACCTAAATCAATAAACCCATGTAGTGGTAAAAAAAAAAAAAAAAAACAAAAACTAGATTTGAGAACGAATGGGTGAGTTGATGAAGGTGGAGGTAGAGCCGATGTGATGGTGGTAAGAGAATTGGTGGAGTAAGAGCTAGTGTATGGTTAGATCGAAAAAAGAATCGGTGCATTTGAGTGGTTGAACCAAACTCGGTGGGTGGAGGCATGGAGGCGAGTCAGGCTGAGATGGTAGAGGTGGAGCTAGCGATGAGAGCTGCCGGAGATGAGAGTTGCCGACAAAACTGAGAGTGGCTTGGTGGCTTTGGTTTGTGGGGAGGGAGAACTTAAGAGGGGAGAGTGAGAACTTGAGAGTGAGAAGCGAAAGAGCGTGAAAGGAACTGAGGAGTGAGGTTTGAGGGAGTATCGAGGTGAGAGCTTGAAAGAAAATGTAAAATATTTTACCAAAATTTTAAGTGTAAAATATTTTACCAAAATTTTAAGTGTAAAATATTTTACATAAATTTTTCTATTTGATTTGGTTGACTGAAAACATTTTCTTTTTGACTAAATATTTTACTACAAAACAAACACAGTAAAATAGGAAAATATTTTTCTGAAAAATATTTTACATCAAAACAAACAGATTTTCTTTGTTAATCTGTTGCTAGGAAACCTTTTCATATTAGTCAAGAATTCCATGGATAGTCTAAATATCACCCATTCAGGCACAACAAAAATGCAAGCTATCATCGGCAAAAAATAGGTGAGAGATTTTTAGAACACTTTTACATAGAGAAAGCCCTCTGATACTATCCTCTTGAATAGCTTGTTTAATAATACCAATTAAGCCTTTTGAGCAATGCATTAAAATTTAAGGTGATAAAGGGCACCTTGTTTGATGCCTCTAGTAGGTTTGATATTACCTTTTGATTCTCATTAACCAAACTATAATAAGAAATAGTACTGATGCATTATGATATCAACCAATCCATCTATTCTGAAACCCGTTTTTTCAATCAATTTTAGCAAAAAAACTCACTCGACTCTATCACCTGCCTTGCTCATATCCAACTTTAGAGTCTTGAACCCCAATTTACCCAACTTCTTCGTCTTAATGTGGTGGAGGGTTTCAAATGCAACAAGAATATTATCCAATATGGTTTTATTCGATTGGAAAGCACTTTGAGAATTAGAAATAATTTGAGATAAAATATTTTTAAGCCTGTTTGCTAATGCCTTGAATACAAGCTTATAAAGGATGTTACAAAGGGAAATAGGGTAAAACTTCATTACTCTTTCTGGACTCTTCACCTTGTGGATGAGAGTGATATATGTATAATTAATGCCAATAATGCTAAAAATATATATGAGGCTTACCACTAGGACCAGGGGCTTTAAGAGGGTTGCTTGCTTACTCCCAAGTGTAGAAGATCGTAGCAACATAATTCTCAAAGTACCAAGGTTGAACCATAATGAGCGGGTTAAATTCAAAAACAATGTAATTAAAAAAAAAAAAACTTTCAGTGGAGATGAAGAATAATTTTTTCTTGGTAATTGTAAACAAGAATAACAGTGATAACTGATTTAAGTCAATAATATAAATACTAAGCATCGTTGTGTTTCCCTATATCAATATGAAATTCTTTGTGATTTAAGAAATTATATATTTCATAATTGATTGTTCTTATACAATTAAATACTTATGATTTGGTTGAATTGAGACAATTCAAGAACGCATGATAACCTAGATTAATAATGCAGTTAGAAAACTTTCAGAAAAAACCCACTCACTTTAAAATTTGATTTCATCAAAAGAAATCTAATTGAACAATCAAATATGTTTTTAATAAAATCCTAGAAAAAATCGAATTGAATATTCATACCGTATAGAAGAAACATAACCCCTAGCCCTAGCAAAGAGTTTAGGCAGCCATTAGAGATTGGAAAATTCAACGTTTTCTCTGCCAAATTCATTCTACACAGGCTCCCTTCAAAACCTTAACATCCAAGTGTCCAAAGAAAAAAAAACTTTTACTAATTTTTAATTTTCGTCCAGGTTTACAGCAGTGAATTGTGAGTTAATTTCAGCTTTTAAAAATTGAGAATTTCAAAAACCTCAAAATTGGAAAGTTGTAGATCTTTAAGTCATAGTTCCAACCCATCTAGCCTTGTGTCAAATAGAATTTTGAGGAGAGAAATATGCCCAAAATACTGATCGGTACTCAAATCTAATTTTTCCTTTTTAGATTCTTCCTTTTTGATTTCTTTCCTCATTTGAAGCTTCTAAACATGGTAGATGACCCAAGCACTCCAGCTGCACCTCCTTAGACATTTAATCATGGTCCTTTAGCTCCTCTTTAATTCTAGCTTGGCCTCTATTCTCTCACAGACTCTTATAAACTCATCTTTTTTACATGATTTCCTAAAAGTAGAAAATTACGCACAATAAATGACATCTTATTCAAGAAATTATGTAAAATAAATAATAGGGATTAATGCAAATTATGGTTTAATTATACAAATTAAGCATAGTAATAAAGAGATAACGCCCACATAAATATATAATAAGTATACATTTTAAGGCATTATCAAGGGGCCATTGTTTTAGAGCTATGTCAACTTTTTGTTTTGTAAAATCATCAATCAACAGAGAATTGATGTCATCCATAACCACTTGAAGAGTATACTGTAAAGCATGATCAATCTTAGTAGGTTAATTTAGAAGAAGAAAATAATTGTTGATAGTAATCTACAAGTAATGACTAATGAAGAAATATTATCATCTCTAGTACACATCTTATCCCTTTGATTCTTGAGGTCACTTATTTGATTTCTATGAAATCTTTGGGAAGCTCTACTATGGAAATATCTAGTATTTTTATCCCCAGACGTTATTCAATGTAATTGAGACCGTTAGTGTCACATTTGTTCTCTTTGAACAAACAAACCATTAATCTTGTTCTTCAGTTGGAGCACTTTATCAAAATAGCCTCCTCCATGGGCCTTTTCTTTTGCTTTTTTCAAGAAAAAAAAATCTTCTCAACTGAAGCACGAGTAATGTTTCCAAAAGAGTTCTTGCTCCATCGTCTCTATTAATGTGTATTAGGTTATAGGCTTTAGGCCCACCTTATTTACTTGTATAGCACACATACTTGTACTGCATACTCTATTTTCTATATAAAGACATTCATGTATATTTTATACTTGAGAAATAAAATACATTGATTCAGTATTTTTAACATGGTATCAGAAACATTGATCTGACATTTTTTTAGTAGACTTGTTTCTCTTTGGTATTACTCCAAACTCACAGTTGCTTCCATCATCACAGCTGCCGCTGTAGCCATTTGTCGTTGAATCTCCAATGTCCCTTAGTTGTCGTCTCTATTTTCGGAACTGTAGCCACCATGGTTAAGGAGTCTCAGACCGCAAGGACCATTGCCATTATTATAGCCACTGTGAATCTTGCCCGATTAAGCTTTCTGCAAGTACCATTGTGATCATCTTGCCCCAATCTACTCATTTGTGCAAGTCTCATAGCCATCGGAGTCTTCACATGCCTTCACATGCGGCCCAAGCAATTTGCGTTGAATGTCACACGCTGTTTTCTGCTCTAGGTTACATCAGCCGCTTATGTCATCTTGCTGATGTCATCTCCACTAACATCTTGCTAATGTCATCTCTGCTGACTTTTGTTGACTGTGCCAGTTGACTTTGACTGAGCGTTGATCGTTGACTTTTTCTCTAGAGTTGACTTTTACAGTCTAGGTTCTCCTTACTTAGTTTTTCATGTAAAGTTCATTTTTGTAATCTATTTTCACATATTGTGTCTCTAAATGGATAATAAGGATATTTTTCTTCCTCCCCCCATTAATGCTATATTGAAGGGGAATACAAATTACTTATCTTAGTCTCAAGCTAAACGCAGTTTTCTTCAGGGTCGCATGCTTTGGTAATATTTTGCTGGTACAATCACTATTCCTACCAGGGGGTAGTTGAAGAAGGTACTACCTTCATCACTCACATGGTTGAATGGGATAGTCACAACCACATGATTCATCACTTGCACGCTGAAACATTTCCATTTCTTCAATCTCCAATAGGTTGGGTAGCTTTGGTGGTGCAAAATCTGCATGGGATATGTTGGCCAAGAGATATTCCACTTCTCACGTATGCATGAAATATCAGTTAGTAGTTGAATTGCATCAACTCAGGGAAGAACTAGGGCATCTATCAATGACTACTATAATCAGCTTTGCTTCATTTAGGACCAAATTGAACTTTTAGATCCAACTTAGGTATGCTCAAAGGATGCTCAACAATATGCTATTGTTTGAGATGAATTTCATCTCTATGAATTCTTGATATCACTTAATGATGCCTATGAGCCCATTCAAAGTCAGCTTCTTAATCACAGTCCTCATCTCTATCTTGATACCATTGTAAATGAGTTGGTTGGAGAAGAAGCTCATCATGCAACCCTTAAAGCTTAGAATAAGCTTAATGTTCTAGCTACTCCTCCTTTTGCTTCTCCCATAGAGTAACCTCCATAATTAGGGTTTGATGCCTCTAGCTCTGGCAATCATCGCAAGCAATTCAACAAATAGTCTGTAACTATTGCAAGCATCTTGGCTACACTATTGAGAATTGTTACTGTCATAACAAATTTACTACTTTTGTTGCTAATACTGAGTCTACTCAGCCAATGTCTTTTGTCTCAACTAAGTCCTAGTCTTCTAGATCCACTATCAACCTCTCCTTAGTTGAACTACATAACATCATAGCTTAGACTATTCATATGGCTGGTAATGCATCTTTTTCTACTACTCTTTTAGTTTTATTCAGTAAGTCTCACTCTTGGCTTTTTGATTCTACTTGTTGCAATTACATAACACCTCACTCCTCTTTATTTTCTAAACTTGAACCTGCACCACATCATCTTAACATTCATATAGCTAATGGTTCTACCATGCATAACAATAGTCTAGGTTTTGTTTCGACCTCCAACCTTTCGGTTCCTAGGGCCTTCCATGTACCTAACCTATCCTATAATTTATTCTCTGTGGAACAATTAGTTGAATTGGTTTATTACCTTACTTTTAACTATTTTGGGTGTACTGTGCAGGATTTGAGGATGGGGCAGGAGTTTGGAACCGGTCCTAGAGTTGGACGTATGTTTCCCGTGGACAACTTTCATCTTCCACCTATTTCCCTTGTTTTTTTTGGCTATTGCAGTTGCTGCGGTTTCTTCTTTACGTTCTATCCCACTTTGGCATTCTCGTCTTGGACATGCACCTTTTCTCGGGTACAAGTTAGCTTCTAGGGGCCTGTTAGGTTCTGTGTCCAAAAACAATTTTAATTGTACTTCATGCCAATTAGGAAAACAACCATCTTTGCCTTTTAATAATAGTAAATTGATATCTACCTGTATTTTTTACTTAATTCATTCTGATGTTGGGGGACCTTCCCTTGTTATCAGTATTGGTGGACTTTGATATTTTATTGTCTTTGTTGATTATTATTCTCGTTATAGTTGAATTTTCCTATGAAATCTTGCTCTGAATTACTACCAATCTACAGTAACTTTGTAAAAATGGTTGAAACACAATTTTCCAAACATATCAAGATTTTTCAATCTGATAATGCTCTTAAATATACTCAATATTCTTTTCAAGCTATTTTGCATTCCTATGGCACTGTACATCACCTAACTTGTCCAAGTACCTCTCTGCAAAATGGTAGAGTCGAATGAAAACTTCTTCATATTCTTGATACTGTTCATACTCTCCTTCTTTATGCCAAAGTTCTTGCCCTATTTTGGGGTGAAGCTGTTCTTCATGTTGTTCATGCTATTAATTGCATTCCAAGCACTGTCATCCATAATCAGACTCCATATGAGCATCTTTTTGGGTTGCCCCTTGACTATCATCACCTACGCTTCTTTGGTTCTACCTGTTTCGTTCTTCTTCAACTTGATGAGCACAACAAACTTGAGCCTCGATCCAGAATTTGTTGTTTCCTTGGCTATGGCGAAACTCAAAAGTGGTATTGATGTTATGATCGTGTCTCTCATCATCTTTGTGTTTTTCAAAATGTTGTCCTTTGGAACATCGCTCATTTGTTGAGCTCTCTCACTTCTATTCCTCCCTATTTACCTCTTTTATCTTAGAAATCTTTCCAGACAAGTCACATATTCTTTCTATAGATGCTCTCAATCCTCCTTTGGACTTCTCTATCCAACCACTAGATATTTTTTATGCTTCTCTTGGATCACCCTCAAATAAACAGATGGAAGATGAAAAGGACGATGACGAGCTACCTAACTTTGCGCTTGGGTCCTTGGCTTCTGCTTCACCTGAAGATCACACACAAGACATTCCACCTCGTCACTCAACTTAGGTAAGATCTATTCTTGCACATTTACTTAACTATCATTGTTACACTGCCCTTGCTACACTATAGGAGCCTCATACCTATCGTGAGGCCTCCATTGACCCTTTATGGCAAATTGTAATGAAAGAGAAACTTGATACATTATCTAAAAACCATCTTTGGGATTTGGTTACTCTCCCCCCTAAAAAGTCTGTTTTTAGTTATAAGTGGATCAACAAGATCAAGAGTCGGTCTGATGGGTCCATTGAGCGCTACAAAACTTGTCCTGTTGCAAAAAGTTTTACACAAGAGTATGAGATTGATTATGAAGAGACCTTTGTTCTGGTTGTTTGAATCTCATCTGTTCGTGCCCTCTTAGCTATTGCCGCTGCGAGTAAATGTGACTTTTTTCAGATGGATATCAAAAATGTCTTTCTGAATAAGGATTTAAGTAAAGAAGTTTAAATGCAACCTCCTCCTGGTCTCTCTATTGAATCAAATAAAGTTTGTCACCTTTGACGTGCACTTTATGGCCTAGAGCAAACCAAGTTTAGCTCTACCATCTTCCACTTGGGTTACATTACTAGTCCTTATGATTCTATCTTATTTCTTCATTGCACCGAAAAAGACACTATTTTGCTTCTCCTGAATATGGATGACATGATCATAACTGGTGATAACCTCAGTAGCGTTCAAGAACTCAACATTTTCTCGGCTAGCAGTTTAAGATGAAAGATGCAATTTAAGATAAAGATCTTGGACATTTCAACTTTTTTTTTTTGAGTCTTAAAATCACTCATTCCACTGATGAGTTTTATAGTACTCAAGCTAAGTATACTTCTAAACAATTGTCTCTAGATGGACTCACTGATAGTAAGACTATTGACATTCCAGTTGAATTTAATACGCATTGGACTCCCTTAATTGGAAAAACACTATCTAATTCTTCTCTTTATAGACGATTGGTTGGCAGCCTAGTTTATCTCATTGTAACTCGTCCAGACATTTCTTATGTTGTTTACTAGGTAAGCCAGTTTCTGTCTGCTCTACGATCGACTCATTATGTTGCTATCCTACGCATTTTTCGATACTTGAAGAACACTCTCTTTCATGGCCTTTTCTACTCTGATTAGTCTCCTCTTGTTCTCTGTGCTTTTTTTTTTTTTTTTTTTTTTTTTTTTTTTTTTAATGCTGATTGGGTAGAAGATCCCAGTGACCAACAGTCAACCACTAGTTATTGTTTTCTTCTTAGTTTTTCTTTGATCTCTTAGCAAAGTAAGAACAAACTGTTGTGGCCTACTCCAACACTGAAGCAGAATATCGTGCCCTTACTGATACCACATCTAAACTCCATTGGCTTCGATGGCTTTTTAAGGATTTATGGGTGTCTACATTCTCTACTACTCCCTTTTATTGTGAAAACCAGAGTACCATTTATATTGTTCACAATGATGTCTTCTATGAATGGAATAAAAATATCAAGATTGATTGTCATTTTAACTATTATCATCTTGTCTATGGTGCTTTCAAGTTGATCTTGGACTCCCATAAAGATCAACTTGTAGATATCTTCACTAAGTTACATCTTAATGGACGCCTTCATGCTTTGGTTGACAATCTCAAGTTGGTCTCACACCCACTTTGAGTTTGAGGAGGCTGTTAACGTGTAATAGGTTGTGGGCGTTAGGTCCACCTTATTTAATTGTATAACACACATACTTGTACTGCACTCTTTGCCTCCTATATAAAGATACTTATGTATATTTTATTACTTGAGAAATAGAATACATTGATTCGGTATTTCTAACAATTGCAAATTAAACTAATAGTTACTTATCTTTGCATCAACCCTTACCATTGGGGAACTGGAAGATTAAGCAGCCAAGCCAAAGCTAGAAAGTTATGGCAACCCTTCTCCTCAAGCCATATTTGTTCAAGCCTCCAAGGTTTGTGCCTCTGTTCAGGGATGCCTGAAGGATTAGTGCTTCATTAGATAGACAAAAGACAAATCTATAATTTATTAAAAACTATTCTTCTTTTATAGAAAAAAAGAAGTAGAAAAAGAAAAAGAAAATGCTTTTCTTATTACAAAAATCAAATTGCTCAAAAAATGAAACATATCTACTGGATGCTTTACATGGGCTTAGTTTTCAATTTGAGGAGTGCCACTACAATTACTTTGATTGTTATTAATAACATGGTAATAAATTGAGGTCGTATTTACTCAAGATCTACCAGAATGATTTTAAGTAAAAAAAAAAAAAAAAATTCACTCAAAAGTTTTTTTTTGGGGGGGGGGGGGGGTGTGTGTGGAGGGGGAGAGTACTCTCTACTCTCTATTAGAGCGTTTCCATCCCCTTTTTGCATAAAATTTCTATTTTTATATCTCAAAAAGTCACTTTTTCTATTTAACGTAACTAGTTGTATAACACACTCTAAATCTGATTCTTCATTTTTTAATACATCATATTAAAATAATTTAAATAGCTCTTTTTATATTACTTATAGAGGAGAGAGAGTGCTCAAGAGAGGGGAAACAAAAATAATACAAAAGTAAGTTTTACACTAGCTATTGTGCTTGTGTATATTAGAAAAGTACAAGGATTTATGGTATATAGGCTGCTAGAGTTGCTGCAGTTAGGGTTGGGTGGCAAAAAATGAAATAACACATGTCTAGGGGCTAGGGCTGGCTCAACAACTTTGGGGACGTTAGACGAAAATTGTAAGTGGGACCTTTTTATATTTAAATATTAATTAATTAATATTTATTGAATTTTTTAATTTTTTATTTAAAATCTATTGATCCATTTTGAGATTCAGTTTGTTTTTCGATTTTTCTCTTTTTTTTTTTCTTTAAAGTTTTTCATATCTAGATAAATTTTTTCCAGTAAACATTTATAATGAGAAAATATTTATAAATAAATAAAACACAATTTATAATTAAAAATCATAATTTAACTAAAAATAAAATTTAAAGTATAAAATAATAGAACCTGGTTTTTGCAACTTTTCTAACAGTGTGGCATCTTTATTCTTTTAAAGTTTAAACCTACCATCCTGCACAAATAAAAATTAATTTATTAATTGATTCAAAAAATTAGTATCATTATAATACAAATGGGTTAATATGATATACATCAAATTCTCAACTGGTGTGATAAAAAGAGACCATGTGTGTACAAGTGTTTATTATATAGTGGGTGGATTTAAGAATGTTTTGCTAATAAAACTTAAATCAAAAAAATCTTGAAGCTTTAAATGCTAAAACTCATCTAATCAATAGGTGGTTAGTGTCTTTTGTGATAGTGTGTCGGCCATGTGGGATGTGGCTGTGGTGTGCTAAAGTGATATTTGCTATGTGCAGTGTATAGTGCAGCAATCTATCATGTCAGCTGTGCAGTGTAGATTATTATTATTATTATTGAAATATTGAATAAAAAGCTAATAGTCATCACAAATGAGTTGTTCAGTACTCTTCATGACTTCAATCTTTATGAAAATTGAGAGAGAGAGAGAGAGAGAGAGAGAGAGAGAGAGAGAGAGAGTACCTCTAGGGCCGGCTCACACACATAGCGTCCATGGTACACCACTGTAGTGAAGCTATTGCAGATTGATTTCATGGTGAAGAAAGAAAGCTTATAAAAAAAAGAGATTCAAGATGAAGAAAAGAAATGTGAGAATATAGATGGAGAGACATAAAGATAGAGAGATAGAGAGATTTTTTTCTTTTGTTTTTGAAATTTATAATCTCTTATTTCAAGATATTTATGTTGTATCATTAATGAATTTATCTGATATTAATTTTGATTTTAGCATACTTCAAGAATGAGTTAATGAATTTGTCTCGTATGATTTAATTTTGTTAGCCAAATTTGCCTGTGTCATTCCCTTTTCAATCTTCTGTATTTTAGGATATAATTGTGCATTTTTAATGCATTCTACTGACCAATATAAGGACTTAAAATTTTGTTTTCCTTAATTAAAAGATATGTATATATCTATATATATTCTTTTTTCTTTTACCATTGAGGCCTTCTCTTCCTTTTTAGTCTTCTGTATTTTAGGATACAATGAGACATTTAATTCATTCTATTGGCCAATAAATTTTTTTTTCCTTAATTAAAATTTATTATTATATATATTTTTAATTGAAGTGGGGACCTTTTGTTTTATTTGGGAGCTTTAAACGATTGCATCAATTACATCTATAGTTCAGCCGACCTGGCCAAGGGTTAGCTTTAGTACTCTCTATGGAGAAAACTCTATTTTACACTACCAAATGTGAATGCTCATCTCTCGGTGCAAGCATGGCTAAGCTCTAAAAAATGGGTCCCTTCATTTGTAGTAGAATTGGCTTGTCGTTTTTGTAATATTCAAACTATTAGTACCAATCTAAATAAGAAGGGGGAAAAAAGAAGACTAGATTCTTTTCTAAATGTACATATTATTTACAAAATTTTATTGAAAATACTTGTTATAATTATTTTTTCAGAATTAAAATTAATAAAAGCTTATCAAAAATTGACTATGTCATAAGAAACATTAAGTATATTAATTATAGTATTAAATAAAAAATGCTAAAAATAATTCAATAAAAGTTAATTTTTTTTTAGAATAGATAAAAATCAAACTTGAGTGTCAATTTTGAATCTTAAAAAGAGAGAAAAATGAATAATAATAATATATTAATTATTTGAATATAATACAATTTCTTCTTAAACCTAAAATTATATCTCTTGGTGTTAAGTGACCCTCTACAACTAAAAGTCCAATCAATTAAATGCAATGTTGTTACCTAATAAATGTCCATTTACAACTTAAAATGCGAATAGACAAGGCCCATTTTTGCTAGCTGCCACATGGATTGCGATCCCTGTGAAGCTCTAATCTCAGTCCTTGATATAATCTAACGGCTAGAATGGAAGGACACGTCATTTATCTTTGTCACATTATTTTTCTCTTCGTTCCCCCCCCTCCCCCCCCGATTCAGATCCTCTAGAGTTCCTAGGGTACTCTACCAGTAGATTTCATTAAATCCTAACCGTTCTTTAATGATTTAATGGTTTAAATTATGCCATGTCAGCATTTCATTAATAATATTCTTGAAATAATAAAATAATGTTGAAAACAAAACAATTAAAATTATTATTAATGAAATGCTGACATGGCAGAATCTAGACCATTAAATCATTTAAGAGTGGTTAGGATTTAATGAAATCTACTTGGTAGAGTTCCCTAGGAACTCTAGAAGATCTGAATCCCCCTCCCCCCCCCCCCCTTTTTTTTTTGTAGGGCCTTTCTTCTTCTCTTTGGATATACCAAATTCAAAAAATTTCTCTCTCTTCAACCAGAAAAATTTGTCGCTGAATCCTTTTTCTCTTTGCCACTGAATCTCTATGGTTGCAACCAGCAACCACCGAGTCCACCACACGTCTTGTCAGAGCTATTTGGTTTGGCTTTCCCCTCTCTTAGGGCTTCTCTTTCTTTTCTCGTTATCTCAAGTCTTCTGTTTGCATCGACTCCACCGCCGTTGTCGGCGCTTTCCACCAGCATCACCACCATTGATGTTTATTGCTTATGTTTGGCAAAACTTCATTGTCTTATTTTATTTTAACGTTTGATTTTGGAAATGCACAAAAGATGTTTGTGAAAATATTTGTTTGAAACTTTGAAGTGATGTTAAAACTCATTGATTAGGAAAATAGACGTGGTTTTTATTGATATATTGTTGTTTTGGTATGTGTTTTTTTCCTTCTTTTTTTGGATTCATTTTGAAATTATTAAAACAAGTGCTTTATTACAAGCTCACCGATTTTTTGGTAGAAGGGATGAGAGTTACTCTTCCAATAATGTAACTTCAGTTGTTATTAGATTTTCATATATACGTTGGCTATGTGCATACTTGTTTGTTTTCTTTTACATGGTTCTATAATCTTCTATTGGTTTTTCTCTTTGGGATTTTCCCTGTTAGTAATCAATATTTTTTTGGAAATGTTCACTTGCTCAAATATTTTGTCTTTTCATTCCTGCATTTGATCTGGGTTTCCTTTAGTTGCTGAGAAAAGGTAAATGTAGCATTGTTTATGAGAAGCACCTTATCCATGGTCAAATATTAGACACTCTTTCATCTCTTATTGATTCAGTAGTTCATAAAAATTATTTTAGTCTTATCTTTCCTTGTATTTGAGGTTGTCTACTTTTTCTGTATTGTGAGGAAATGTGGGCAACAAGAGCATTTGACTAATAAATCTATCTTGTTACTATTTTCTTTCTTTTCTTAATATTTGGCGTTTGGCACACTAAACACCAAAAAATCTTTCTCAAAGTATCAGCAACGGATTAGGCAAATTCCAAATGTAGGCCTATTTTACAATTCAGGCCCAAAATGCCCACTTTATTAGATGTTGATAAATGTAACTATTACATGGCCTATTTTCTCTCTCCACGGTCTCTCATCTCT
This sequence comes from Castanea mollissima, assembly GCA_014183005.1. Taxonomy (NCBI): domain Eukaryota; kingdom Viridiplantae; phylum Streptophyta; class Magnoliopsida; order Fagales; family Fagaceae; genus Castanea; species Castanea mollissima. The sequence continues at coordinate 29,984,006 of JACAVU010000006.1, read as the reverse complement.
CTCTCTCTCATTTTGACTCTCACTTCCTCTCTTTGATTCTCACTTCCTCTCTTTGTCTCTCACAAGTCATAGCTCCTCCCTCCTCACTCCCTCTCTCACATCTCTCTCATTAAAGACACGCACTGGTGTTGGGTTTTGGATTTTGGAGGTTGGATCGGCGTGGATCGGTAAGCTTGGTTTGGATCAGTGGACTAAGTTTGGAGGTTGGATCGGCATGCATTGGCAGGTTGGGTTTGGATCGGTGGGCTGGGATTGGTTGATGGTAGGTTTGGATTGGTTGATTGGTGAGTTTGAATCGGTGGATCTGTTGATCGATGGGTGGATTGATTGGGTTGATCTTCAGTAGATTTGATGGTGAATTTTTTAATGGGTTTGCTTTTGGTTTGATCGTTTGGTTTTGGTTTGGGTTTGATCATTTGGTTTTGGTTTGATGGTGGTGGCGTTGCTTTAGGGTGGTGGCTTCGATGGTGATTTTTTTTTGAATGGGTTTGATTGTTTGATTTTGGTTGGATTTTGCTTAGCGGAGGTGGGTGGTGTGACTGAGAAATTGGACAGTGGTGGGTGGTTGAGAGAGAAAGAGAAATAGGGACTAGAGAGAGAAGTGAGAAATGTATTTATATTATCTTTATATTATTTTAATGTGTAGTATTATAAAATAAAAGTTGAGATGTTAGAGTATTGTAAAATAGTATAATATAAATTGGTAAAGTAGTTTTTCGAGATGGTAAAATAGGATAGGATTGAAAACATTATTGTGGATGCCCTCATGAGATGTTTCAAATGTTATAATTTTTGCCACACATGAACAATACCGTTCCAACTTTCCAAAGTTGGAATGGTATGGATGAAAATGCTAAAAAAAATTAATTTTTTATTCAATTTCCCTCTTTTTTTTTTTTACTTTCTTTCTTCTCTCTCTTCCTTTATCACTTTCTCTCTTCTCTCTTTCTTTTTCCTTTTTCTTTTCTTCACCACTCCCTTCTTCTCTTTCACTTTCTTTCTTTTTTCTTCTTCTTTCTTCTCTAGAATCTTCACCTCTCCCTTCCTTTTTTTTCTTTTTTTTTTTTTTCTTTTTTCTCTTCTTTTTTTTTTTTTTTCCTGTCACTCTGCACCTCTGTTTCTCTCTTTTTTTCCTGTCACACTCTCTCTTTCTTCTTTTTTGTCCACCTTGCTATTGAGATCGGCCGTTGTCATTGAGATCAGCCGTTGTCGTGAAGTTCGGCCTCACCGATGAGATCAATTGGTGGGGCTGGGATTGATGGCTTTTGTGGTGGTGTCCCTCTCCTGTGTACACCGATGAAGCCACCACCAGTAGCTGGCTGCCTCTCTCTCTTCTATCTATTTCTCTTTTTCTCTTTTTCGTTTTTTTCCTTGTTTGTCTGATGGTGTTTGTGTTTTGGTTTTGGGATGGATTTTGTGGTGGTTTTGATGTCACAGGTGGTGGGTTCTTATGGTAGTGGTGGAGGGTTGTGGGGGTGATGGCTGGTGGTGGTGGTGGGATGTGTGGGTGATGGATGGTAGTGGTTGATTTGGTTTTTGTTTTTATTTATTTTTTCAAAATAGCCGGGTTTTTTTCTTTATTATTTTAATGCAGTGTAATGTTAAAATGGAAAATCTAATGTATAACATACTGTAAAATGATGTGGTAAAATAATAAAATGACATTTTTAGTGTGTCAATATGACTTTATTTTATTTATTTTTTATTTTTTTATAGAAGATCTAATGGTAATGCACTAAGGCCACAAAGTTTTTGACCCAAAAGTAGTTGGATCCCAGACTTCAATGAAACATCACGATTTGGAACCTAAAAAAAGAAAAAGAAAAAAAATGAACATCTCCAACCTTTTTTTCTTTTTTCTTTTTTTGAGGAACAATCTCTAACTTGAATATGAAGAGTTGAAATGCTTATTTTTGGAAATCTTTTATTATATATTAGTATTTTCTAATAGGTTAGAGTTATTTATTTATTTTTAATTCAATAGTTGAAAAAGGGAGTTTGAACTTAAATGTCTCTTTTGAAGCCATCAATAGGTGCCAACCAATTGAGCTTACGTCTATAAACAAATCAAGTTTGAGCTTATCAACAAATAAGATTTTATACTCAAGCTTGGCTCACTTTCTTGTCAAGCACGCTTGAGTTTGTTTTTTTCACAAGCCACTTATTGGTTAACTATTATTCTTCTTCTATATATTGCTAAAATAGAACTAAATGTTTTACTTTTTTACAATTCTATGTATTTTTACTATGAATAGACTATTTATATCACCAATAAGCTACAAATAATAATTTGATAGCATATGAACCTATTGACAAATTTATACTATCCAATTTTAAGTCTATATAAATATATTTTCAGACAAGTGTGTACACACACACACACACACACTATTATATATAGTTAAATTGAGCCCACATATTCAAGAGTTTGTTCACAAACACATTGTTATGTTTGAGCTTGGCTCATTTAATAATCAAACCTAAACTTAAGGCTTGAGCTTGTCTCGTTAAATAAGATTTTTTCCGAGTTGAGCTCAAGCTATTAATAAACAGTTTATTTCATTTACAACCCTAGTTGAGCTAAAAGGCTCTTAGCAAAATATATTAAAGTAACTACACCAAAAAAAATTTCTAGGTTATTTAATCGTCGTTGGATTATAGTAAGCCATGGTAGGTTTTAAAAGGGGAGGGAGGAGGGGGAATAAAAAGAAATAATTAGCTGTAAAACTTCTTACCAAATTCTACAATTATAGCTTCTAAAAATATCTATAATTATGTTTGATTATTGAGAAAAAAAAAACATTATATAATTATAGCTAATACTAGAAGGGTATAAATATCTCAATTGATTAATTACACATTTTGATATTTCCAATTGAATATGTTCATAGCTCAAATTCTCCCTTACTAATTGTTGTAATTATCGAATTAAAAAAAAAATCGCTCTTATAAAAATATGGAGTTCATTCTCCCGTGACTCCAGATTGAATAGAAAATCACAAAAGAAGTAACCAGGGCAAAGGGGAAATTATTAAATTTAACAATAATCCAAAGTCCAAACAACTTTCAAACTTCTACAAATAAATAATTCAAAAATTTTCACTCAAAGTACCATAGCACAAACAAACAAATTGCCCTCTTCTGGAGCTAGAATTTGATTTTTTTTTTTTTTTTTTTTTTGCCCCAATTGAAAGAGAAATAAATCTTCATTGATTCATTCATAATTTTTTTCTAGAAAATTACCCCAATTAATTATTCATCTTCCTGTAGTTCTTCCTAATTTCACCACTTGATCCAGTAAGGGGCTGTATGTCTCCCATTTTGATCATTGCGTTGACAAAGTCAGAATAGAAGGTCTCAGTATCCTGGCTGTATTTTTTAACTGATGATTTAGTGGATCCACCATTGAACAATTGTTGATCAGAGCGAAAAAGACCCTTTTGCTTAATAAGGTTCTTGTAGTAATAGTTGTCAAAAGCTGTAGGAGTTTGGAGATCTAGATGTTCAATCTTGTTATCTCCTGGAAGGCCAGTAGTCCTTGGACATTTATTCTGTCTAGTCTTGGCAAATGAAATATCAATATTTGTATCATTATATATGCAATCTCTAAAAATTATACACCTTGCTTTACCAATCGTGTGGGCTCCTGCCGTCATGTACAAAAAACAAAATGATGAGAAGCACTATAATGCATACAATTTATCTTTGAAAAGAGAAGGGGAAAAGCATATTAGATATTTATGTATTTAGAATATGATCAAGTTACCTTTGGTACAACTATTTGTCAATATTACACAAATTAATTGAAATTTTGAAACTCGTACTATTTGATTATAAGTTTTATGTGTTCTTAATTTTATGCTTGTCAAATTTTCATGCTTGTCAAATTTTTATGTGTAGATTGTAATTTAGTATCCTTTCCATTAACTCTTGCTTTTTATTTTTTTTCATAACTAGTGAAAAAAAAAAAAAAGAAGTGAAATTTGAACATTCTCTAGAGGATACTTTGTAAACATGGAGAGTTTAGACTGTAAAAAAGCAATATAATCTAATGATAGGATTGTAATAAAATATGTTTATTTAGAAAGTTATTTAAGATTATAACATTTATGAATGTTATATTTAGTGTAACTTAAATTCAACCTATTTGTCAAACCTATTTGATTATGAGAATAAGTAAACACAAAAAATGGGAAAGAAAACTAATCACCATATTTTTAGTCAGAGAAAGAGAGAGAGAGAGAGAGAGACATACCTGACAACGCAACCATGTCCTTGGTAGATAGACCTTTTGCTTTAAATCTAGTAATGAGAATGCTAAGGGTAGAAGAGGGGGGAGGGATGACCCCATTATTGGCAGCAGAAAAGCTTGCTGTTTTGGATCTCTTCTTCCAAGCTTGACATCCCATTTGGGCCCTCCAAGCTGCATAATGTTCAACGTGTGTCCAGTAATTAATAGATGCTATCAAAGAGGACCAAAATGACATATCTAGAAAATTATTATAAATTTTATTTAAATTTTCTATTACAAATAAACACGCACATATATACTGTCAAAATCAAATATAATCACTTTCATATTAAATTTAAAAAATACTAATTCATTAGAGAAGTGTCATATGACTCATATCACATGATAAAGCAACAAGCATGTCATTCAGCCAAAAAAAAAAAAAAAGCAACAAGCGTGTGGATCTACAGTGTAAAAACTAATTCTATATTTTTTTTTTGAAGTTCCCTTTTTTCTAAGTGCATAGTCAATAATTAACTCACAATTTTAACAGAGTCCCGAGCAGCAATGGCTAAGATATCAGCACATGAGACCACTCCGGGGCATTCTTTCTCGATCTTGGACTTTATTTCATCAACAACCTCGAATGCCCTAATTGATCCATTGTTGGGAGCTGCTGTCTTCTCGCCTGTGAAAGTTGGAGTGTCATCCAAGAGTACCGACCCATCACAACCCTGTCAAGAAGAAAAATACAACGAAGCTTTGAATTATTTGACCTTGAACAGAACTCATGATGAAGCTGGAAAAATCTGGATACAGTGTAATTGTTTGTGTACTTCACATACTTCTTTAAACTCTTGTAGAATTATTGATTTCACTATTAGATGGACTTAAGTTAGCCCTACCAAAGAGGCAGTCTTTTATGACTTTCATTATCAACTCACTTGATAACTTCTGCGTGCCATGCTTGTGCCCAAGATCTGAGCACGATGACTTGCTTCATGTCAAGTCATATGTATCATGCTGCCAATTCCTAACCAACCACGGTTAGATTGGATGCATTTTTTATTATTTTATAACAATATAACATTGTTATATTGTTAAAGTACTTTGTTATATATGTTTTGCCATCCATATATTCCATTTAATGTAGTAATTCAAAAAAGAAAAAGAAAAAGAAAAAGAAAAATGGACTCTGAATATGAACAATATTATATTTGTCGCATGCTGTTTAAAAAAGAAGAAAAAAACTGGAGGCCTTTGGGCAACTCAGTAGATTGAGGAAAAAGGAATCTACATTGACAAAACAATCATGAAAGTGGAGGCGAAGCAGAGAAGCACGCTGGCGGGGTTGTTTTGAAATCGCAGAATGCACAACCGATTTAACGGTGCTAAACACCTTTGGACAACTTTTAAGAGTAGAAATTTTGAGAGAGTTGAGCAGAGGAGCTCCCCGTGAAAATCACGAGAACAGCAAATGAGACTATGAATAGGAATGAAGAGGCAGAATGAGAATTAGAAGCTGCCATTTCGTCGCTTAATTTGATTAAACTTAGAAGGAAGGCAGTGTTGAGTGTGTGCCAAGAACTTGGTAGGGCATTTGGGTTATATAGAGGTCTAAATGAGAAAGTTTCGCACAGAACCTGGTATTTAGTACCTAATCTTTAAGACTAGTATTTGGCCATTTACATGGGCATATAACATTAATTAATTTCAACACCTAGAAATTAAGGAAAAAGTAAGCAACAGCAATGAATTTGATTGAATGATATAATGATGTTTCAGCCCAGAAACATGTATACGTGAGTTGAATTAGTTGAACAGTTGATTTAGCATGCTACCAAGTCTACCAAAATTTTGCCGGCCATGCAATATTAGACGACCACCTCAATGTACGTTGGACCGTGAGTTGACAATTCACAAGTTATAAGCCATATGACTATTACTAAAAAAAATTGGTTGACATTTCAAAATACATACCTTAACTTCGCCGAAAGGCCAAGAAAGGTATGACATCTATTATAACTATATAAAAAGAGTCCATAAGCTTAGGAATAGTAGTAGTGATAGTATTTTGGTTTAGTCAAATTTTTAGATTCATTCTAATGCTATTAAATTTTTTTTCATATTTATTTAAGGCATTTGACTAATCTGGTGAGATAGATTTTGTTTTGTTTTTTTTTTTTTTATGTTATATTATCTATATATAAAAAGAGTGAATGACGTGAAGTTACAAAATTTTTGGTTAGTTTAACTTGCAATATTTCACTGGCTTTTTTTTTTTTAATGCGTAAAATATTGCTACATAATTTTTGGTTTTTTCAATTTGGAATGTTTCACAAAATAATAAAATATTAATACAATAAATTGACACAATATTTTCACAATTATTAAGATGTTAATTTCTTATAGGTCAAAATAAAATAATAAAATATCGTATTGGAAGCAACCACAACTAAAAATAAAGTTATTTTGCAAAAAAAGTGCTACATCCACAATATTTTTTACAACACTTTCATAATAAACTATAGGTGGTAAATTATTATTAATTCTAATTTAAACTTGCTAATAAAATTACTTTTATGCCCCTAATAACAACCTATAATTACCTACTACTTATAATTTGTTATGAAAATGTCATAGATATAACATTTCTTTTGTGAAAATATTAAGATATCTTGTTGTCATCACAATATTTTTAAAATTGCTTAGCTATTAATTTTTTACAAGTCAAAATAAAATATAACAAAATTATAAAAGGTATATATTATGAAATTGTTGTGTCATTTTTTTGTGTTTCTAGAAATTTTTTATTGGTTTAGTCAATGTCGTTGAGCCAATATTCACTGTTTCACATACAATTTTCATGGGTTGACTTTTGTATTTTTTTTTTTTCTTTATGTCCCACTTTAAGTAAAAACACATAGTTTTATACAAAAAAATAAAAACAAAAACAAAAACTTAGGATAGAAACACTTTTCATCCATTATGTTTGGGGTAGTTTACAATTCCTCATTTAACTTCAAATCAAGCAATTTTTTCCTTAATATTTTGGAAAAGAGCAAATGTCATATTGTGATTCTCTCACTTAAATCTTAATGAAAGCTTATAATTCTTAAAATATTTTATTGTGTAATGTCTAAAATACTCTCACTAAATTTAAACATCCCAAGAATTTCCTTCACGTATTTTGAGTTTTAGATGGTAGTAATACTTGGAAAGTTGGAATGATAATATAAGGTGTTTTATTTTTTATCTAAAGAATATTGATTTTATAGGTTTAAATTTTCGAAACTTATAATTTATCCAATGAAAAATTCGATGACACATACCTTTTGTTATCTTATATATATATATAGTAAAACTCAGTTTCTTATTGTTGGAAAATAATGATATTCGTTATCATTTTTAGAAGTTTTTATTGAGTGGATATATTGCCAAAGCAAATAGTTATTAAAAAACTATTATAGTAAAATAAATATTTATATGTTAAATAGCTACCCTAACTTTGTGTGTGATCAAAATTCTTTTACAAATGAGATTAACTTTTTATAAAATAACTATCCAAATTCTTAAAATCAATGTTTCTTTTGATTAATGTAAATCTTTATGTACTTTAAAAATTAAATTATTTATATTTTTGTTTTGTGATGTAAATAAAATTTAGAATCGACTTTAATCACTACTTTTATTTCACAGCAAGGCACATGCTGCCTAACTAGTTTTAACATATACACGTCTAATTAATTATGTTGGGAATTCATGTACCATGGTACATGTTCATACTTCATAGCAAGATATTACTTGCACTTGATTTCAACAGCTAGCTTAAGAGTGCTACTACTAGATTTTAGCTTTTTTGGGCTTATTTTGCTTTCACTTCTAAACGTATATTAGCACATAGTGAATTAACACTAGTGCGCACTAGTGTTGGAGGCAAAGGGTCAGGAATCTGTGAGAGACAGCGCCCCTGGCCCATTTTTTTAGGATGTTGGGCCAAACTCATGTGAATGGGTGGAGTTGTGTCATTACCTTTCAAAATGGAGATTCAACTAGTTATATTTTCCCCTTTAAATTAAGGGTTTTACAATGGAGTCATCACTTATTTAATTATTGAAAAAATAAGAAAACAAAAATTGAAAAATTCCTCATTTTATTAACTTTCAATTGAATTTACATTGATCATGGGAAAATTACATGGCTTTGGTCTTAGATACAATCTAAGATAAAGTATATGACTTTGTTTCTTAGTTACAATCTAAAAATTAAAAATTACATGGATAAGTATTTGATCGACTAACCCTTGATCTAAGTTCGGAGGCTATGTTACAAGGTGGGAAGGTGTTAGGCACCCACCTTGCCCGGTGAAACCGGTCTTCTAGACTATGATGACCAACATTTATATCACGTCATCCAATATGTTATCAATCAATTTGCATGTTGAATTTAATGTGTGTGAATGTTATAAGCCCTAATTTAATTTATTAAGCATTGCATTTGGATTTGAAAAATAAATTCTAGTGAACGTGTGTGGATAGTAATATCCTAAATTCAAGGATTTGAAAGAATTATTAAATGAACATGTTTTTCATATTTTTTATGTGGATTTAAGATTAAAACTAGTGTTATGCATGAATATGTGATGAACAACCAAGAACATGTGAAGAACACATAAGAACAATTAAGAACATTCAAACATATTCAAGGGAATTTAAAGGATTACTATCGTGCTTTAATCTTAAACTCTCATCATGGCAACACAAAAAACAATTAGGAAAAGGGATTATACCTTCATGCAAGATTCATATGGTGGAGGATGAGACTCTTGAGGGAGGTTCTAAAGGTGGAGGAAAAGAAGAGTTTGGAGAAGAAGTGTGAGTCTCACTCAATACCTTGAGTCTCAAGAAGACCAAGATATGACAAGACTACTCAACTTCTTAGAACTCAAGAGAGGAGAAGAAAGGGGTTTTTTTGTGTGTCCTTTGGAATGAAGGAGATGGGGGTTTATATAGTAGTGGTAGAGGAAATATGAATGGGATGCCATTAATGAATCATGAACCTATACCTCATTTTAGCCTTGGGAGAAATCTGGAGTATTAAATGTAAAGATTGGTGGGAGTGAGGAGCAAGCCAAAATTTGATTTTCCCGTAACTGCTGTAACAGCCTGTAGAGTCGACTTCGAAAAATCATATCTGACTCAGTTCTAATCGGAATTGTCTTGTTCTTATGCTCAAATTGAAGCCCTAGATGTCTAGTTTCTGGGAAGATTAACCTCATTCACAGATTCAAAATATTCTGAGAGATATCGATGAAATAGTGAGCAGAGGTCATTTGTTAAAAAAATAGTTTCAGCACAATTAACATTAATAGGTCCCAAATTAGCTCCCAATTAACATTAAATGGCTCCAATCACTCTCATTTTAGACTTAATTGATTCCAAATTTCACTCTAATTAAAAGATAATTGCACAAATTACTCATTGAATAATTAATGTTTAATTATCTAGTTAATTAAGTGTATGTAACCTTACCATAAAATGTAGTCCTAACCAATCAAATTATGACACATCATTGATCTCAAATTGATTATACATATAACTAATTGAAATCAATTTTTCATAATCACATATAGTCGGACTCAATTTGTGACAGTGCTTATCAGTCATTAAAACTTGATTTGATGATAACTTTCAATCGGCTGGTCCGATTAGGGCTTATGACCAGTTGATTTGATCGTTATAATATCAAGATCATTTTGATGAAATGAGATTAAGGATCTAATGACTAGAATCAAGATGCATATTTTCAAGGCAAAATTACCCTTTTACCCTTCAAGTGAGGTTAAATATGGGTTGCAAAATGAAGTGTCAACAGAATCAGGAATACTATAGAACGAATTAAACTTAGAAATATATATATATATATAGACATACATTTTTTAAAGATTGTTTCTAGCTCATTTGAGCTCTTGAATCACTACCTGGACTTCTTTTTTGTCAGTAAGATTGTTTCTAGCTGATTTGATCTCTCAAATCGTGGAAGACATCACCCTAAGATGCTGCTTCATCATATGTTCAGAGCGCATCTTATATGAATCAAATTTCATTGTTAAGCCATGCAGTTTAGTCGCCGATGTCCCTCCATATCTTAGTTTCAGAGCTTTCCATATGTCTTGCGCAATTGTATTTTGCTCAAATTCACAAATCAAATCATTGTGCATGTTGTTTAACATTGTAAAGCGCACACACAAATCTTTCTTGCACCAACTTTCATAGGCAAGCAAGACCCATTGGTGTTGCTTAGTGCTTCTCTCATCAAGTTTACTCAACTAATGAGTCAAAGTCTCCAAGACTTCTTGCTCATTCAGCACATACTAATTTTGTAGTGCCAAATATTGTAATTTTCATCATCCAGTTTCTCTCATTTATTAAGGTTAGCAAGAAGCCATTTCACTACAAAATTTCACAAATGAGATATTACACACATTTCAAAAATTTTGACGTTTGATCTAAAATAAACTTAGATAATCAATACATGTCTCAAGATCAAAAATTCGCTAAGCTTCTTAATCATCTCTTGTGCCACTAGTATTTATTGCTAAGCTTGATTGTAATCTATTGGTGCATAATTATGTATGGGAGATAACACAACTCAACCATACTTCAACTATGTCATATTTCAATTCTAAACATATTTACAAAATATATGTATTGAAAATAATTCACCAATATTATCAATTAACCATTAAGCCAAACATGCTTTCGCAATTTAAACTCATGAGAACAATTCATATAGGCATCTCATTATTTCACTAAGAAATAATTATTGTTTTGTCACGTTAAATATAATATATAACGTTTATACCATATTTCAGTAAGAAATAATAATGGAATTAAAAAATTTACAAATTTAGATCAATTTCATATCATTTATTCATATACCTTTTATGTTTCATGAGAAATAAATGCTAGGCTTGTATAGTATACATTTCAATAAAATAATTTGGTGGATTTAATACAGTTTTAATCCAAATAAATTATTGCAAATATATCGCTGGCCATGATATAGAGTTGGTCATGTACTTATGTTGTTGTCGTTGTTGTTGTTGTTGTTGTTTTTTTTTTTTTTTTTTTTTTTTCATATGGTGAAACAATCAAACGGATGCAATAGGCTTAATATGCATAAAACCAAAAAAAAAAAAAAAAAAATTAGGAAATAAACTAACTGTACAGTGCATGCTAAAAGTAACAGAGTAAATACAAACAATTTTTAGGAAATAAACTATAGTGGGACCCGTTTTTGTTTTTGTTTTTGTTTTTTGTTTTTGTTTTTTATCACTCTAGCCCTTTTGGTGAGTGAAAGACACGTGATGTGCCTGTGAGAGTAGTGTTTGCTAAAAAGTTAATATAGGTTGTCTTTAACCTTCTTCCTTTTGATTTCTTTCAGCAAAAACAAGTTTTAGACTGAAACTTTAAAGGTTTATATCTTTTTCATTTCACATCCTCTTTTGACGTATCATATATTGATTTAAAGCTTATAACATATAGATTCATAATATGAAATCATATTTTGCAAATAGAAATCATATAAGAGTAGTTTTGTCCTTAAAGTTTCAGTGTTCTAAGTTTTGTTAAATTATATTTCATGGCACACTTAGAGATTTGCTATGAAACTTAAGGTAGATATTAATACATGTAATATAAACAACATATATTAATTTCAAGGCACGAAATGCTCAGAATCAAAACTTGCCATTGAAGGCCATGTAAGGTGCATAGAAATTCATAGCATATCACAGAAGCATAAAACACATTAAGAACTAATTTTATATATATATATATATATATATATATATATAATATATATTATATATATATATATATATATATATATAATTCAAATTCTGTTCAAAATTTGAAAATAATGATGCTTTTAATCTAATTTATGCTAAAGTTAAACATCTCAACTTCCTTAAACAAGAGGTTAGATACAAGAAAATTGTTAAACAACTTTCTGATAAATTATTACAATCCAAAATTGATAATTTTATAAAAATATTGATGAATGATGTTTGTTCTGAAATTCCTAATGCTTTCTGGCATAGGAAGAAACATATTGTTGACTTGCCTTATGTTAAAGATTTCAATGAAAAGAATATTCCTACTAGAGCTCGTCCTATTCAAATGAATGCTGAAACTGTAGAATTTTGCAAAACTGAGATTAATGATTTACTCAAGAAAAGACTGATTAGGAATAGCAAATCTCCTTGGTTTTGTGCTGCTTTTTATGTCTAGAAAAATGCTGAGCTTGAGAGAGGAACCCCTCGCCTTGTGATTAATTACAAGCCTTTGAACAAAGTCTTAGAGTGGATTAGGTATCCTATCCCCAATAAGAATGATTTAGTCCATAGGCTGAGTAATGTTGTAGTATTCTCCAAGTTTGATATGAAATTTGGATTTTGGCAAGTCCAGGTTAGTGAGAAGGATAGGTATAAGACTGCTTTCACCGCACCTTTTGGTCACTATGAGTGGAATGTTATGCCTTTTGGTCTAAAAAATGCTCCAAGTGAATTCCAAAATATTATGAATGATATTTTCAATTCTTTTAGTCATTTCACTATTGTTTATATCGATGATGTTTTGATCTTCTCCAATTCTATTGATGAACACTGGAAACATTTGTACTCGTTTCTAGACACTATCAAAAGAAATGGTCTTGTTGTCTCTGCTAAGAAAATCAAACTGTTTCAAACCAAAGTGAGATTTCTTGGTTATGATATTTCTGAGGGACAGATCCGTCCTATTGATAGAGCTATTCAATTTGCTGACAAATTTCCTCATGAAATTATTGACAAAACTCAACTTCAAAGATTTCTTGGCTCCCTAAACTATGTTGCTGATTTTTACAAAGATTTGAGGAAACAATGCAAACCACTCTTTGATCGGTTACAAAGTAATCCTCCTCCTTGGACTGAGATTCATACTTCCCTTGTTAAACAAATCAAATCTCATATCAAAACTTTGCCTTGCCTTTTTATCCCTACTATTAATGCTTTCAAGATTGTTGAAACCGATGCCTCTGACATTGGTTATGGAGGTATTCTAAAACAAAAAGTTTCACCAGCCTCATCAAAACAAATTGTTTGCTTCTATTCTGGAGTTTGGAATGCTGCACAGCTAAACTATAGTACTATAAAGAAAGAAATTTTATCTATAGTACTATGCATTTCAAAATTCCAAAGTGATTTATTGAACCAAAAGTTTTTATTGCGAATTGATTGTAAAAGTGCTAAGTATAAGTATGTTATTGAAAAAGATGTTGAAAATATTGCTTCAGAAAATATTTTTGCTAGATGGCAAGCTATTTTAAGTTTTTTTATTTTATTTTACTATTGAATATATTAAAGGTTCACAAAACACTATTCCTGATTTTCTTACTCGTGAATTTCTGCAGTGCCACAATGGCAAGTAGAAGATCAAAGGACAAAAATCTTGCGGAAACACCTAATCAAATTGTGAAAAAAGAACCTGTTTCTCCCATTGACATTGTCAACCATTTCACTCCCCTAAGAAAATTCCTAAACCTAATTACTCCTTTGTCTTGGCCCCTGCCTATGATCCTTATGCCTTGATCCCTGTTGCCCAACCGGTTACAACTGTTTACCCAAGAAAACCCAATGCTTCCCACTATATTAAAAAACAATATTTCCACAACTTGTTTTTTATTGAACCAAACCGATCTGCAATCAAAAATCCACTTAAGATTGCAAGAAGCTACTTCCCTCCATTGTTCCACTAGATTCCAGAATATGGTGATAAAAGGTTAGAATATTATTCTGACATTTTACGCCAGGAAGAATCCGTTGTTATTAAAACTATTTTTAATCTGAATGATAAATCCAAAATTATTTACCACAGTGCCTATTTAAAAAATATTATTTCTAAAGTCCAATGGGGACATTCCCCTGCCTCAACAAGGAGACTTCCTAAGCACCCTGTTTCGTATTCATATTATGATTATATTACTGCCTAGTTCAGATTCATGCTTCATCAGAATGACACAATGACTCATTCATGGTTTATTAACTTTGACAAAGAATTTGATGAAACTGTTGATTTGCCTCTTTGGTTCACTCATTGGTGGAATCAATTTGGTCCTGATACTGATATTTTCCCCATGCCACTTTTGGATTGCTTCAAGTCTTTTGAAAAAAATCTTAAGACAAATGTTCATAATGCCAAGTTCCCTGCTCTTCTCCATTTTGTTAAATGTTTCAGAATCCCTTGGATTCTAAAATGGCAATACGAAAAGGAAGATGATATCCTCACCAGACATTGGTATATTAAATGGTGGGATAAATTTGGTTATGTCCCACAAATCATGGACAATGTTTACAAAAGAATGTCTCCTAGGTCTTTGCCTAAGTCGCATTCCCCGGTGCGTTTGGCTCACGCTGACATTACACCATCTACTTCATCCTCCAAAGTACCTAAAGATTCCTATGATGATCTGAGCAAGGAGATTTTGTGTGCTCTTCTTGAGAAAAAACTTAGAGAAGAAAAGGAGGTTGCTAACAAAAACTCTAATGGAGAAGGCTCTGTTGCAGAAAGTCCTTACACTACAAGAAAAAAGTCTACTAGCGAGGATAAAATACCCTTGTAAAAATTCAAATATCGTCGCAAAATCTTATTAGCGAGGGCATATGGCTCTCAAAGGCCGTCGTATTTGCTCTTGTTGCTAAAAGAGATTTTGCGACCATACCTTCGCAAATAAATAATTTATGAGGGCAATCCACCATCGCTATTGAACAAATTCGCCCTCACAAATAACTGCTGATTTGCCTCTTTGGTTCACTTGTTGGTGGAATCAATTTGGTCCTGATACTGATATTTTCCCCAAGCCACTTTTGGATTGCTTCAAGTCTTTTGACAAAAACTTTGATGGAGACGGCTATGTTACAGAAAGTCCTTATTACCCATACCCCCAACCCTATCCAAAAGATTGGTTTAATCATGATGAAGAATATGATGAACAAAATACTCTCGATCTAGGAGCATGATGATGGAGTAGTTACTATTGGCTAAAAGATGCTTTCTTGATAATGATGATTCTTGTTTTTTATGTTGACTACTTTTGGCTCATTTCTTGATATGAATAGTGAAAAATGTTACTATTCACTTTAGTATATTGCTTTCTTTACCTATATAAGGGAGGTTGTCCCTTATTGTTAAATTCGGAATTCTCTCTTAGGATCTCCTTTAAAACTCTCTTTAGGTCTTCCCTTAGATCAGAATATCTCACTATTTCCACAAAGCTTGTAACTAGAACCAGGACTAGCTTTCAGGCCTTGTACTGTTAATCATTGATTACTGTAATCTTGTAACTGCTACTACTATTATAAGTGTTTTGAATTAATTTCAATAAACACTTATGTTTCAATATCTTTTAATTATTTTGATATACAACTACTTGGCTGGTTCTATCGCCTTACTTTCAATTATCATTTATTTTGAATTATTATATATCTGTTGTGCTTCCGCCTTCTGCGCTGTCGTCCTTCCCCCTTTATGGTATCAGAGCCATTATTTCCTTGGCCAATAGTGTTGTGTTGTGTCTTTCATATTCTGTCTGTGTTTGCCTAACCTTGTGATATTTCGTTGTTGTGTCTATCTTACCATAGGTTATATATATATATATATATATGCCTATGACATCGAGAAAACCTATAAAAGCTCTAATACCAATGTAAGAAATAGAGACTTTGCAGTAGAATATACATTTGATTTTTCAGCATATATCTCTTGGCCTAAACTGACGATCACACAAGAGCATTGTTCTACACTGTTTAAAGGCAAACTCCACGCAGACTAACTATTCAAACATGTTTTGAATTCCAGTTTGTATAACCCACGAATCAAAAACAGTTCTCCAATGATGTCGCACACTACTATAGTGATGCAAATGTAACCCACAACCAAAGAGCCTCACAATACTTTGTAAATACTATAAGAAATGCAGAACTCGTTCTTAGTACAATGGGTACCACTCTTGGTGTTTATATATACACCACTCCATTAATATTGAGTGGAATAGTGGACTTAGTGAGGTAGAGTAACGGTCTAAACTATTATTTTATAACTCTTGGATGTTACAATTATCCTGAGGTATACGAGGGACATGTCTACTTTAGGTGTTCTTCCATATTCTTTTTAGTTTCTAACAATTATGAAACCGATTTTTTCAATCAATTTTAGCACAAAAGCTCACTCAACTCTACCAGCTGCTTTGCTCATATCTTGAATCCCAATTTACATAACTTCTTCGTTTTCATGAGACTGAGGGTCTCAAATGCAACAAGAATATTATTTGATATGGCTTTATCTGATTGGAAAGCACTTTGAGAATAAGAAATAATTTGAGGTAAAATATTTTTAAGTCTGTTTGCTAATACCTTAAATACAAGTTTATAAAGGATGTTACAAAGGGAAATAAGGTCAAACTTTGTTACTCTTTCTAGATTCTTCACCTTGTGGATGAGGGTGATATAAATATAATTAATCTCAAGTTAAATTTGACCCGAATTTAAGAAAGATAATGCCAATAATGCTGAAAAGATATATGAGACGTACCGTTAGGACCAGGAGCTTTAAGAAGGGCCATATGTTTTAGAGCTATGTCAACTTCCTGTTTTGTAAAATTATTAATCAACAGAGAATTAATGTCATCTATAACCACTTGAAGGGTACACTATAAAGCATGATGAACCTTAGTATGTTAATTTAGAAGAAGAAAATAATTGTTGATAGTAATCTACAAGTAATGAAGAAATATTATCATCTCTAGTACACATCTCATCCCTTTGGTTCCTTAGGTCACTTATTTGATTTCTACGAGATCTTTGGGAAGCTCTACTATAGAAATATCTAGTATTTTTATCTCAGTGTGATTGAGACCATTAGTGTCACATTTTTTATTCTTGAATGGGCAAACCATTAATCTCTTTCTTTAGTTGGAGAACTTTATCAAAGCTGCCTCCTCGAAGGACCTCTACTTATGCTCTTTTCCAAAAAAAAAGAAAAAAAATTCTTCTCAACCAAAGCACGAGTTTCTAAAAGAGTGCTTGCTCCATTGTCGTTGATTGGACTAACAGTTACTTATCTTTGCATCAACCCTTACCATTGGGGAACTGGAGGATTAAGCATCCAAGCCGAAGCTACAGTGTTATGGCAGCCCTCCTCCTCATCCATATTTGTTCAAACCACCAAGGTTTCTACCTCTGTTCAGGGATGCCTAAAGGATTAGTGCTTCATTAGTCAGAAAAAAGACAAATATATAATTTATAAAAAATAAAATAAAAACTTTTATTCTTTAATAAAAAAGAAAAAGAAAAAGAAAAAGGCTTTCTTATTACAAAGTTGAATTGCTCAAAAAAAGAAACATATCTACTGGATGCTTTACATGATCTTAGTTTTCTATTTGAGGAATGCCGTATAATTTACTTTGACTGTTATTAATAACATGGTAATAAATTGAGGCCGTATTTAGTCAAGATTTACCAGAATGGTTATAAATTTTAAGTAAAAAAAATTCACTCAAAAGTACGAGGGTGGAGGGGGAGACTCTGTGCTCTCTATTAAAGCGTTTACATCCCCTTTTTGTATAAATCTTTTATTTTTACATTCCAAAAAATAATTTTTTCTATTATTTATAAAGGAGAGAGGATGCACAAGAGAGGGGAAACAAAAATAATACAAAAGCAAGTTTTACACAAGCAACTGTGCTTGTGTATGTTAGAAAAGCACAAGGATTTGTTGTATACAGGTAGCTGGAGTTGCAGCGTTAGGTGGCAAAAAATGAAATAGCACATGTCCAGGGGCTAGCTTGAGTACTCTCCATGGAGAAAAGTGAAAACTCTATTTTACACTACCAAATATGAATGCTCATCTCCTACTGTAGGCATGGCTAAGCTCTGGAAATGGGTCCCTTCATCTGTAGTAGAATTGGCTTGTCGTTTTTGTAATATTCCAACTATGAGTACCAATCTAAATAAGAAGGGGGAAAAAGTATCAGTACCGATCTTTAAGATAAAAGTGTAATTAGTTGAAAGTATTGAGCCTATTGGATGAATATCTTTCATAAGAAGACTAGATTCTTTTCTAAATACATATAATATTTACCAAAAATTACTGAAAATACTTATTATAATTATTTTTGCAGAATTAAATTAATAAAAGCTTACTAAAATTTGACTATATCATAAGAAATATTAAGCAGATTAATTATAGTATTAATTGAAAAAAATGTTAAAATACTTTAATAAAAATTTAAATTTTTTTTGAGAATAGATCAAAATTAAACTTGAGTATTAATTTTGAATCTTAGAAGGTGATAATAATAATAATAATAATTATTATTATTATTATTATATTATTATTATTTGAATATAATAAAATTTATTCTTAAACCTAAAATTATATCTCCCGGTGCATTTTTTCTTAAGTGACCCTCTACAACTAAAAGTCCAATTAAATGCAATGGTCCTACTACCTTCTACAAGTCCAATCAATTAAATGCGATGGTCTTTGTTAACTTCTACATGTCCATTTACAACTTAAAATGCGAATAGACAATGCCCATTTTTGCTAGCTAGAATACTCCAGTCCAAACTAGGCAATAGGCACTAGCTAGTACTACCATGCTGTGTATGGTATAGTACATTGCTCCTACTTTTCATGCCTATCTTTTGGTAATAGCCTAATAGTTTCTCAACCAAAAAAAAAAAATCTTTTTTTCTAATAAGGAGCACCCATTGTGCCCTTTTTTATGTCGGCAAGAGGAGGAGACTACAAATTACGCATTACTTTGGTGTCATTAAATTTTTAATGCATTAGATATCTGGGAGCTTATTTATTATTATTATTATTATTATTACTTCACCGATTATTTATTTATTATTATTATTATTACTTTTGAGACGATAAAAAATATAAATATTATTTGGCTAATGCGAACTGCACACATAGAGCCCATAAGGCCACTAAGTTTTTGACCCAAAAGTAGTTGGGGCCCAGACTTCAACGAGCCATCACAATTTGGAACCTATAAAAAAAATAAAAAATATAAAAAACTAATGAAGATCTTCAACTTTTTTTTTTCTCTTCCTCTTTTTAGGAACAATCTCCGGCTTGAATATGAAGAGATGAAATACTTATTTTTGAAAATATTTTATTATATATTAGTATTGTCTATATATATATATATAAAGAAATTATAATCGATTTGAAAATATGATAGATTATAGTTGTTTTTTTATTTTCAATAGTTGGAGAGGGGGCTTGAACCTAAGTGTTTTCTTTGAAGCCATCAATAGGTGCCAACCAATGGAGCTTATGTCTATAAATGAGTCAAGTTTGAGCTCATCAACAAATTAGATTTTATATTTAAGCTTGATTCACTTTCTTGTCAAGCAAGCTTTAGCTTGTTTACAAGCCACTTGGTTAACTTATTTTTCTTCTATATATTGCGAAACCAAGATTAAAATGTTTTACCTTTTTACATTTTTATGTATTTTGACTATGAATAGAGTGATTATATCACCAATAAGTTACAAATAATAATTTAATAACAAATGAACCTATTGACAAATTTATACTATCCAATTTCAAGCCTATATAAATATATTTTAGAAAAGTATACATATAAAAATATAATATTATATATAGTTAAATTGAGCTCACATGTTCACAAGCTTGTTCATGAACACATTGCTATGTTTGAACCTAAACTTAAGCTTGACTTGTTAAATAAGATATATATATATATATATATATATATATATATATATTTCTTTGAGTAGAGCTCAAGCTGTTGATAAATAGCTTAGTTCATTTACAACCCTAGTTGAGTTAAGAGACTCCTAGCAAAATATATTAAAGTAAATGCAAAAATAAAAAGTTTTTAAGTTATTTTATCGTGGTTAGATTATAGTAAGCCATGGTAGGTTTTTTTTGGGGGGAGGGGGGGAGAGAATAAATATAAATAATTAGCAGTGACTTCTAACCAAATTCTATAATTATATTCTAAAAAATATATAATTATACTTGATTATTGAGGAAAAAACATTATATAATTATAGCTAATACTAGAAGGGTATAAAGATCATATTTTTTGAAAAGTTTGAGATATAAGGCCGATATTTTTCAAGTGATTAATACAGTAGTATCTGATTAATTCTAGAAAAAGTTTGATTTTTTTATTAGTCTAATATTATCCAATATATTTCATTCTCCAAATAAATAAATTATCCAATATATTTACAATAGGTTTGGCTATTAAAAGACACTTAGTAACTTTTTTCACGATTATTAAGTTGTTATAATAAAAGTCACCGATGGACTTATGTAGGAATGATGTTGCACCAATCAAAATTGATTAATTGCGCATTTTGATGTTTTCAAATGGAGATATTCATAACTCAAATTCCCCCTTACTAATTGTTGTAATTATTGAATTATAAAAACAAAAAAAAACAAAAAGATCGCTTTTTTATAAACATGGAGCTCATCCCAAAAATATGGAGCTCACTCCCCTATGACTCCAGATTGAATAGAAAATCACAAAAGAAGTAACCAAGGCAAAAGAGAATTTATTAAATTTAACAATAATCCAAAGTCCAAACAACTCGCAAACTTCTACAAATAAATAATTTCACAATTTTTCACTCAAAGTACCATAGCACAAACAAACAAATTGCTTTCTTTTGGAGCTAGAATTTGATTTTTTTTTTTTTTTTTTCTAGAAAAACACCCGTATTAATTATTCACCTTCCTGCAGTTCTTCCTAATTTCACCACTTGATCCACTGAGGGGCTGTATGTCTCCCATTTTGATCATTGCATTGACAAAGTCAGAATAGAAGGTCTCAGTATCCTCACTGTATTTTTTAACCAATGAATCAGTGGATCCACCATTGAACAATTGTTGATCGGAGCGAAGAAGACCCTTTTGCTTGATAAGGTTCTTGTAGTAATAGTTGTCAAAAGCTGTAGGAGTTTGGAGATCTAGAGGTGCAATCTTGTTATCTCCTGGAAGGCCAGTAGTCTTTGGACATTTATTCTGCCTAGTCTTGGCAAATGAACTATCAATATTTTTATCTTTATATATGCGATCTCTAAAAATTGTACACCTTGCTTGCCCAATTGTGTGGGCTCCTGCCATCATGTATAAAAAAAAATGATTGAGCATTATAATGCATACAATTATCTTAGAAAAGAAAGGGGAAAAAAGCATATTAGATATTTATGTATTTAGAATATGATCAAGTTAGCTTTGGTACAACTATTTGTCAATATTACACAAATTAATTGAAGTTTTGAAACTCGTACCGTTTGATTATAGGTTTTATGTGTTCTTAATTATTATGCTTGCCAAATTTTGTATGTGTAGATTGTTATTTATTATCTATTCCATTAACTCATACTTTTTATTCATAACTAGTGAAAAAGAAAACAAAACATGAAATTTAAACATTTTCTTATTATTTTGTAAACATGAAGAATATAGAGTGTAAAAAAGTAATATAATCAAACGACAGGATTGTAATAAAGTATGTTTATTTAGAAAGTTATTGAAGATTATATCATTTATGAATGTTATATCTTGTGCGTTTGGCATGGCTTAAAAAAGTTAGTTTTTTTTTTTTTTTTTACTATTCAGCTTTTTTTGCTATTATTTATGGACTTTACTGTACTTTTTGATATTATTCATATGTTCCACTGCACTATTTCAGCTACCTTTTAGTTTTATTTACAATATTTTCAGCAAAATTTTTTAATTTTAGTTAAATAAATTGTTCCTAAATATACACATAGTATTACTTAAATTCAACCTATTTATCCTATTTGATTATGAAAAAGAATAAACACAAAAATTGAAAAAGAAGACTAATCACCATATTTTTAGTCTGAGAGAGAGAGAGAGAGAGAGAGAGAGAGAGAGAGAGAGGGAAACCTGACAAGGCAACCATGTCCTTGGTAGAGAGACCTTTTGCTTTAAATCTATTAATGAGATTGCTAAGGGTAGAAGTGGGGGGAGGGATGACCCCACTGTTGGCAGCAGACAGGCTTGCTGTCTTGGAATCTCTTCTTCCAAGTTTGACATCCCATTTGGGCCCTCCAAGCTGCATAATTTTCAACGTGTTTCCAGTAATTAATAGATGCTATTAACCAGGAATAAAATGTAATATCTAGAAAATTATTATCAATTTTATTATAAATTTTCCTAAAAATCCAATTAATATTTTCTTTTACAAAAAATAAAAAATACATATATACACACTTTTTTTGATAAAAGCACATATATACTGTCAAAATAATTAAATATAACATGTTTCATATTGAATTTACAAAATATCAATTCATTAGATAGGTGTCATATGACTCGTATCACATGATAACGCAACAAGCATGTCAATCCACAGTGTAAAAACTAGTACCAGGAGCAGAGCTAGGGGGTCGAGGGGGGGCACTTGCCCCCCTGGCCCCACCCAAAAATTTGTTAATATTTACATACTAACTAGTTTAGACGCATTTTAGGTAAAAATATAAAACTGTTATTGATGATGAAAATCTATAAAACCATATACACAATAGGAGCAGCTGCTTTCATGGAAGGATTGAGAGCATAGCCTACTTATACGTACGAAATAGAAATTTTTGTAAGTTGTACTTTATGTCTATCTAACAACTAAAAACCTTTCCATTTCATAAGTAGAATTATAACATTTTTTATAATTACAATTTCAAAATGATTTTTTATGTACATAAACCCCTAATAGATAAATATAATTTAATGAATATGTTATTTTCTTTTGAATTTTCTTGCATTCAAATATTGCTTAGCATACACATGAATGAATTGTCATTTTGGTTTCTCAAAAAAAAAAAAAAATAAAATAAATTGTCATTTTGCAAATTAATCTCAAACACTATATCAATATGTATATGTTTGCTTGTATGTGCGTAAATATGATATCAAATGTAATTTTTGCCCCCTCTCAAGTTAGATCCTAGCTCCACCACTGACTAGTACTATTTTTTTTTTTTTTTAAGTTTCCTTTTTCTTAGTGCATAGTTAATAATTAACTCACAATTTTAACAGAGTCTCGAGCAGCTATGGCTAAGATATCAGCGCATGAAACCACTCCGGGGCATTCTTTCTCGACCTTGGACTTTATTTCATCAACAACCTCGAATGCCCTAATTGATCCATTGTTGGGACGTGCTGTTTTCTCGCCTGTGAAGGTTGGAGTGTCATCCAAGAGTATCGACCCATCACAACCCTGTCAAGAAGCAAAATACAACGAAGCTTTCAATTATTTGACCGTGAACTCATGAAGCTGGAAAAATCTGGATAACATATAATTATTTGCGTACTTCACATGCTTTCTTAAACTCTAGTAGAATTATTGATTTTACTAACTGTATTAGATGGACTTAGCCCACACCAAATTAATGATGCTGACAAGGTTGCCAAAGAGGCTGTCTTTTTATGACTTTCCTTATCAACTCACTTGACTACTGCATGCCATGCATGTGGACTTGCTTCTTGTCAAGTCACATGCTTCACGCCAATTCATGTTCCATCATATCTTGGTTATATTGGTTCTTTTTTTTCTTTTCTTTTTTATAATTTATTTAAATATAATATCTTGAATCTTGTTTGATTCGTTACGTAACTTATCTCCAAACTACTCTATATTTTTCTCGATTCTTGAATAGCAACAAGACTAGACACCAAATACCAATGACGTATTTTGATGGTTACCTAGTAAAATTAGTGTCGGTGTGTACAAAAGGAGCAATATTAGAGATATTAGAAAATTTATCATAGAAGTCGATGTGTCACATCATAAGCTAAAAATAAAATAAAATCAAACACTCATAAATATTATCTTATTAAAATGATATCAATTTATAGACTTTTAATAATAAAATTTGTAATACTTTTTACATTAATTTTCATATATAAAAATATTGTTGCATCAAGCGGAACTTATCACCTTCATATATCATGAAAAATATGTTTGCCATCAATTTTAGGGAAAAAGTAGAAGGGACGAAAGAAAGGACTCTACATATAAACAAATATTATATTTGCCGCATGCTGTTCCTTATAAATTAAAAAAAAAAGAAAAAAAAAGAAAAAGAAAAGAAAAGAAAAGAAAGTAGAGGCCTACAAGCAACCCAGTTGATAGAGGGAATGAGGAATTTACATTGACAAAACAATCATGAAAGTGGAGGCGAAGCAGAGAAGCACCCTGGCGGGGTTGTTTCGAAATGGCAGAATGAACAACTGATTGAACGGTGCTAAACACCTTTGGACAGCTTTTAGAGTAGAAATTTGTAGAGAGTTTAGCAGAGGAGCTCCGAGTGAAAATCACGAGAACTGCTAATAAAACTATGAGTAGAGAAGAAGAAGCAGAATGAGAAGTAGAATGAGCAGCCATTTCCTTGCTTAATAATCAAACTTAGAAGGAAGAATGTGTTAAGGTTTTGCCAAGAACTTGGTAGGGTATTTGGGTTATATATAGGGGTCTAAATGAGAAAGTTTCGCACAGAGGCAGGTACGTAATACCTAATCTTTAAGACTAGTATTTGGCTATTTGCATGGGCAGGCATAGCATTAATTTCAACATCTAGAACTTAAAGAAAAAGTAGGCAACAGCAATGAATTTGAATGATTGACATAATGATAAAGTTTCAGAGCATAGAAATATGTTTACGTGTAGTTAACTGATTTAACCTGCATTTTTTAATATAGTGGTCACTTTATAAGTATAAATATTTATAAAATGTGAGATAAGAGTTGGAGTTCAAATTTTCAATAAGGAGATTTACACCCATATACATTAAAATTAAGTTAGAGTAAAATATATAAAATAAAATAAAAAGTTGAACAGTTTGTTCTAAAAAAAAAAAAGAAAAAAAAACTAGTTCAACAGTTGATGTGGCATGCTACCAAGCCTTAGACAAAATTTTGTGGGGTCTGCTAAATTATCTATAAATCTTGAGTTTCGTGAATTTGCCGGCCACGAAATATTAGATAAGACCACCTCAAGGTTAGACCGTTAGTTGACAATTCAACTGTTACAAGCCAAAGCACTATTACTAAAAAATTGGTTGACATTTCAACATACACCTTGATCTTAAGCCGAAAGGCCGAGCAAGGTATGACATTATATATATATATATATATATATATCCCGGATGCTTTGTTTGCCTTACAATTTTTTACGTTAGCATTTTTTTAAAAAAAATTTTGATTTAAAAATAAATATAATTTTCCCCACCAAATACACGATACCTCTTTAACACCAAAAAAGGGAAAAAATCTCTCCTATTCTCACACGTTAATACCATCTCCTTCCCCTAAACCTAAAACTCACCCTTTCCTTCCTCCAAAATCAGAACCCAAAACTCATATTCTCCCACCGTCGTAGCCGCCGCCACAGATTGCCACCGCCACCACAGATCGCCACCACCATAGAAAGGTAGCCTACTGAATGATGCAAAATCTCACACAACCACCGCCACTCCAATCCTATTCAAATCCTCACACAACCACTGTCTCTCTCCAAGTCTCGCAACTTTCCATGTCAAATAAGTAATGATTTGAAGTTAAAGTTCCAAATTTCATCAAAGTAAAGATTCTAATTTGTTTATAAATTGTCTAAGATCAAGGTTTTCTATCAACTACGGATTTAAACGATGTTGGCTTCGTTGAACCTAGGGAAACCCTATAGAAGATCAAATTCTACACGGGCTTTGTCTCTTGGCATTTTAAAGAATGGTTAGTGATGTTTTTATTTTAATTTTAGGTTTTCCCCCTTACCTATTCACTTTATTTGGAGTAAATTCGTGATTTAAAAAAAAAAACCAAAAGAGCCTTACATTATTATTGTTCATTGAGAGCCTTAATAAGGGGCAAAGAGAGTTAGAGAGAGAGAGAAAAATCTGAGGGACTTTATAATCAGACCAAAACTTCTTCAAAAACATTGCCAGTAAGATTTTAATTTTGTTCTATTGTTTTTGGCAGTTAAGTATGATTTAGGGTTACGTTTGGGAATGTTTCTTTTGAATGATTAGCATAGATTGATGGGTTTGGAGCCAGTAGTGGAGTTTGCTATTTTCAATTATTGGCCACATTGCTCTCTCTTTCATATTTTAGCAAATTCAATCAAAATTGCATCTCCCAACCGTATCTTTTGCAAGAATGCAACCAAGTGTGTTGTTCATAAATCACTATTGTTTTGTTTCTCTTATTTATTTATTTATTTTTTAAAAGTTAAGATAGTTTTTCATTTGTGGAACTCTCTTCTATTCTATGTGGGAGCTATGTAGGAGAAGATGAAGAGTTTACTGCAAGGTGACACTGTTTCAATCTCTTCTACCAAAACAAAATCAATTCTAACCCAAAGACCTTAGTTTAAAAAAAAAAAAATCTAACCCAAGTATAGTTTTTTTTTTTTAGACTAATGATTTGTTTGCTTTCTATACATATAAAAGATGTTTATTTTTATATAGACGGTGAACCTGTGTCTTTCATTGAGTCATAAAGTTTAGTGTTTGTCTTATACACTTGGCACAATTCTAGGTGTCAGTGGCAGTTAATTATTGCCCTCTTATGGGTTAGATTTGGTTTTAATTAAGGTTTTGATTTATAATTAGTTTCTAGAAGGCTTTTCTATTAATTCTTCTTCGTTTATTGCATTTCCAAAGGGGCTGTTTATTTAGTTTGAAAGAAATTGTTTTCTTTTTTGGTTGTTTAATTGTTTTGATAATTATTGATTTTTTTTTTTTTTGGTGTTCTTAGGTACCCAAAAAAATTCGATTAGACTATTATTGGGTTAGCCTCGAAATTAGACTCATGATTTGAGTTTTTCACAAAGATAGTGCTTAGCGATGGCGGTCACACTGAGCTGAAACATAACAAATTCGATTGTGCCTCTTATTGTAACTATCGTTGCTCCCGATAAGTGAAAGTCTGAGTTTGAATTTCCAAATGTTTGATTTTTTTTTCCACAAAGTTATGATATTATTCATCCTTTTTTATTATGTCAATTATTTAATTTAAAAGAGATTGCATTAAAACGACGTCATTGGGTTATTTTATTTTTTAAAAAAGGTGTAGGAGTGGTGGAAAAAATAGGGGTAGAGGTGGAGATTAAAGAGTATCAGTATGAACAATTAGTTAAAACCATTGAAATGTTTGGAAACAACATTGCATTTACCTACAAGCATTATATCTTTCTTTTCTTTTTGTTTGTTCTTTTTAAATATTAACATAAATTTGTTGATGTTGGGACTAAAGGATATTAGAGTCAGAGCAGTAAGACACCAAGCTATAAGCCTATAACTACCCTAACGTGCTTAGAGTCCATTGTAGTCGCAAGCCTGCACAAGAAGATTTGGAATGGTGGAAGGCACTTGGAATTATGATGAAAGTAGAGAATTGCAAAATTGGAAAGACAAGATAACAATGGTATGGATGCAGCAAGAACTGACTCATTAGAATGTGAACAATGCAACTCCTATTTAAAAAGAAAAGAAAAATCTGTTTTCTCACTACATTGTTAACATCAAAAGCTGAATACAAAAAATATCCTCTGTGTTTGTATTTAAACAATATGATTTTAATAATTCAAACACTAACCCACTACAACAAAATGTACTTTCAGTGACGAAAAAACTCATCACTAAAAGTCCAGTTTTTCGTCACTAAGAATCTTTAGTGACGAAATCAGACTTTTAGTGATGAAATTCATTTCGTCGCTAAAACCCCGTCACTAAAAGTCCCGGTGACGAAAAATTTCGTCACTAAAAGTCCAATTTGATTTAAAAAAAAAAAACTTTTAGAGACGAAAATGTTTCGTCACTAAATGTTTTCCTCACTAAAAACACCATTCAGTGACGAAAATATTTCGTCACTAAAAACATTTTAGTTTATTAAATCATATTTAGTGACGAATAATTTCGTCATTAAAACTATTTTCGGATACATATAGTGACGAAAAAGTTTGTCACTAAAACTATTTTTAAGAAAATCCATGCACATATAGTGACGAAAATTTTCGTCACTAAAACCATTTCTTACAAAATTTTGCTACATTTTGTGACGAAATATTTCATCACTAAAATTTATTTTCTGTTTTTATTATTTTCATAGCTTTGATATTAACTGTAACCTGTTATTACATTACTAAAACCTCACATTTAAATAATACATTTATTTCAACACATTTATATATATAAAAAAGGATCCATACATTCCACAAGTAAAAAATAAAACAAGTATCCAATTCAAACTCCTTCCATACAATAATTGTTTGCAATACATACAATAATTCGTCATATTTTATAACAACACAAAAATGTTAGCATAATATAATTAAAACTAACAGAAGATGTCCTTATATGTCTTCAAGTAATGCCAAAAGTAAATCCCCTAAAAGTCACCAATAAGAAATCTGCACAAATATAAAAACAATACTACATTAAAATCGTAAAGTAAAAACATTAATTATGTTATAAGAAACATTTCTAACAATGCATTAAGAGTAGCCACACCAATAAATTAAAATCACAACTCCTAATGTATAAGTTGTAGAAAGCAAATATAGATCTTCATGTGTAATATAATACAATTAGTTGACAACACTAGCTCTATTCCCCCATAGCTCTATTTTCATGTGCAAAAAAAAAAAGCCCTCAGATTATGCCACCAATGGGCATTCATCAAAAGCCTTTACAAACTATATACAAAGAAAATTCAATTGATGGGTCTCCTATTAACCAAACCCATATAGCCAACAAACTAATAATATCAACAAAGTGCACAGAGAGATAAACTCCAAAAACAATTCATTTATGTCACCATGTCCATTCCTAAAGTATTAAGCATTAATTTGACTTAAAAAAGGTTCCTATCAGAAACGCATTTCCTATAAAATGAAAAAAAAAAAAAAAAAAAAAAAAGAAGAAGAAGAAAGTAGCCAGTTTAGCTCAAACATTAAAAAAAATTTCAACATGCATATTGCCCGAGCAAGATGGAATCAATTTAATAAAAGCTCTTAATCATATATGACAATGAACACCCATGTGGGGGTGTATGTATATTACCTAAATCTATAACTTTTCATTTATCTAGATAAATTTTAGACCGTAACCAAATCTCATAGTACCTTTCAATCAAGATGGAAAGGTCAAATTACACCTATTTTGCATCAATTTTAAACTTTTATGTTAAGTACATATATACCAAAATCCTTAAACTTCTACCTTAAAGTGCATTGACAGTATTTAAAGTAACATTAAAGTGCTTTTGTTTAAACTAACCAGTGCCATCATGATTCTCATCAATACTAGTGTTAAATTCTAATTCCACAAAACCATTCACTTCACCTGTAATGTCATTCATATATCTCTATAGTCTATATCGTCATTCTATGCTAATCCCAAAAGATTTGAATTTAATCTTATGATAATTGATAACAAAGAACCCCACCCCAAAAAAAAAACAACCTTCATCAACCTGGTTTTAGAGACAATGTCATCCTAATATTCCTTTCTCAGATTGAACACTCATTTTATCATCAAAATGGATGATAGAAAAAACTAGCAATTAGGGAAAAAAATCTCATCATTTGTCTTGCAAGAAATATTAATAGAGTAGCACAACGTATCTAAAACATAATCTAGAGAACAATCCCCCATTAAATCAAGTCAAATAACAATCAAAGGACACAATCCCATTGTGAAATCAGAGTATCATTACCTAAGCAATAATCAACACAAGAAAATTTAGAAGATGGGTAATCTCATTTTGAGTTCATACATTACACCTAATGTATATGAACTTGTACACTACATATATCTAACACTGGCATCAATGTGGAAACCAAACCAAGAGAGTGAGGATCCACAACTAGAATCATCCAAACAATAAGAACCATAGAAATAAAAAAGAATTACAACAATTGATAAGTACGTATATAAGAAACTTTCTTCACAACCATTACACAGTAAATATCAAATACCCAAACTAAACAAAAATGCATATACCCTTTACTGTATCAAACAAAGAAATACCCAAAGGAACTAGAATCATTAAACAAAAATTAACTCAAAAGGGGGAAAAAAATACCCAGGCTTGGGGGTGGGAGGCGAAAGGTCGCCTGCTGGGTAGAAGGCGAAGGGTCGCCAGAAGCGTCACAAACTGAAGCGTCGCCGGATGAAGGATGAAGTGTCGCCGGATGAAAGATGAAGTGTCGCCGGCGAGCTAAAGCGTCGCGATCGGCGACCTTGAGCGTCGCGATCTGCGACCTGAAGCGTTGCCAATCGCGACGCTCAAGGTCGCAGATCAAGATGCTGAAGCGTTGCCAACGATCGGCGAACCTGAAGCGTCACCGATCGCGTCGTTGAAGTATTGCCGATCGCTGACGACCTGAAGCGTCGCCGTTGAGCTTGATCGGCTACGGTGGCTTCACATGTGATTTGGGTTTTTTTGGTTTTTGACTGAAATGGCTCTTGTTTTTTTTTTTTTTTTTTTTTTGACAAAAATGGCTCTTGGGTAGTGAAATGTTTTGTGGTTTAGCTGGGTTTTGAAATTAGGCTTTTAAGGTTTTAGTGACGAATTTCAGTTTCGTCACTAAAGACCGGGCTTTGTTAAGACTTTTAGAGACGAAATTCATATTTCGTCGCTAAATTATATTTTTAGTGACGAATTGTGATTTCGTCACAAAAAACATATAAGTGCAAAACTATTATTATTTTTAGTGACAGATATTTTTCGTCGCTAATTCTTCTTTATAGTGACGAAAAGATGTTCGTTACTAATACTATCTACAGCAATACCTACAGTGACGAAATATTTCATCACTAAAAATTTCAACTTTTAGCAATGAAATATTTCGTCACTATAGACTAATTAAACTTGCGCCAAAGTTTCCCTCCATTGGCGCCTATTTTTCAGATCACAATAGTGACGAAATTCATTTTTCTTCATTAAATGTTATAATTTTTTTCATTATTAGTGACGAAATTTATATTTCGTCACTAAAGCTATATTTTTAGTGATGAAAAATATTTTCTCACTAATTTTCGTCACTAAAAATACATTTTGTTGTATTGACCCAAGCTAATTCTTGCATTGTTGCAACGGAGACTAGCTTCTGAACTGCTAAACGTTCTATTGGAATTTCTAAACATGGAGGTATGTTAAATTTATTTTTTTCCCCCTCTTTTAACAATTAAACTTCTGGCACTTTGAAATTTTACGTGAGATAGCTTGTATTTTATATGAATTATGTGAACACTTTATGCTCGAGTAGGCAGCTATTCGATAAAATGCATAAAAGAGATATTGTATCATATTTGTAACAATATACTTCATAATTTGTTTAAATTATTGGCTTGGCTATCAGCTGTGATTTGATGATTGCAGGTTATTAGTAAATGTGCACATCATGACCACTTCATTAGAGGAGGAGGAGCAGCAATAATTGTGCAAAACAGAGAGGAAAAAGGTTTAGATATTTACTCCTAGGTACAATATTATTTGGTTTCATAGTTTTGTTCGTTACATATTTGCATGTCTAAAGCTGAATACAAGAAAATCCTGTGTGTTTTTATTTAAAATACAATACGATTTCAATAATTCAAAACCTAACCCAAGCTAATTCTTGCATTGTTGCAACAGATGCTAGCTTTGGAACTGATAAACCTTCTATTGGAATTTCAAAAAGTGGAAGTATGTTAAATTTTGATTACCATATGTTAAATTGTTTTTTTTACCTCATAGTATCTTTTATAGTTAGTAATTAAGATATCAATATAAAACCGAAGCCTCTAACCTCTCCACAATTTTCCACATCAGCATTACTTCAATAAATATTATTACTATCAAAATGAAATTTATAATCCACCACGTGACACATATTTATATATATTTATATATACACGTATTGAAAAAAGTTGATCACTATCACTTCATCTGGAATAGGATGTTTAAGTTACACAAAGTTCTAATCTAATTCTACCCTATGTTTAAAATCTCAACCATTCAAGTTCAAACAAATGGTTTTATATTATGCCACCCTTTACATTTTAATACATACTAATTAATTTTTACAATAAATGGTTGAGATATTAAGAATTATGTAATTGAGTTACGTACAAACTCTAGAGAATCTTTAATCCTCCAATGCCTTGTAGATATATTGTTGCAAAATTTTCTTAATGATTGGTTTTTGGAGAGCTTTATAAAAACAAAAAAATAGCTTCAAACTCTCTTATATTCTTGCGTTTGATTACATTGTTGAGTTTACACCCATGAATTTATCAAAGAAAGTTACACCTATGATGAAATACAATATAGGGAGCAAAGTTGAGGTATTGAACAGTAAGGTGGCTACGCCAATAGGTGCATGGTGTCTTGCTGAAATAACAAAGGTAGAGGATGAAAAAGGGCATTGATTTACTACCAAATACAACAGTGGAAGGTGGAGAGCTACATCATTATCATTTTATAATTTTTTTAGTCTTACCTTCTTCTCCTATAAACTCAAATGATATGATCCATACATGCTAAGAACGATAAAATCTACATTATTGCAGTTCTTAACCTTTATGAATCATATCGTTTGAGTTTTGTGTTTGTCTTGGTTTAATTGTTATTCTATAAATAGAGCAAAGAAAACAATTTTATTTATTTATTTTGTACACTTGCATGCAATGAATATATGAACGAGATGGTTTCAATTAGTTTGCCAGACAATGTCTTCCAACTCTTTTTCACATTTCTTCATTGAATTAACATCTCATGCTAGATGGTGTATGATAATTTGCAATGCTATAAGATGTTTAAACATAAGAAATTCTAGGATCTTTTGTTTTTGGTTTTGCATAGTAAGAGCATGTAACTACAAAAGGCAGAACCCACACATACACTCCAAAAGTACTACCTTAAATTAGATGTGGGGTGAGTTAGGTTGCTTTGATTTTTCTTCTCCAAAAAGGAAAAGGGTACTTAAATTTTGGGCAAATGTGATTTTTATTTACTTGAAATCATTGGCTTTTTCACTTAAAATTGCTCATATGCAAGTTTAAAGAAAAGAGATAAGACTCTAGGAGGATGCTTGGGAGAATATATATTGAATATATTCATGTAATGAGGTTAATTTATATGTAATAATTTATAATTGAGAAATGCAGTTAAGTTATATGTAATATGAAGTTGCATAGATTTGTTGATGCAAAACTGAATGTAGATTTTTCATGTCCTATTATCTTGAATTTTCTTTTAAAAAAAATTACCGTCTTTATTTATTTATTTCTTTTAGTTTATTCTTGCTAGGCTAATTAGGCTAAAATTGAAAATTGATTTTTTTTAAGTTCATATTCTCTAAAGGTGCATGTTTAAAAAGCAGCCACACATTTGTTTTATTTATGTTACTATAAATATATATGATTTTAAATTTAACTATCCCGTGTATCGCACGGGTTAGCTACTAGTTAATTATGTTGGGATTTCATGTACCGTGGTACTTGTTCATAGCAAGATATTACTTTCACTTAGTTTCAAGTTTCAACAGCTATCTCATGAGTGATAGTATTCCTTTATTTTAGCATTTCTATTTGGGCTCATTATTTTTGTATCTTATATATATATATATACAATAAATTTCATTCTAGCCTAATTTAAGTGTTTATTTGTGTAAAACTTTCTTTTAGAAAATTGAATCTCAACCTTTACTACCACACCTCATAAACACTTAATACGTTAATACGCTTTATATATGTAGAGTGACTTAATGGTACCTTTATTAGATTCCTTTTTGTCCTTTAGATGAGAGAGAGACTAAGATCATACCGCATAATAGTGGCTAAGGGTCAGGAATCAGGATTACAGTGTGGCCGATGTCGTACCGGTACCGGCCGTACCGGCCGATACATACCGTACCGGCCGTACCGGCCAGTGCACCGGTACCGGTACACTTTTATATTATACCGGAAAAAATACGGGGTGTACTGGCCATACCGGCCGCGTACCGGCCATACCGGCTAATACCGGGCGTACCGGCCTGTACAAAAAAATTTTTTTTTTTTTTTTTTTAGTTTTATAATTTTTGAATTTTTGTAAAGGCATAATGGTAACTTATTTACATTAATTTATTAGTATTATTTGTTTTCTTAGTATGCAATGAACAACTAAGCTTTCTTTTTTTATATTTTGTTTTTTTTTTCTTTTATTTGATACTAAAGTCTAAAACTATGAATAATTTGTTTTGAATTGAGGTAATGTTTTATAATAAACTTTTATATTTACTATAATATAAGTGAAATATTATATGTTTATAAACATGATTCTAGAGATTTTGGTGTGTGTGTATATAAAATAGCGGTAAACTCAAAACGGTACACTGGTATTGACCGGTATCCGAAATATATCGTATCGATGGCCAAACTGGTACAGCCTTTGGTACGGTATTGACTTTCTTCATCGGGAATACCATAGCCATAGAACAAAATTTAGATATATTTTTTTGGGAAAATAAAAATCACCAATATTAGTTCCTCATTGGATGGACAAAAGACAAATTTATTTATTTTATTTATTTTTTATTTTTTGAAGAACTGACAAATCTATAATCTGTGCTTTGACTATCAGACCAAACGTACGAGAGTAGATAATACAAAGGAAGAAAAGTAATTTCAAAGACTCTTCAACCTAACACTACAGTCCTGTATATCTCAAAAGAGTTTAGAAATGAATTTTCAAGTAAATAGTGGTGTCTCTTCTGGAAAATAAAAAAGAGAGAAATTAATCATATTTAATGAACATAAGTCATGGATATATATTTCTCATTTTTCTTTGCTTCCCTTTCCAAAAATGGAACGAGTCCCTCGTTTAATTTTGTCAAGATCGAGGGAGAAAATAATTAAAATTACGTGTTAAATTTTACGAGTTCAAATCTTCTGTCTCACTTTTCTTGCTCTACTCTATATTCCACTAATAAAAATTTGTCATGTGTTCACCTAAGTAATTAAATACTACTATTAATTAATAATGGTAGTATTAATAAGTCAATAATGATAATATTTAATTATTTAGGTGAATATGTGACAAATTTTTATTAATGAAATATAAAATAAAGAAGAAAAAGTGAGACAGAAAATTTGAAATCGAATTTTACACTAAGCGCTTATTAAATTTATCATTGCCAAAATTTATCTCGTCTCCTACGCTTGCAATGTACGTAACTTATGGGTCCTATGCTACAATCACTTCACAGTGATTCTTTACTGGTCAATGCATGTTTTCTTACAGAACAATGTGAAGATTCTTCAATGTGAAGATTCTTCAATGGACAGAAGCCAAGTTGGAATTGAAGACCTTACCTTACTGGCTACTGCCTACCTAATCTATTCTCCCAGGGCTACATTTTGATTTAATTTTCCAGGAACTACAATTCCTCAAGAGGTAAGATTCTTCGCAGTTTCAATTAAATTATTGTTTTTTTAAACGAATGATGTATTAGAATAGTTGATATAATTCAAGAAAAGTGGTTGGAATTAAAATATCTAGATGGAAAAAGGAGTGGCATAGGGGCGGCGCTAAAGTAAATTAAGGATGGACGAAGTGAAAAACAGTTTTTTTATCTTGGAGCAATTAGTACACACACATTAAATATATAGATCAAATTATCCTTTTTTTTTTTTTTTGGGTGGATAATTATCACACTCTCACTTTCTTCATGGCTAAACTATTAATGCTATTATATGGCTGAGGATTTAAAGGAGGAATATAACTTGAAATGGTCAACATGGAAAATATAAGTGTTCTCTCAGTCATTTTAGTAATGCCGGTCCACATGAATTAGTCCAAAAGGAGCTAAAAATAAGACCTTTTCAATTAAAAAAATGACAGTAGGAGGCATCTTACTGTCTTCCATCTATATAATTCAAGAACGAACAAATGGACTTTGGGCCATATGTGAAAGCGATTCATTAATTGATGGATTCTTTTTCTAGCATATTCCCTACATGGAAATTTAATCTTCTTGTGGTTTGACAAGTTCGCTTAAAAATAAAGGGAGGTAAAACATAGAGCTCACTCTTTCTTTCAAATTTTTTTTTGAGAAGACACTCTTTCTTTTAACAGAGATATTATCTTAAGTCAACAAAGTGTAGAAAAAGGAAAAAAAAAAAAAAAAAGACTAGTAGAAATCATAGGGCCAATAATGGAATCACATGAAACTTAGTTAATTACCAGAAAGAAAAATGACATAAAGATCAAAACTCATTGTCTTATAGCCATAATCTACGCCAAATTTCTTCGTTAATTTAGGTCTCCGTTTTTATCATTTATATATATATATATATGGCTATTTTTAATTTCATAAAATCAGAATAATTTTCTTATTTTTAGTCTAATTTCATGCTTAGCATGAAATAGAGTTTTTCTAAGGGCTTTTTAATCACCCCTAAGAATCTTTCTAAAGTTTTTCTATATATATTAGTGGTTGTAATTGTAATCCACAAGGCATTCAAATTTTTTTCAATAATAAAATTTCAAAGAATGTTAATAACAGTAACTTTTCTTGTGAATGTAAAGGCTCTTCGAGAATAACTTTTTTTTTTATTAATGATTTCATCAAAGTCATTGTTCTTCGAATAGCTAATCTTAGCTGTCGTAATTGGTGTTTCATATGCGTACGTCTTCTCAGTGATGGCGAAGGCTAGTGGACCAGTCCACAGTATTTGTCAAAAAGATAAAACAAGGAGGTTGAAATCGGCTGCTAATAAAAGTCCCCAAGTCTACCTCAAAACAGTTAAGACATATGCAACACACTCTCCTTTCTTTTTCAATTCAACCTTAATAGATTATTTTAAACTGATATGTTGCTACAAGTTAATCACCAGTTGAGATGATTATATTATAGTTAGATAAATCATTAATAAGCTAATGGACCAAATTTTTCCATGTTGCTAATTTTCTAAGACAACTAGATTATTGTATCTTTATCATGATCTCTCTTTTATTTTTTCTTTTCATCTTTATCATATCAACTTTAGTTGCGAGATACAAAGAAATCTACTACCTTCATTTAATATATTTGTCCGTTTCTCTAATTTAAATTTCACAAATATTTGTATTTATTTTGGAAAGTCTTTGTCAATGGACATAATTACAAAAATTTCTAAACTACATTTATTTTATTTAAAAAATCATTAATAGTTTTTTATATTTACTACCGTGCACCATTATTATGGTGGTCACTCTATAAGTATAAGTGTTTGTAGGGGTGTGGAAGGTAAGGGCCAGAATTTAAGTCTTCATAAGAGAACTTTATACACATATACACTTAGATTAGACTAAAGTAGAAATTTTATCTTGTATAAAAAAAAAAGTTTTTTATATTTAAGATTAAATTAAGAATGATAATTTTGAAACTTATAAGTTTTTTTTTTTTTTTTGAACCCAAGTTTTTTATTTTAAATATTGATGATACTGAAGAAATTACCAGTAAGCTACGAGCACTCTCTGGATCAAAGCAATACCTGCGAAGAGAAAATAGAAGACCGAACAAAGAGTACCGGTGCGGTACATGCCAAAAACCCTTCGACGATCAAGTTAGAGTCTTTTAAACAACCCTAGAGTGTCAGAGTTGTGATAACTGTGCGTACCTTTGGGCTATGAGGGTTTTGGGGTATATATAGTGGTATGGATTCGAAATAAGTGCCTTGGTGAGGAAGTACTTTCCTTCTAGGAGAGTAGTTTGTGGATTTTGCGTATCATATAGAGCCCTTTTCCTTATAGGAATCTTCTTGACTAAGGTCGAACGTGTAACGTAAGAACTTTTCTTATATTCATGTATGTAGAGGTCAAGATAGGTTAAGAATGAAGGTTGAATTACTCCTTCAGCTTTTACCTGCTAAGGTCGTCAGCCCACGTGTGCCTCCTACACTGTCGTCAGCCTACTTATGTCTCCAAAAAGGCCGTCAGCTAAGGACCTTCACTATCAAGGTCGTCAGCCTTGACTCCATCAGCTTGATACTTCAGCCTAACGCCGCCACATAAGGGGTGTGGCCTCGAGCGTCAAAAGGAGACATCCTAATGACAATGGTTGTCGGGTTCTATACTCTCGTCAGCCTCCTTAACACTAACAACTTGCAAAACCATCACTATCAACTGCCCCCCACTCCATTACCCCGTCAATTGTGAGTGACGGGTTATGGAGTTGACGTTAATGGGGAAATGGTTCATGCGTGGTAATTCGTGCCATCTTCATTAAATGGTGGGACACATGGCATGGACTGATTGGCTCCGTGCTTGGACAAGCGTGTCGCTTCGTCTTTTGCGCCCCCTCTCTCCTATATATATTTCATTTTTTCACCTTTTTTCCACTTTTCACATCCTGTTCATTCCGAGAGAAAGAGAATGTCACTCCTGATTTCATTGCGTCGTCAACCAAATTGCCGTCAACTTCTTAAAGCCGTCCTTTTACTCGTAAGTTCCCTTCACTTTACCTTTTTATTTTTCTAGTAATGCCCTTTAGTGAAGTTGTCTGCCTAGGATCTTAGAATAAAAACCCATCGCTTGTAGGTAGTCAAATGTCTAGGGAGACGACGAGTGATCAATCGTCGATCCGCGACGGAGCGGGTTACGACGAGGTTTTCCAATCAGGCCATGAGCCCGCGGAGGGCCTATCCTGGTCGTCAGAAAGTGAAACATCAACTCCTTTTGACGCGGAAGAAGAGAGTTCTAGAGAAAGTGAGGTGAGCGAGGACGGTGGAGAAGTGAGGGTAGTTGACGGAGACCAGAGGATCAACGAAAAAGGCAGTACCAGTGACGAGGGTTAGAGTGATGACGAGGAAGCCTTAGAGAGTACCTCGGGAGCTTCTGGTGATGATCGTCCCTTCATCCTACCTCCAGAATGGTCCATCAACAAGTTCCTTCTGACGATGTCGAAAAATGTTTTCAAAAGTTTGCGATCCCGTTACCAAATACCAGACGACATTCCCATTCGCCTTCCCGAGGAAGGTGAGAGGTGTTATTTGGGATGAACCGCGGACGTAGGCATGCATGATGCCATGTTTGCCGCAGGACTAAGGCTGCCACTGATGGCGTTGCATCGTCAGCTGGCTAATTTTCTAGGGATATCCGTCAGCTAGATTGCCCCTAACGCTTGGCGAACCTTTATTGGTGCTGAGATCCTGTGGGGTCGTCTGAGTGGCGGGAACCGTTAGTTAACCTTGGACGAGTTCTTTTGGTGCTACCATCCGCAACACATCTCCTCGTCCAAGGGGGTGTACCATTTTGTAGTGAGGGAAAAAGAGTTGAAATTGGTGTCAAACATGCCCAATTCCAATAGGAAGTGGAAGGGCAGATATTTCTTTGTAGAAGGGACGAACTAGGTATGCCGTTAGGAGGAATGGGAGTCAATGTCCAACGGTTGTTGATAACACATGGGCACATGTTAGAAATTCAGGTTAATCCCGTCAGCCTTCTCGCTTCGTCTACCTATTTGGTATTCTAACCCGTCATCTTTTATTGCAGCTAACAATCGTCCACGCATTACCGCGGAGCAAGAGGATTTTATTCGTCATGTGACGGCCATCCTTTGGACGAGAGAAAGTGTCGGGACTTGATCACATTAGATACTCTTCATTTATATTGTGGTGGTCCCAAACCGACGGAGGAAGCTTGCAAATTAAATGCTTATTCCTGTCGGCGTGAGTATCTTTCAACTTCTTGTCTTTATCCTGACGCCGTCTCTTTCTAACCTTTATTTTTGCAAAAATGGAGTCAGCTAAGTAACGGTTCGAGCTGCCGCTGCGACTAAGAAAAAAGAGCAAGAGAGGGCTAGGGGCGAGTTGACCCCACCGTCTGCCCCAAAGCCCGTCGGGAAGGTCGTTGCCAAGAGGAAGCCTAACGGCAGGGATGACCGTCTAGGGAAGAAGGTTGCCCCAACTCCTGGGGACAAGTCTTCAAAGAGGCCGTCACCTCCCAGGTCCGTCCACGGGGCAGGTAAGGGGCCAATGACCTCGTTAGGCCCCATCACCCAAGGATCTGTACGCCGCCTGTTGACACACAAAGACTATGATGTAGAGGTGACGGAGTCTATCTTGAAAGATGAAGAAATGGACCCTTGTGCTGAGTAGGCTACTGACGAGATAGGGGCGTCAGGCCTTTTCGACCTTACTAGGGTAAGCCTCACTCTCTACTTTGGTGCCCGACCAATCTTAACATCCTGACGTTGTTTTATCTTTTTCCATGTAGGCTATGGTTCGCATGAAGGCTCTATCAAACAGGTGCTCTGCCAAGGAGGGGATGATTGCCCGTCTGCATGAGCGCATCAAGTATCTGGCTGACGGCCAAGCGTAATACAAGGATGCGAACCGTATCTTGGGTGCGGAGCTGAAGGATTTCAAGGAGAAACTGGCGGAGGAAAGCCGTCGACGGAAACTAGAAGAAGAGGCTAAGCTGACGGCGGAGAAAGAGCTGAAGCCCATCCTAGTCCAGTGGAAACGGCTAGGAATGACGCTGTGACGGAGTTTAAGGACTCGTCATCTTTCATTGACGCTTATGCTGCCTACTATGAGGATGGGTTTGAAGATTGCTTGAAGCAAGTGAAATCCATCCTGATTTGGATTTATCAAAGGTTTCCATGGATGAGTCTATCCCGTCAACACCCGCAGGAGACATCGTCAATGAGGAAGGTGACGATGCTAATCAGAGGGATGATAGCGTTGTCCTTGCT
The DNA here is from genome assembly GCA_014183005.1 of Castanea mollissima. NCBI lineage: Eukaryota > Viridiplantae > Streptophyta > Magnoliopsida > Fagales > Fagaceae > Castanea > Castanea mollissima. Next base: position 29,942,953 of record JACAVU010000006.1, on the reverse strand, counting down.
CAGCCAGCCGCTGACCAGCTCGTCAGCTTGACTCTAGCGAATCCTTCTGGCAACGACCTATGTGCCGTCAGCCCTTCTATTCCTTGCGTCCAGCCCTTAGTCGTTGATGATGACGGAAGGTCTCAAGATCCCCCAACTGCATGAACCCTAGCACGTTTCGCCCATTCTTTTTCTCCTTTATTTTATTTTATTTTTTTAAGGAAAAGTGTAGACGAACTGTAATACTTGACGCCCATTTTTATAGGCTTTTGTAAAGACATTGTTTGTGTCAATCTTAATATTTTGCCTTATGTTTAAAGCATGTTTATCTCTTTTTATGTTAAAATCACTTGCTTATAATGATTCCGTCGCCTGTAGATGACAGCGTTGGTTCAATTATTTTAAAGTGAAAAAACGACGTCAACCTGTCCATTCTTATCTTTAAAATTTTAACCTTGTGCTTATCAATCCTTTACGGCGTCAGCATCCTTTTAACTCGGACTTTGAGCTGCTTTATCAAACCATCAGCTTTATGAGCGATGGTATTGACTATTGTATGCCTTATATCCGTCATATTTTGGTGCCGTGAGCTTTTCTTTTAATTAACAACCTATTTTAGGATGTTTGCTATATACTCGTCACTTTGTACATGGCGGGGTCAACTTCACCTTCTGATATAGGTAAGTGACGGTTCTGACATGGGTAAGTGACGGGTTAAGTATAACGCTCAATAAAGAGGTCAAATCAGCACTTTGTTACCCGTGCACTTTATGCATTTAGTGATTTGGTGGGAAGAGCAATAAAGTCGTCCACTCTTTGTACTTAGATATAAGGTCGTCCACTTTTGTGGACTTAGCTATAGAGCCGTCCACTTTTTGGACTTAGCCTTGGGGCCGTCCACTCTTGTGGACTTGGTTGTGAGGTCATCCAATATGTGGACTTAGTTGTATGGTCGTCCACTTTGTGGACTTAGTTGTAGGTCGTCTACTTTGTGGACTTAGTTGTAGGTCGTCCACTTTGTGGACTTAGTTGTAAGGTCGTCCACTTTGTGGACTTCGCCATAAGGTCGTCCAATTTGTGGACTTAGTTGTGGGTCGTCCACTTTGTGGACTTAGTTGTAGGTTGTCCACTTTGTGGACTTAGTTGTAAGGTCGTCCACTTTGTGGACTTGGCCATAAGGTTGTCCAATTTGTGGACTCAGTTGTAGGTCGTCCACTTTGTGGACTTAGTTGTAGAGAATTTGCTGTTTTCTTCAAGACATAATAAACTTACTAGTCGTTTTTGAGTAAACCTCCTCTTATTACGTTGAATGTATAAGTAAAATTTCGTTCAAAAAGGAAAGATAAACTTTCAGCCCTTTGGGCTTAAAATATACTGTAGACAAGAATAAGCTAGGACAAATAATTAAAGAACATAAACTGGTAATGAGGAGTAGTGTTCTGCTTGCTATCTTCTACTGGTAGTACTTTCTGAGGTGCTCGGCGTTCCATGGGTGTCGTAGCTTCTGCCCGTCAAGAGTTTCTAAGTGATAGGTGCCCTTTCTTAGCCATGATATAATCTTGTAGGGTCCTTCCCAGTTTGGGCCAAGCTTTCCTTGTGTGGGATCTCTGGCTGCGCCCATTACTTTCCTTAAAACAAGGTCTCTGACTTTGAAGTCTCGGTGCTTGACTTGGGAGTTGTAGTGCTTGGCCACGAGGTCCTGGTATCGTGCGAGTCTCTGCTTAGCCACCGCCCTTACCTCGTCAATTAGATCCAGTTGTAAACGGAGCTCTTGATCATTTCTTCTCTCGTTATGATTGTCCACCCTATAACTCATGAGTCTTATTTCGGCTAGAATGACCGCTTCACTTCCGTATGTCAACTGGAAAGGGGTTCTCCTGTAGGGGTTCGTACTGTCGTTCTGTATGCCCATAACACGCTGGGTAGCATCTCAGGCCATATGCCCTTTGCCCCTTCGAGCCGAGTCTTGATGATTCGAAGCAAGGATCGGTTGGTGACTTCAACTTGTCCGTTTGCTTGAGGATGGGCTGGGGAGGAATAATGGTTCTTGATTCCTAACTCTGAACAGAAGGCTCGGAAGGAGTCGTTGTCAAATTGTTTACCGTTGTCTGAAATTAAGACTCTTGGAATTCCGTACCTACAAACAATGTTTTTCCATACAAAACTCCTTATGTTCTTCTTAGTGATTGTGGCCAAGGCTTCAGCTTTAACCCATTTGGTGAAGTAATCGATGCCGATGACGAGGAACTTCAGCTGCCTTGCTGCCATTGGGAATGGTCCCATGATATCCAACCCTCACTGGGTGAATGGCCATGGGGCGGTTATGGGGGTCAATTCTTCCGCCGGCTACCGAATGATATTGCTGAACCTTTGACACTTGTCACAAGCTCTCACATAAACCTAGGCGTCATTTTGCATTGTCGGCCAGTAGTATCCGGCCCGAATCAACTTATGTACCAATGACCGTGATCCAGAGTGGTTGCCGCATATCCCCTCGTGTACTTCTCTCATAACATAGCTCGCTTATTCGGGGCCTACACATCTCAAGTATGGTCGAGAAAAGCCCCCCTTGTAGAGGACGTCCTTTATCAAGACAAACCGCGCTGACCGGACCTTCAGCTTCCTTGCGGCCTCATTCTCCTTGGGTAGCGTGCCATCTTTTAAGTAGGAGATCAAGGGGGTGGTCCAATTGTTTTCGGAACCAATTTCCTGTATGTTGACAATGTCTATTAATGGTGAGGGCTGAGTAAAAGAAAGTACCTTGTCAATGGTGATCATAGACTCCGCAGATGAGGCTTTGGAAAGACGGTTGGCATGTTCATTTTCTCCTCTTGGAATTTGGACTATTTTGGCTTGCAGCCCATCTATCCTCTTTCTCGCCTGCTCCCAGTACTTCTTCATTTTTTCGCCCTTGCACTTGTACTCGTCGTTTACTTGGCTTGTAATGACCTGGGAGTCGCAGTGAACAACTACGTTCACGGCCTCTACAACTTGGGCAAGGTCTAAACCTGCTATCAGGGCTTCATACTCAACTTCATTATTAGTTGTAGAAAAATCGAGGTGAATCATACGTTTGAGCTCATCGCCTTCCGGAGATTTAAGTACGACCTCTACCCCTCCCGCCTTCTTGTTGGACGACTCGTCCCTGAAAACGATCCATTGGGGACTTCTTTCCTCTTTGCCTTCCGCGCTGGTGAACTTCGCAATGAAGTCGGCAACTACTTGTCCCTTGATGGCGATGCGGGGGCGATATTGTATGTCAAATTTGCTTAATTCTATTGACCACAATGCCATTTGTCCAGCGGCTGTAGGGCTGCCCATTGCTCGTCGCAAAGGTTTGTTAGTTAGGATGACTATCGTATGGGCTTGGAAATATGGCTTGAGTTTACGGGCCGCCGTGACCAAAGTGAAGGCAAGTTTTTCCATGGGGGGATATCTTTCTTCTGCACTATGCAATGCCTTGCTTGCGTAGTACACGGGCTGTTGAACCTTGTTGTCTTCTCTGATTAAGGCCGCACTGACAGCTACCAGGGAAACGGCCAGATAAAGGAACAGTTCTTCTCCTGGTTGTGAGGGACTTAGTAATGGCGGCGAAGAGAGATAGACCTTCAAATCTTCAAACGCTTGTTGACATTTGGCCGTCCATTCAAAGGATTTTTTCAATGTGCAAAAGAAAGGTAGACATCTATCCGCCGCCTTCGATACGAATCTACTAAGCGCGACGACCCTGCCATTAAGGCTTTGTACTTCCTTCATATTTTTGGGAGGGGTCATCCCCATAATGGCCTGAATCTTGTCCGGGTTGGCCTTGATACCTCTTTGGGATACCATGTACCCTAAGAACTTTCCCGCCGTCACTCCGAAGGCACACTTGCTTGGATTGAGCTTCATGTTGTAAGAGCAAAGAGTATCAAATGTTTCCTTGAGATCCTTCAAATGAGTTTCTTCCCTTTGACTTTTGACGAGCATGTCATCGACATATACTTGGACATTTCTTCCAATCTGTCGTGCAAACACCTTATTCATGAGCCTCTGATAGCTTGCGCCAGCGTTTTTTAGGCAAAAGGGCATGACCTTGTAGCAAAAAAGGCCTTGGCTGGTCACGAACGAGGTCTTCTCTTGATCGGCTTCGTCCATCCGGATTTGGTTATACCCAGAAAATGCATCCATGAAGCTCAGTAGCTGATGTTTGGCCGTAGAATCCACCAGGATGTCGACTCGCGGGAGGGGGTAGCTATCCTTGGGGCATGCTTTGTTTAAGTCCGTGAAGTCGACGCACATCCTCCATTTTTCGTTTTTCTTTTTGACCATCACGACATTTGCTAACCAATCAGGGTAGTACACTTCCCTGATAAATCCCGCCTCTTGTAGTTTGCGGACTTTTTCTGCTACTGCTTGATTTCTTTCTTGGGCAAAGGTTCTTTTCTTCTGTCGGACGGGCGGGAAAGATGGCGACACGTTCAACCTGTGCACCATGACTGATGGGTCGATTCTTGGCATGTTTTCGTGGCTCCATGCGAACACGTCCCTGTTTTCTTTCAAGATGGTCGCGAGTTCTTGACGTATTGTCGGGTTGGCTAGGGTGCCGATTTTGGTCATTCACTTCGGGTGGGCTTCGTCGAGAAGCACGTCTTCGAGCCTCTTGGCGGGCTCTGTCGCCACCCGACGTTCCTCTATGTTCATGGCCTGGATGTGATTGTCCATCTCCATCATGGCCATATAACATTCGCGTGCGGATACTTGATTACCTCTCAATTCTCCAATTCCATGATCAGTAAGAAATTTTATCATCAAATGGTATGTCGATGTTACGGCTTTCCATGAGTTGAGGGTTGGACGTCCTATGATGGCACTGTAAGCCGACGAGCAATTGACTGCTAGGAATGTTATGTTCCGAGTGACCTGCTGTGGGTAATCTCCAATGGTTACTGCCAAAGTGACAATGCCAAGTGGAAGTACCCTTGCTCCTTCAAAGCCAACGAGCAGGGCGTTAGTCGGAACTGGTCGTTCTCTTCCAATTTCCATCTGTTGGAAAGTGGGATAGTAAAGGATGTCTGCCGAACTACCGTTGTCTATAAGGACTCAGTGTATGTTATAGTCTCCTGCCTGTATGGTGACGACCAGAGCGTTGTCATGGGGATGATAAAGGCGCCGAGCATCTCCTTCTGAAAATTCAATGGGGGGATCGTCAATCCGCGACCTTTCAAGTGCGGGACTTGTCATTTGGACGTTCTGAACCATTCTGAGGTATGTCTTTCGGGCTTTCTTGGATGACCCGACGGTCATGGTGCCTCCTACAATCATCCTTATATCTCCTACAGGTTGCCTGGGGCGATCATTGTCTCGCCGAGGGGCTTGATTTTGTGGCGGGTCCGCCCTCTCCTTGTTGACGAACCTCTGCAGCCTTCCTCGTCTAATAAGAGCTTCTATTTGCTGTTTCTAGTTGTAGCAATCAGCGGTGTCATGGCCATGATCTTGATGAAAATGGCAGTATTTATCCTTTGGTCTCCTGTTGGGATCTCCCTTCAATTTGCCAGGAAAGGCCAAAGTTTCTTTATCTTTAATCTGCATTAGCACCTGGTCGATGGGTGCGTTTAGGGGAGTGAAGTTCGTGAATCTTCCTGTAGGCAGTTTGGGTCGTCGATCATCCCGCCGTTCTCTGGTTCTAGCCATTTTTCGTCCCCTGTCCGGTTGTGCATCTTCCTGCCTTTCTCTCTTTTTGGGCTTGTCTTTTCAAGCCAGTAACGCATCTTCTGCGTTCATATAATTTGTTGCCTTGTAAAACACGTCGGACATAGTCTTTAGGTCATTTTTGTACAGAGAAAACAGGAACTTACCCTTTCGCAGCCCGTTCGTGAATGCTGCCACAAGTATCTTGTCATTTGCCTCGTCTATCGAGAGGGCTTCCTTGTTGAAGCGGGCTATGTATGACCTTAAGGTCTCGTCTTCTCTTTGCCTGATGTTCAACAAGCACCCAGTAGACTTTTTATGCCGATGACTCTCGATAAAGTGTGATACAAACTGTGCCCCTAATTCCTGAAAAGTGTCAATGGAATTAGGCGTCAGCCTACTGTACCAGTCCCTTGTTGGTCCTTTCAACGTGGTGAGGAAAGCCCTGCATATGATTTTGTCTGGCATGCCCTGAAGATGCATTAGGGTCTTGAAAGATTCCAAGTGATCCAAAGGGTCCTTGGATCCATCATAGTTCTCGATATGTGGCATGCGAAACTTTGGAGGAAGAAGGCATGAAGTCACGAGCGTTGTGAAGGGCAAATCTGTTCTATGAACTAGGTCGTCTAGGTCGCTGGAGATTCGTCCCCTCAGGGCGCTTATCATCACGTCCATACATTCCCTCATCTGTTGCATCTCAGCTACGATGTGAGGTGGTAGGGTGTCCGAGACGGACAGCGGGTTGGTCTCTTGCCACTCCGGTCTAGTTGGGGCATTGCTACCCTCAGGCCCTACCGCGTTCCTCCCCTCCGGACTAGCGCCTTCCTGGTCTTCCTCTGGTGCACTTTGGTGTGCATTCCTTTATCGTAATAGCTCTTCTAAATCATGATTCTGCTTAGTGTGGCGCTCAACCGCCGCCGCGAGCGTTTGGACTTGCCTCTCTAGTGCTATGGCATGCGGTTCTTCGCCTTTATTGTTGGTTGTTGCCATTGATCTAGTGAGTACTATGCAACTTTTTGTCTTAGGAATAGAGCAAAGGCTAAATAGTCTTCTCTACGCTCTCGCCTTCCCACAGACGGCACCGACTGATGATGCCGAAGAAATCACCAGTAAGCTGCGAGCACTCTCCGGATCGAAGCAACACCTGCGAAGAGAAAATAGAAGACCGAACAGAGAGCACCGGTGTGGTGCCGACCAAAAACCCTCCGACGATCAAGTTAGAGTCTTTTAAACAACCTTAGAGTGCCAAAGTTGTGATAACTGTGTGTACCTTTGGGTTATGAGGGTTTTGGGGTATATATAGTGGTATGGATCCGAAATACGCGCCTTGGTGAGGAAGTACTTTCCTTCTAGGAGAGTAGTTTGTGGATTTTGCGTATCATATAGAGCCCTTTTTCTTATAGGAATCTTCTTGACTAAGATCGAACGTGTAGCGCAAGAACTTTCCTTATATTCATGTATGTAGAGGTCAAGATAGGTTAAGAATGAAGGTTGGATTACTCCTTCAGCTTTTGCTTGCTAAGGTCGTCAGCCCACGTATGCCTCCTACACTGTCGTCAGCCTACGTATGTCTTCAAAAAGGCCGTCAGCTAAGGACCTTCACTATCAAGGTCGTTAGCCTTGACTCCATCAGCTTGATACTTCAGCCTAACGCCGCCACGTAAGGGGTGTGGCCTCGAGCGTCAAAAGGAGACGTCCTAATGACAATGGCTGTCGGGTTCTATACTCCCGTCAGCCTCCTTAACACTAACAACTTGTAAAACCATCACTATCAAATATAATACATTAAATTATTTTTTTCCCCTGGATAAATGATTTTTTGGAAAAACAATATGAAATTGGATAGAATATAAATAACAAAGATAACGTAGGTAGAAAATCATTAAAAAAAAACCAAAAATGTTCATTTAAAGAAAATAATTGTTGAATTCACAAGGAATTCCTTGAATCTATACAAAGAATTCATGGAATTCACAAAAAGGGATGAAGAAAACTCTCTAAAATCTTATTAAGCAAAATAAATAAGTCTTAGGACACAACATAAATAGAAAAATAAGCCTTAGGGCACCTAGGAGACCTTATTAGGAAACTCTAAAAAAATCCTAATTTTTGTTAAAAACAAAATTAAACTTAAAAATAGAAAGCCAAAGATTGAAAAAAAAAAATACAAAATCTAATCCAATGCACTTTAAGAAATGTAAATACACATATATCTCTCTCTTGAATGGCATATGGCCTCACCAAAAATCAATCCCCCCTAAACCTTTATTTTTTTTCTAGCTTTTAAACATTTTTTGTACACTTTTTTAATATCTAAGGTCAAAGAAAAAAAAAAAAATTCCTATTTCATTAATATGTTATAAGATTCAAAATTTTAAAAATATATTGAAAAAATAATGAATCAAAAGTAATAATTGAGGAAAACAAAGAAATTGTTATTTTCAAAAATGTTAAGAGCTCAAATTCTTCATGTAATTAGTAAAAATCATTACATCATGTGGATTACAAATGAAATTTTCACTATGAAAAATATTACAACATTTCTAAAATATATATAGAATTAAATAACACTAATACTTTAACACAGCATAATGGATATTCTATCTTTATATGGATTTTCTAAAATTAAACATCGTTTAGTATTCACATATCATTCTATTTTTCAGCTTGATTAAATACATATATAATGCGTGTGTGTCGCGCGCTTACACATTAATGTGTGTGTGTCGATTTATGTCTGCGAGTTTATGAATAAATGTAAGACCGACCACGTGAATTAGCGCTCAAAGTCAAGAACATTCCAACTTAATTTCCAAGGCAACTGATCGATATTGATCGAGATATAAAGTAAAAAGCGAGGCTGCTTTCAAATGCAATAATTATTTGTAGAAAACTGGGACAGAATAGTTTTGAAAGAGTATATAATATATATGGTCCTAGATCTTTCAAACGACATGTTAGTAGTACCAAATTGAAAGTAATGATAAGGGCAAAACACACAAAAATAAAATAAAATGGACACCTTACAGAAATAAATGCCCATGTGTATTATTCATTCATGAATACGTGCATGATCTGGATCCTTATCTTTGCCCCCATGACATGACTTAATGCACTTAACTTTAAATATCTGTCTTCTCTCTAAGCCCAAATGAAATCTGTAGGAAAAGACTTTGCCTCTACCATAAATCTTTTAAGAACAAGACAAATTTGCTTTGATTGAAAGAGCCAATGGTTTTGGTCCTTTCGGGCTATAGAGAGGTTGGTCACTACCATTCGATTCCTATTTGAAAAACTTCTAGCCTGCCATTATTGTACGCAAGCTTTAAATAGTTGTTGTTGTTGTTGTGTTTTTTTTTTTTTTTTTCATTTATGCTTATGGGTTACACTTTTTTGTTCTCCAATAATACATACCACCATTTATTTACCCAATAAAATAAATAATGGAACGCTAAAGTTAGACCACAAGTGCATTGTTTCATTTTTACGCTATAAAAATAGACCTATTTATATTCAGCAAAAAAAAAAAAAAGAAAAAAAAAAGACCTATTTATGAAACTTCTTATGTAGATGACAATAAAAAAGAAACTGTTTTTTCTTTTTAATCAGAATAACTATTTAATACTTTAAAAAAAATATACTCTCCTGTCACATAATAATCGAAAAGAGGAAAGTGTGCCGCAATAGTAGGAAAGATGAATTGAGTGCTACTCTCTTGAGTCTTGATATGTATTGATTTGTTCTATCTACAACTAGTTGATGTCGGATCCAATGAAAGGATCATATGAGCGTTGAGTTTTTGAGCTACCTCCTACCCACCTTCACAGTTTTTTGCTTTTTTTTATTGACAATTTTTAATGGTACTTAGCTGTCGGTAGCCTCAACATAATACACGATTTCAAATTTTATAAGAATTCGTTACAACGGCTCACATTTATATCCTACAATTATATAAAGTTTGTCACATTATTATTATTATTTTATATATAAAGTGTAGATATTTCTTATCAAAAAATAAAAAATAATAAAAATAAAATGTAGATATTTCTTCTTTTAGAATCATATATTTGTATTTCATTAATATAAATTGAGTATATAAGTAACCACACATGTAGCAATATAAAGATTTAAAAGACTTATAGCCTAAAGCCAACATAAAAATTCCCCAATTACAAGATTTATGAACACATTGAAAGTGAACAATGTCGAACTCCAAAGTAATGGAACTGAGTCATCTCTACTCCCTTTTCAATGGTCCACGGAATTTCGATAACAACCTACTCCTGCTGTGCCGATGGAAGAAGGGCTTATCAGTGTCCAACATTTGTTTTACCCACTCCCCTTTCTAGGTTCAAGTTTGGGGCCTTCCCTTTGAGAACCTATCTGAAGATGTGAGAAGAGATTTAGGAAATAGTTTGGGCCATTACATTGAAACAGATAAATGCTCTTGGCTCTCGGAGCAAGCCAAGTTCATGAGAATCTAGGTGGATCTGCCTCTTAACAGGCCTCTTCGCAGAGGAGGTAATATTGTCAACTTGGATGGGAGCAAAACTTGGGTTACTTTCAAATTTGAGAGGTTCCCCTGTTTTTGCTTACAATGTGGATCTTGGGTCATGATGAACGACACTGTGCTAATTTTCCCTACAGTCCTGATTTGCCCAAACAGTATGGGATTTGGTTAAAAATAGGTGGTAACTCAAAAGAGGGCTTAATGTGATCCAAGGCTTTGAGTAGTCGGGGCCAAGACGATGACAGAATGGTAAAATTCAGCAATAGTTTAGGTGAAAAATCCAGTTCGGTGACAGCTTGTTCAACAGACCTTGAGTTCGATCAGGGGCAAATTTGAATTTTCAAAAGGTTCGATAGGATAGATAAGACATTGCTTCTAAAAAGCGAGATAATATCGAGGTTTCAAGATCCAAAGCGGAGGAAAATCCAGAGAGAGGTAACGTGCTGGGATCTACTAACATAGGGTCTTAGAAGTCTAATCTCCCACGTGACCAACACCGTGTGGAAGAATTGAGAATGGGCTTTAGTGAAGCCTTTTCACAAGTGGGCCTTCTTAGCTCCTCTATTCCAAAAGCCCAAGAGGTCTTAAGTCCTCTAAAGGCAAACTTGGAGAACGCCATTTCACTCATGAAGCCTGATTCATCAGTAAGCCCAAAAAAAGAAAAACAACCCAGAGAAAAGGCTAATTGGAAAAAGATTGCTTGTGAAAAAGGCAAGCAAGCCTAAACTTCCCCTACTAGAACCTAGGTAAAGCTCTCAGGCTCAAAACGGCCAAGTTGGCTTGATTTCTCTGAGGAAACAGTAGGTACTTCTCCCTCCTAAAAAAAAATATGCATTTCACAAATTAATAGTTCAACACTCATACTTGATGGATCGGCGGTGTCTGCAAGGCAGCACTGCCAGGCGCAATGAATAGCCTATGCTGGAACTACCGGGGAATTGGGAGCCCCCGGACAGTTTTTACGTTGCGCGAATACGTGCGACGGTGGAATCCCTATTTCGTCTTCCTAATGGAGACTAAAGCAAATGTAGATTGTATGGAGAAAGTAAAATATAAATTAGGTTTTACTAATGGTCTTTTTGTTCCTAGCAGAGGCAGTAGTGGTGGCCTTGCTCTCCTTTGGTCCAAAGAGGTTAACTTGGAAATCAAATCATACTCACTTCACCATATTGATGCAATAATATCTGAGCAGCAAAATAACTCCTCCTGGAGATTCATAGGTTTCTATGGCTATCTTGAAACCCACCTAAGGAAGGAATCCTAGAACCTACTCTCTTTATTAAGTAATCAATTTTCTTTACCTTGGTTTTTCTGTGGTGAATTTAATGAAATCTTATCTTTGACAGAAAAATCAAGGGGAGCTCCGAGATCCCAACACCAAATGAATGGTTTTCAAGAGGCTGTGAACTTGTGTGGATTTAAGGATCTTGGTCATTTTGGTCCAAAATTTACTAGTGTAATTTGCAAGAAAGGAGTAATAAGTTGTACCTCAGGCTTGACAGAGCTTTTGCTAACTCTAAGTGGCTGAACTTATTTGGAGAAGTAAGAGTTCATCATCAGATTGAGTCAACCTTTGATCATTGTGTTTTGAAGATTTCTGACTCTAGCTTTTCCCCTCATTCTCGCAAACGACAATTCCACTTTGAAGCTCTATGGGTCAAAAGGGAGGATTGCCAAGAGATTATTAAAGCTACTAGAATAGTGATATTACTGCCAACACCCCTAAGGGCATTGCAGCAAATCTCAGCAGATGTGCAGTTGATTTATCAGTGTGGAATAAGGAGGTAATTTGTAACATCCCAAAAAAAAAAAAAATTCAAGAAAGGAGAAAAAGGCTTAACGCACTTATGACTCAAGACCAGGATGGTTCCCTTGGTGCCGAGATAAACCAGATTAGGAAGGAATTGAATGACTTGCTGGATAGTGAAGAAATGATTTGGCATCAAAGGAGCAAAATTCACTGGTACAAGGAGGGTGACAAAAACACCAAATTCTTCCATGCTAGAGCCACAGACAAAAGGAGGAAGAACACAATTTTGGGGTTATGAAATGAAGAGGGTGTTTGGTGTGATGACAGAGAAAGCATCTCAGCCACAGCAATAGCCTCCTTTCAAAATATATATACCACATCCTCACCAAGTTGCATTGAGGAAGTCACCGGGGCCATTCCTAAGAGAATCACTAGAGAAATGAATGAGACCCTGATCAAACCTTTCATTGGGGAAGAAGTCACAAAGGCCCTACATCAAATTCATTCCACCAAGGCACCATGCCCCGATGGTATGTCAGCTGTCTTTTTTCATAAATATTGGAACATTGTAGGAACAAATATTACTAATATGGTGCTTAATGTCCTTAATCAGAACCTTCCATGGAGGCTATAAACAAAACAAACATAGTTTTCATTCCAAAAACTGCTCACCCTTCCAGAATGACCGAATTCCCACCAATTAGCCTCTATAATGTGGCTTATAAACTCATATCCAAGACCCTTGCTAACCGTCTTCAAGCTATTGTTCCCATTGTCATTACTAAAAATAAAAGTGCCTTCACTTTAGATAGGTTAATTACAAATAATGTTTTAGTCGCATTTGAATTAATGCACTATCTGAACCACAAAACTGAGGGGAAGGATAGCTTCGTGTCGGTTAAAATTTATATGAGTAAAGCCTTTGATGGGAAGTGGATTTCTCTCATTATGCAATGCATATCATCTGTTTCTTACTTTGTCATTATTAATGGTGAAGCATATGGCAGCATCATTCCCACCAAGGGCCTTAGACAAGGCAACCCCCTCTCTCCAGGTTTATTACTCTTATGTGCTGAAGGCCTATCAGGCCTCATTCACTAGGCTGCCTGTTCACAAGCTCTTCATGGTATATCTATTTGTAGAGGCTGCCCAAACATCACCCACTTTTCTTCGCTGATAATAGTCTTCTATTTTTCAAGGCTAATGCCCAGCAATGCCTAGAATTGGTCTAGATTCTTAACTCCTATGAAGCAGCTTCAGGTCAAAAAATTAATGCCGATAAATCCTCTGTTTTCTTTAGCCCTAATACTTCCAACTATATTAAGGAAGAAATCTTAAGTATTCTTAGCCCAATGCAGTGCTCTCAACACAGGAAATACCTTGGTTTCCCTTCTCTTATTGGTAAATCAAAAAACCAAGTCTTTGCTGAGATTAAGGAGAGGGTGAGCAAGAAGTTGGCTAGCTGGAAAGAAAAGCTCCTTTCCATTGGGGGTTAGAGAGGTCCTTATAAAATCAGTTGTTCAAGTAGTGCCGACATATACTATGAGTTGCTTCCAATTACCAACGACCTTATACGGTGATCTAGAAATAATGATGAGGAATTTTTGGTGGGGCCAAAGAAACCAGGAGAAAAAGATGGCTTGGCTGAGTTGGAAAAAGTTATGCAAATCTAAGCTTTATGGAGGCATGGGATTCCAAAATCTCCAAGCTTTCAATATCGTTCTCCTTGCCAAACAAGGATGGCGGATTCTATCTAACCGAAATTCCCTAAGGGCTTGGGTCTATAAAGCGAAACATTTTCCCTTTGGTGATATTTTGAATGCAAAGTTGGAAGCAACTAGAGTTATGCTTGAAGGAGCATTTTTAACAGCCTGGATGTCATTAGAAAAGGCACTAAATGGCAGGTGGGCAATGGTTAAAGAATTCACATTTGGGATGACAAGTGGCTCCCATCTCCAACCACTCATAAAGTGATCTCTACTCCAAGGGATTTCGAGGATTTTCCAATAGTTTCATCACTCATTGATGAGAATAGTAAATGATGGAAGCTGAACTTGGTGAAATCTCTTTTCTCCACTTTGAAGCTAAAGAAATCCTTAAAATCCCCTCAACCATAACCTCCCTGAGGACTCTCTAATTTGGTTGGGGAATAAAAAAGGTTCCTTCACGGTGAAAAGTGCATATTATATAGCTAAGGAGCTGGTTGAGACAGGTGCAGCTGGTGAAAGCATATCAAACCACCGTGCCTCTCCTTTATGGAAGAAACTTTGGCATTTAAATGTTCCTCCAAAAGTGAAATTCTTTGCTTGGCAGGTGTGCTGGATGGCTTGCCAATAATGCTGAATCTTAGGCACAGGGGTTTAAATATGGTTGGTTTTTGTCAAATTTGTGATAGGAAGATGAAATAAATTTCTCACGCTTTGCTCCAGTGCAACCATGCAAAACAAACTTGGTCTTATTGGAGTGACTGCCCTGTGGACCTCTCTTTGCCAAACCAAGACCTCATAAGCATTGTGACTAAAATTATCAAGAAAGGGACCTCTACTGATCTGGACTTTTTTTTTTTTTTTTTTTATGGCTACTTGGTCAATTTGGGGAACAAGAATAATTTCATTCACAGCGATGCTGGCTGGCCCCCGAGTCAAGCTTGGGAGATTGCTAAATGATCATTGACAGACTTCAATTCCTCCAACCTACATGATCACCCTCTCCATCCCACAGTTAGAGCTCATTGGTCTCCACCCCCTCCAGGTTATCCCAAAATCAATGTAGATGGGGTAACAACAATTGATGGGGCGCCCTCTAGTATTGGTGTCATCATCAGAGATCACACTGGAGCCACTGTGGGAGCTCTCAACAATCTGCTTCCAACGTCTTTTCTTGCTCCTGTCACCGAGGCATTTGCTCTGCTTCAGGGAGTTCTTTTTGTTGTAGAAATGGGCACCTCTAACGCTATATTCGAGTTTGATGCTTTAGCTTTGGTTCATGTAGTCAATGCTAATGAGTTTGGGGTGTGATCAACCATATTATGCAGGATATTAAATTTGCTACTCTTGCTTTTAGCTGGAGCTCCTTCTAGCATCTGAAAAGGGAAGGCAACAGGGGTGCTCATGAGTTAGCTAGAGATGCAAAACTCACGGGTCATTCTCACACATGGAAAGGGGTCTCCCCACCATTCATTCAGAAGTTTTTGTTTGATGATCTATTGTGATCCTCTCTCTGGTCTTGTTGTATTCCAATTTCAGTTTTAATGAAATTCATTTTTCCCATCCAAAAAAAAAGTACTCTTGCAAAAACAACACCATTGCTTTCATTGCATTATTTTCCATCAACTTGGATAAACTTCGCTTTTAGCCATAAGAATAAAGTCATTACAATCCTGAACTTGAATACCCATTTGCCTCTACTATCAAAACTAGTTAAAGCCTTTGAATCAAAATTTACCTTGATTATACCATACCAACAGGAGTATACTAGTACTGGGATCTTGCATTTATGGAATGAATCTGTCCACATGCACAAGAAATTTTGTTGCCTACTATGAGGTATAGTGTTGGCAACAGAATTTCTTAATTGAGTTGTAAATCAAGTTCATGACTAATACTATGTTTGAAAGTTTAGAGAGAGAGGAGAGTAGAGTGGAATGATTATCCTTTACCTTATTTTGATGTTTTTAAAATTAAATAAGGGAGATGGGAATAATTAGCCCTTCTTCTTTTTTGGATGTTTTAAAAATTAGGATGAGAAGGAGAGGACATGATTAAATATATTTACATAAACAAATTTACCCTCATTTGAAAATGTTTTTGCAACATTGGTCTATGATTAATATGATTAATTTGTTATATTAAATAATTTTGACTATAACATGCAATATTTTGATGACTTTTTTTTCTTCTAAAAAATGGATCACTAGCTTTGTTGTTCAAGCAATTGTCTCGAGTGAATTTCACTCTATTGAAAGCACACAGTAAAATTTTAAAAAACCTCATAATTTTTCTTTCTTTTTTTTTTTATACTAAAAAAAAATCCTTAATTTATAATAATTAAAATAAGAAAAAATGTTTGGTTTGTTTGTTTACCAAAAAAATCGACAAAATATTGAATTTTGAGCGTTTCATTTATTATTATTATTATTATTTAATATTTTTATTTTTTTTAGTTCGTGAATTTAATTTTTGAGGATTCAAAGAAGAATTGAGACCCAAAAAAAAAAAAAAAAAGTTAGAGAGAGACTCTATTAATTAACTCAAAAATAGGATCCTACTATGTAATTTAAACTCAAATGTTTGCCCACTTACTATTCAAAGACTAAACAATAGATCATAGCTAAAGTTCACAAAAGAAAGCAACCCAAAATTCTCAAGAGAATATCTATGCTAAAGGAACATCCTGAATGGCCCCCATAATTTGTTCCATGTCCTCATTTTTTGATGCTTTTCTCTTTTTGGCTTTTGAGGAGGTTTCACCCACCCTATTATCATCCACATTATCACAGATCTTGAAAGTAACTTCGTTTTGAGCAACTAAATGATCAACATCTTCAATGTTCTCCATAGAGTCCTCTCTAGGTGAAGTAGCCCACTACTGCCTCGTCTCCGAAGCAGTTTCAGATTGTTCCCCAGTTGCTCTATCTTTTCCATAAAACTTAACCAATTTGTCATAGTTTGGAATTGGTTTGTTCTTAAGCTCTTTTGCTTTAGGTTTAGCCTATTAAAATATGACAACAAAATAAGAATTATATTAGTATAATATAATGACCTTGACAAGTTTGATTGTAATCAAACAATTAGCACATAAGAAATTATAGCTTCCAAAACCAATGGTGATTGATATTAATAATTATCAATTTATCATAAATAGAATTATACCTCAATATTTAAAGTTGTAAATAATGAAGATCAACAAAGTGAAGATAATCATTGTGAGAATTGAGAAGTCAAGTTGTCCGTCAAACCTCTAGAGGTTAATTTGTCATTCAATTATGACTAGTTAGAAAGGGTCACATAGTGCTTACTGCAACATATTAGTTTTTATAGTTCATCTTAACTCAACTAGTACACAAGTCCATGTTAGTAGATCTATTATTGAAACAAATATATATGTAATATATATGACAAACCTAGATTAGACTTTCCTAAACTTCTGGTTCAGCACTCTATGTTTTGGTGATTGGACTCCAAGCAAAACCACTCAATCCATTCTTAAATACATCATAGCAATATGACCAATTATACTTGATGGTTTTAATGTGATTTTTTACCTTTTGCTTGTCTATTGGTTTTTCAAATTTTTCTTGCAAATCCTTCATAATATTGTCATAGGCATGTGTGGTGAAGACTGAACCATTTCTACTAATTGAGTAAGTTACTTGTCTCCTTTGAGGTCTTCTTCGAAGTATTAACCAATAGGCTACAAGACAAACTATATAAGCAATTGCCATTCTATAACACCACACACTCATACCAAGGATTTAGATACACGACCTATCTTATAAATAATCAACATTTGTTATAATGGGACAGAGTGCAATTAAATATCCACAAATAAGAACCAAACCATCAAGTCTTTCAAATATAATCTCAAAGAGTTCCATAAATGCCAAACTCACTATCTCTAGAAAATATACTAAAACAGTCCATCAACTAACATAGCTCCAAAAAAAGTCTTCAATCTATGTCTCCAATGATCTACGACCAAAGGATATTCTGCCACTCTAATCTGAAAGGGTGGAGAAAGAAAGGGGAGGGCGGGGAGGGGTGAGCTAGAAGCTCAATAAGAGACTACATAACATGAGGATGTCTTTCAAAACAAAACAATTGTATCATTGACAAAATATAATATTTACAAAACATGTACAAATAGTTTTAACAATATTATAATATATACCATAAAACATTTAAATTTTTTGGGTTGATGATTTGTGGACTATGGTTGTTTGCTTTGAAATGTGATTGTTTGGATTGACTTGTGATGTTTGGGCTAATCTCTAGAGGGGAGCTTAGATTTTGAATGGAAGGAGACAAATTTTGTTTTCTCTGAACCCAATTAGATTTAGGCCCAAATATACCTATAGAAAAAAAAAAAAAAAAAATCTAAATCTCATGGGCCAGGCTCCATTGGGCCCTTGTGTGGCTTTGTCCCTAATTACAATCGGAATCCAATGCAGGAATAGAGTGTTGCATTGACCCCTTCTCCAGTTAGTGAAAAGCAATTTTTGCTTCTCATGGGGCCTGGCAGAAACTACAAGAGTCAAAACTTTTAGACCATAAAACCACAATGTCTGATACTATTCAAAGAATTTTTCAAATCCTTAGGAGTCTCCTTTCTATAATGACTTTGTTTATGCCCGCAACTCTTTGACATTTCTTTATGGCCCATCTGAATAATTTTACCCAGGGTCATTTCGTCCTAACATTGTTGCTACTTAACGTGGTTTCAAGTTTCAACGAAACGTCAATCTATGATTGATCACATCCCATAACTATTTAGCCAAATGAAGAAACTTATAACTAAACATACTCCTTTGCTCAAAAAAAAAAAAAAAAAAGTAAACATACTCCATTGACAATGCTTCCTCCTCTCCGATTTTTAGTTTGTCTAACCATTACTTTAATAGGATTGGATTTGTGGTTGGTGTCTGAACGTGTAGAACTGAAAGCTATTAAAAAGTGTGAGGTTCTTTAGTACAGCAAGCCTACATTGGGTTCATTGTAATATGAACAAATTAATAGCAAAGATATAATCGTTAAGGATTTTTAGTTGTGGATATAGGTTCAAAGGCCAAAATGTTAAATTCTAGTGTTTATTTCTCTTTTTTCTTTCTCGCACTCTCTATCGCTCAACACATTTAACATGCTATCAAAAACAAAATAGATCTTCCCTCACAGCACAATTTTGACTTGTTTGTCGAAACTCAAGGTTTTACCATAACTTTGAGGGAGTGGGGGTATTAGAGATATTATAGCCTAAGAGTTCCCTGGCTGATATTAAATTACCAATTGTCCTAAAAGCTTAACATCTTAAGAAATGATGAATTTAATTATTTGACCATAAGTCTAACACTCCTCTTTACTTGTGGGTTTAAATTTTCCCTTTATAAGTAAGGGCACAACAAGTAAGAATTTAACTTTTTAAATGAGAGGTAAAGTAAAGTCAGGGATCGAACTCAGGATCTGCTGCTCTGATACCATGTTAAATTACCAACTGTCACAAAAGCTTAAACTCTTAGGAAATGGTGAATTTAATTACTTGACTATAAGTCTAACAGTAGATAATGTCTACAATAGCGTCATTGTGATAGGAATACATCAATAGCAAAAAATGTTGTCAAGGGTTTTTGCTGTCTTCAACTAACTCAACAACTTTAATAATGGTCTCGTAGTCTTATAGCTTAACTCTAGATTAGCAATGGTCGTGGCAAAGTCGATGAGGGCTGGCATTCTCATCATAGATCAACTCTAGAGAGGAAAAAAGACGGCAGTTTCGCTCCAATAATCTTCAACCGATTCCAGTAGATGCTTTTGATTATTATATTATTATTATTTAGGATCCAAGGTATTCTTAATTAATTGGTACATGATTTACACCAAATACTGGGTCATGTAAAAAATAACAATAATAATAAAGTAATAAAAATGCAGTAAGGGTTTCTCTGATTTTACATTCTGTTGACAAATGCTTGTGATGTGAGCCAACAAATCATTCTCATTTAGTTTTATTCGTAAATGTCCAAAACAGAAATATGCAACACGATGGAGCTGTCAAAATACTCTTTAAGATGTGCATGTTGCAGCTGGAATCTGTGGGGGTGTAGTAGACACGAGCACGTAGCTCTTACTATTTTGGCCTTTTAAAATGAATCGGACTGCAAGTTTGTTGTAATCTAATCCCCACCATGCTAGTTTTTGAGGACGTACGTTAAACTGTTCCTTTCAAACTTCTGGCAATAAAATAGTATAACACTTATATAAGCTGACTTTAATTTATTTGAATAGTTAAGAATTTGTCAAAGGTTTGGGTTTGTTGCATCCACAGGAAAATTATTCACAATCTGAACTGTTTGATTTTTCAGATACAATAAAACATGCAGGGGAAAAAAAAGAAAAAAAAAGAAGCCAATTCAATTACTCATCACTCCATCAACTACTTTAATTCTAAAACCATTTTTGCCCGGCCCAAGACAGAATAAGTCGAATACACTTTCAATAATAATAATAATAATAAAGAACGTCTAAAGTCATTTTTTATGTCCAATTAATGAATAGGTTTATGGATAATTTGCGTGACTCTGACTTTTGAAAATTATTTCTCCAATAATTTGCTATGTTAAGAAATAAGAGCAACTCCTTAATTTCAAGCTAGAAGGTTCTTTTTTAAGTTTCGTTTGGGAGTTCATAATGAAATAGAATGGGATGATCATAAAGGAAAAATAATGGAAAAAAAGTTCGAATTAAGTAACTTTGATTGAACATTTTAAAACAAAGAAATGGAAATGAATAGCTTATAAGTAATTTTGTTTGGAAGTACCATATAGGGGATAGAATGAATTCATTTCATGACAATATTATTAGTAGATTCTTATTTTAAAATAAAAGGTTGAATATATAAAAGTATTTTGGGAGTTTTAGTAAAAAAAATTCATTAAATCTAATTACATTCTCTCTCGTTTCTCATATTTTCAGAGGGAATGAAAATTTGAGGTTTTAAGGGAATGGAGAGGAATGAGTGTTCCCTCTATTAAAACTTCTAAATAAAATAATAGAAGAATATTCTAAAATTATTCTTTTCATTCCTTTCTATTTCATTTCATTCTCTTATCTCAAATGCGGGCTTAGTATTTATTATTATTCTTTTAATTATTTTTTATTTTAGAAAATGAAGTTGGGCTTTCTCTCAGTTTATTTGCTAATCCATATTGATTGGAATAACTATTATCATTCATGTGTTTGGTATCAACAACACTTAAAACATTTTGGTATAGAGGGTGGAAAGAAATCATATTTTAGTTCAGTTTTCTAAAATTTCCTTATTTATAAAATTATATTTACATTTTTGTGTGGGTCTAGCTTAACTTCTTGTTATGTAGAATGCATTTTTAAGATTAATATTTTGATTTTTCTTTTCGTTATTTTTGTTTACTAATTGTGATCAACATTGCACCCTATGTGCAAAGTTTTTAGAATATATTGTAAAGACATCATTCAGCAAAAGAAAAAAAAAATTGTAAAAAGACATCTAATGAGGCATATTTTTAAATCCGTGAACGAAGTTAGGGTTAGTCTTCTTGGATCTCAATAGACGTAATTGAAAGCTCTACCTAACACTATCAACTCAAACCCAGATTAATAAAAGAGAGAGAGAGAGAGAGAGAGAGAGAGAGAGAACGTTTTTTTTTTGGTAAGTGGTGCAGCCAACAATGATGGCATTTTTAGGGATGCTTTTTATAAGAGTTATTACTAAGTTATGAAATAGATATTATATAGCTTTTAAAAAGGGCTGGTCATTCTTCATTTAAAAAAAATAGACACTTTTAAGGAATAACTATTAATAGTAGGCTTAATAAAAATTTGACTAAAGTTAACAATGGAATTAATAACTATTCCGTTATAAGTTCTATTCTTAGATTTCAAATGTGCCCTTAATTCAGGAATTGAGGTCTCAATGAGTAGCAGCCTAAATAATGATCATATCTAATATATTACTTGAACGCAACTTGGAAAATTATAAAGTTTTTGTCAATTGTGCCCTTCATTTTTGTCAATTGCTATTTTGAACTTTTAGTTTCTTTTATGTCATTTTAGTCCTTTAGGTTTACTATTATTGCCACCTTTAATCATTCCATCCAAAACTATAAGTGTTATTGAATAAAAAATAAATCTAAAACTTTATTTTAAAAAAAAAACTAATTCAAGCTCCGTAAGCATCAACCAAAGGAATGGGGAAAAATATATAAAAAAACGACCATAAACTCATTATCAAACCCACATAACATAGAATTTGGAATGACAAAATCAATCACAACCAAATAAAACCAAACACAACCAAATGAAACGTGACTACCAAATCAAATACTACCAAATTAAACACTACCATCTACGATACGCCAAAATTCAAAACCCAAACAAAGGTCCATTTGAAACACTCTTCACGAAATGGAGGAGTTGCCTTGGGTTGGGATCGAACAACACTAGAGAGAGAGCTGTAGTTCAAGTGGGCATTCTTGTTGAAAATGTAAGGGATCTTGACGAGGACATTCGCCTTAAAAATGCTTTGAACTCCACTCATTGAAATGGTTGGTCCTTGCCGCAATTGAAATGGAGAAGAGGTTACGATCGTCTCAGCGCAACTCTTTCTTAGTTGGCGCTGGAGTTGTTTTTAGAGTGAGGGATCTAATGGAAAAAGTTTGATCAAATTTTAGTGCCAAATTAGTTTGAAGCAATCTCCTCTAACTCGCTGCATGCAGATTTATAAGATTATTTATATATATTACTTAAACAAATCTCAAGATTCATTAAAAAAGTTATGTGATTAAGACTACATATGAAATATCGTTTTAAAAAGTTTAGTAATAATTTTTCTACAAAATATGCCTGCCGGCTATTAATCTAAATTCCAATATGAACAATATATTCCAGCTTTCTCTGATTCAAGTATCACCATATATCAACTAAACTATTATCAAAATAACAAGTACACTAGTGGTGTTATATTTCCTCTATATAAACACATACTTCTTAACCTTGGTTGCACAGCGAGTTGGAAGAAAAAACTGAGCTAATACTTATGGCTGCTCTTCAATCATTTCTAGTGTGTCTTATATTTGCTTTTGCTGCCATTCTGATCCCTACAAGCACATCTGCACAATTAACTGCTGATTTTTACCAGAATGTATGCCCTGGGGCATTGCCTACCATCAGATCAGTTGTCAGGCGGGCTATTAGACGTGAACCACGCATGGGAGCATCGCTACTACGCCTGCATTTCCATGACTGCTTTGTTAATGTAAGTATAATATGTAATTTACTGAAGATGTGTTTCTTATCTACCATTAGAAATGGTTAGCCTTTTTTTTTTCCTTAGTGGAAGTAAGATGAATCAATCAGCGATTCAAGTCTCACAAAATGGAGAAAAAAAAAAAAAAAATCTTACTCCTCTTCAGTAACAACGAAGTTGATATTCTCACTTCCCTAAGATAAATATCGAAACTTGGTCTAGTGTTGTTTCAAGAGCAGATGGAGAAAATACATCAAGATTGTCTTTGAGCCTCGTTTTATAGTACAGATAGGTGAAGCAATGCTGGAATAAGGAAAACATTTTGGTGGGAATAGACTCAAGGATGTAGGACTAACCTACCAACTGCACAGAGTTTGTTATTAGTCATTTGTTAAGAGTTTATAATTTAGTAGTATTATCTGGTTTCATTTATGAGAAGAATCAGGGCTCGAATCTTCTTTCTTACATTTGTTGTAAAAAAATTGAATGATTAAATAAAACAATGCCCGTAATTTAATGTAAACCATATTTCTTCATTGATTTACTCGTATTTTCGATGACAGGGTTGTGATGGATCAGTTCTGCTAGATGACACAGCCAACTTCACTGGTGAGAAAACGGCGTTTCCGAATTTCAATTCACTTAGAGGTTTCGATGTTGTAGACCAAATCAAAGCAACTGTTGACAAATATTGCAATGCCAGCGTGGTTTCATGTGCAGACATCTTAGCTGTGGCAGCTCGTGATTCTGTTCAAACTGTGAGTGCTGACATAATCTTCTATTCCATGTAAATATAGTAACATTCCTAATACAAAAGAAAAAATCTTATTAATTCATGTGCGTGTGTTATAGTTGGGAGGTTCTTCCTTTTACTACGAAGTACTAGTAGGAAGAAGAGACGCAAGAAACGCAAGCTGGAACGACGCAAATAGAAATCTTCCTGCACCGTTTTTCAACTTCTCTCAGCTTATCTCTAACTTTCAAGCTCATGGGCTAGACTTGAAAGACCTTGTTCTCCTCTCAGGGGGGCATAGCATTGGATTGGCTCGGTGCACCACCTTCCGTGCAAGGATATACAATGATACTAACATTGACAAAAGCTTTGCAACCTCAGTGCAGCAAGTGTGCCCTGTAAGTGGAGGAGATAACGACACAGAGCCACTTGATTTAACTCCAGAGAGATTTGATAATGTGTACTACCAGGCTTTGCGGAAATTTCAAGGTCTCCTCCATTCTGATCAGGAGCTCTTCAAGGGTGATAACAGTGAGAGCGATAGACTGGTGCGATACTACAGTTACCTCCCTGGTCATTTTGCTAGAGACTTTGGTGCTTCCATGATCAAGATGGGTAATATGAAACCTCTCACTGGCAATCATGGGGAGGTGAGGCTGAATTGCAGGAAAATCAACTAGAACAGTTGCAGTGGAAAATTTGATTCAACATTTTGGTTCAACATTTTCAGGGCCTCATTCAATAAAGTGGCAACTGTAAAATTTGCCGGCGAGGTCTTAGCAATTTTTTTTGTTGGCTTAGCAAGTCTTAAAAATAAATGTTAAATTGTTAATGGCATTGTGAGTGTATTGTACTATTATTATTTTTTTTGTAGCAAGTGTGTTCGATTTAATGTATTTGAACTTATTTTTTTGCACGGATGTATTAAAAAATAATGACACTAGTATTGATTTTTAGGATAAAATAAAAAACTACCTCTTTAAATTTGAGTAAATTGTCATTTTCATCCTTTAAATTTATATTTTATAATATTAGTCCTTAATATTGACATCTATCCTCAAATAATACCTTCCAACTAGTTTCATTTAAAGTAGAGAAATATTATATTCACAACAACAAATTTTAGATAGTGAGTTATTATTAGTTTTAATTTGAATCTACTACTAAAATTACTTTATTTTCCTATCAGTAACAGTTAATAACAACCTTTCTCCTAAATTTTTTTGTAAAAATATTATGAAAATGTTGTAGATATAACATTTCTCTTTAAGATATATTCTCAGAGGTACATGTATCGTAGTCACTCTGAATCTTATATCCGAGATACTACATGTTCCGCGAGTAGCGCATCCTGACTACCCCGCTCATTAGCTTCTGAGGACTGTATTCAAAGATGAGTTCATATCTCACTTTGGTGAGAGACCTTCCATATTGGGTGGTCGTCAAAGTACCTCATGCTTAGATTTTGCAAAAGGATTGAGATTCCTAAACATAGTGATGACATTTGTTCTTCGTCCCCTGTCTCACTATAACTCCATTACAAAGTCTCGTGCTTGGTTTTTGCTATCCTTCCTTGAGAACCTCTCTATAGACTTTCCTTTTCACTTCATTTTTTCTCTTATTGATGTCTATAGAGATATGGTGACTCTTGATAAGCTTATTTTTCCTTCGGCTATCACGCAGATTCTTCGCCATTTTTCTATCCCTCTTCCTGACTCCTCCTTCTATCCTATCCTAGGAAACATTAGCGCAACTTTTGTTCAACGAAGTGAGGCCCAATTTCAACCAAAGTGGCCACGGACCGAGACGACAACTCCTCCAGCTCCCTCCATTCCATCCACCTTCGCTCTTTCTTCTTCTATGGGTGGTGTGACTCTTGAAGCCATCATGGTGCAGCTTGTGCACATGGGTGTTCTCCTAAACACTCTTAGTGATAAGTTGTGTCTAGTGAACACTCATGTTGGCCGTCTCGCTCGCTAGCAGGCTAAGATGGGTGGCTAAGACAGGTTGTCAATATCTATCATGCCATGAACTATATTTTTGCAAAGTTTTTCAAGAGTTTGTGATAGGATTAGGTTTTATTGTATTCAACAAGTGTTTACAAGTTTAGTGATTTAAGACTTCTCTCATACTTCATTTGTTTGTTGTGGTTTTGTCACGGATTGTCAAAGGGTGAGATTGTTAGGACATATGTGAAATTTGTTAGAACATATGTTAATGTAAATTGGTTAATCTTTTGGCAAAACGCACTTTACTTGTAATTTAGTAGATTTAGGATGAGTTTAATACTTTAAGGAATAAGAGTTCAAGTCTAGCACTGAAACCATGTAAAACTATCCAAGAAAAAATTAAAGAAAGTGTTGTTCATTAAATCTCGGCAGATAGCTTGATACATAATATCTATCGAGGTTTAATGCGTGTGCTCAACAACTGCTCGACAGAAATAGTATCTATTGAGAATTACAAAAATTCAGATTTTCAAATCTGATTTCACGCATATCTAAGTGTATTTGTGTAGGGTTTCTTTTCTTATAACCCTAGACATATATGACTATTATTTTAAAGACTGTCACACAAGGAATTAGAGCATCCCTTCATGCATTGTGCGACTAGAGACAAAAATTGACCTAATTCATCATATTCTTTGAAGAAGCTATTGCGTATTTGCGCCAAGGGTTTTGTAACCAAAGAGCTTCTTGATCTTAATCTTTTGGATGAACTAGAGAACTTTGTAACCAACATCTTCTTCAATTTTGTGTGTTAGTCAAATACTAAGATTTGTGCATAGGAGTAAGTTACATACGGGGATCCGTGCATCGATTGGTTAGTCACGTACTTGGAGCCGTGCATTGAAAGGAGAGATTGTCACTACATTACAAGTTCAATTAGGTATTGGGGTAAGAGTTTAACTGTAGGTTAGTATAAGGTATTGTGATTCCTTTGCTTGTAACCGCTTGTTTTGATAATAGCGGATTTTCGAGAGTGGTGACCTTAAATTCACCCTGTGGGGTTTTGTCTCGATAGTTTTCTCCATTTGTAAACAAATCACCTTATCAAATTTATTTTTCGCTGCATTTAATTATTTGGTGATTTTTTTGTGCTACCACGCTTATTGCATGTTCTTGAATCTTATTTATTAACTTGACTAATTAATTGATTAATTTACCAAAGGAGGTCAATGCATTTTTGGTCTATCACCTAATATGCCCATTCTTTTAGCATTTATAACACTTCATTGTCTTGCTTGTAGATTTGTATCTACCGTGTCCCCTAGCAAAACTATTATTTTTGTTTTTCTTCCTTCCACAATCTTGATTACCCTTTTTTACAAGCCCTTTATAATAAACTTAATTTTCAAATGTTGTTCGACTGTCTAAGATTTTGACCAGCGTAACATCTGTGTAATCCTACATATTCTTCTTATTTGATTTTTGAACATGGAATTTACTCATTACTCCATCAACTACTTTAATTCTAAGATCATTTCCACCTAGCCTAAGAAAGGAAATAAAATTCTATATGTGGGTACTCAGGATTTTCACCTCGGACCAAGGGCTGACCTTGTAGTCTTGCTAGCTTGACACCTTTGTGTCCCACATCGAAGAGAACTTCTCCCACTTTCTGCCTTATAAGCTTTGAAGCGAAGGAGTAGTGTATCATCAGTTATTTAAATATCATAGCTAATATTTAACATGGTATTAGAGCCACCTTTCTATGACCATGATTTTCTGTCCTTATAGTGTGTTTAAGAACTATCTTTGTCTTCCTCGGTATTTTTTCGTTGCGTTCATCTTTTTTGGATTCTTACTACTGCCGTCAAAACTCTCTTGTATAATCTTGCCACCGTTATAAGTCACATCAACATTACAAGACCATTGTCTTCCTCAAACTACTATCACAGAGGCAAAATTCAATCAAGGGATCTTCTCTCTCTTATCAAATCTCAAGATTTCATCAAGTTTCCATCTTGAGTTTGAGAGGGGGTGTTAGAGATATATAGCCCATTAGCATAGGCCCAAGCTTAATTCTAATTTGTGTGTAAGTCAAGTCTCCTACTTGTATTAGAAGTCTATTAGTTTATGATTTAGTCTACTATATATACTCATGTTATGGTTTATTGTGACACAAGTTTTGTACTAACACAGATTTTATACTACGCTCCTATATAATAAATATGTAACCCTTAAGGGTTTCCTCCATGGACGTAAGCCGTAAGGCTGAACCACTTAAGTCTTGTATTCTTATGTTCCTATTTTTTGCATCCATCTTTTGCACATATTCAAGCACATTCAATATAGAATATATCATAACTAATATTTAACATGGTATTAGAGCCACCTTCCTATTACCATGATTTTCTATCCTTACGGTATGTTTAAGAACTATCTTTGTCTTCCTCGGTATTTCTTCACTGCGTTCATCTTTTTGGATTCTTGCTACTGCCGCCAAAACTCTCTAGTATAATCCTGCCACCATTAGAAGTCACATCAACACTACAAGACCATTGTCTTCCTCAAACCACAATCATAGAGGCAAAATTCAATCAAGGTATCTTCTCACTCTTATCAAATCTCAAGATTTCATCAAATTTTCATCTTGAGTTTGAGAGGGGGTGTTAGAGATATATAGCCCTTTAGTATAGGCCCAAGCCTAATTCTACTTTGTGTTCAAGTCAAGTCTCCTACCTGTATTAGAAATCTATTTATATAGGGTTTAGTATACTATATATACCCATGTTATGGTTTATTGTGACACAAGTTTTGTACTGCACTCTTATATAATAAAGATGTAGCCCTTAAGGGTTTCCTCCGTGGACGTAGGCCGTAAGGCAGAACCACATAATCCTTGTGCTCTTATGTTCCTATTTTGTACTTCTCTCTTCCTCATATATTCAAGCATATTCAATATGAAATATATCATAGCTAATATTTAACATAGTGATTATGTTTTGAAGGTCAACTGTGGAAATGGTGATAGTGGATCCAAAAGACTTGGATTTTGTGGAGATAAAAGCCATTGGTTGGATACTCTTAGTGTTAGCAACAGTAGCAGCATGTTGCATTGATAGCAAGTCTCAATATTATAGCCAAAACGTTTGCAAAAATGTCAAAAACTTTTGTCGAATTGTCAACGACAATTGTTGCAAAAAGAAGACCTATCCTTATTCTTCATTTAGGAGCAAAATATGCAAAATTAGGCTACAAAAATGAAATCTACGCAGAAAATTGGGTAAGGAACACATGGAGTGCAAAAGTCAAACCTAAAAAAAGTCAATAGTCAAATCCTAAAGTCAACGATCAACTATGGCTGAAGTCAACATTGATGTAGGCAGGATGATGTCAGTAAACAGCTAAGGCAGACGTAAGCGCTGACGTGGAAGATGACATTGATTAGGGCTAACATGGTAGGTGACTTGACAGTGATGACGTCACAGATGATGTTAATAGGTACTTAACAACGCGTGCTGAAACTTAATTGGCGCATGCAGCGCGTGGAAAATTCATCGTATCTTTGAGTGGCGCGTGGGGGCGCACGGACACTTAGAATGTGGTGATTATGGTGGCGTTTTGTAGATTGGTTGACGATCTATACGATTGTATCTCTGGTGTCGTAATTAGAGCTTCAGTATTTATGGATCCAAGAGCAGCAGTGATCTTGGCGACGGAGAGAGATCTTCTAGCGGTGATGATTCAACCCAAAGTACCTTTGACGGTAGTGGAGCAACCCGAAAAATAAAAAGGGCATAGATGGGTTTACTGACCGGAGAAGGTTGATGCAGCAGAGAATGCCGAAGAGTACAGGACTTTAAGACACTGAAAAGGTTAGTACCTGGCTCTGATATTATGTTAGAAATATTGGATGAATAGTATTGTATTTCACAGAAAATAAAACATACATTAGTGCCTTTATATAAGAGGCAGAGTGTGTAGTAAAGTATGTATGCTATATAAGTAAACAAGATGGGCCTAAAGCCTATAGCCCTATTACACATTAACAATTATTATTATTATTTTTTTTTCATTTTAAACATTGGTTATTTTTTAGGAAAGTGAAATGATTTGTATTCATCACTTGAATGGATGTGAATCCACACTTCGTCATTTGTTTTTCAAAAAAATGATTTTTTTAAAAAAATATGTGCAATAAGTTTAGGAATTGAGGTCTCAATTAGGGCAAACATACAGCATAATATAGCAATATATCTGATCATATCGGTATTAGGAACGCAGTTGTTTCTTTCTTTTCTTTTTTCTTTTTTTAAACAAAGGAATGCGCAACTTCAAAGACTTGTTTTTAGTCAATGATATAAACAATATGTATTCCTTCATTCATCATTCTCGACTTAGAATCATCATACGTACCAACTAAAAAATATCACGAATATGGCGGAAACAAGCACTAAACTAATGGTGTGATATTCTCATATTCCATCTATATAAACACAAACTTCTTAGCCTTAGTTGCACACCAACTAATGGTGTGATATTCTCGTATTATTTAGGGTGTGATATTCTCATATTCCATCTATATAAACATAAACCATTGTAACGTAATACTTATTATTATTCATTTATTTGGTGACAACACAATAATAGAACATTGAAGACAATGGAATGAAAACATTTTAAATCAAACTTAAAATATATTTTAGAAAATATCTTACTCATAGAAATATAATAAATCATATGAGTAAGATGCTTCCTTAAAAATAACATTTTTAAATTTGAAAGAAAGATTAGTTATTTTTTATGATTTTTTATTTTCATAATTATTATGTGCATATGGAAAGTTTGTTTATTTGAAAATATATTAATTTTAAAAATTAATACACCTACTAAGGAATAGCTATTACAAACTTTTTAAAAATGAATGATTATTCCTCATTTTAAAAAATAGATATTCATAAGGAATAATTATTTACTGTAATGAAAATATAACTAAACTATTGAATAGCTAATCCATAAGAATAACTATTACATTACAGTACTTATTACAGTTTACCAAATATACCCTAAGTACATGGTTCACGTCTAATAGCTTGTTTGAATTTGTTCAACATGATTCAAAATTACATATTTGTAATATTAAAATTTAGGACATATGTGATTCATGTTAGGAACATATGTCATTTAGAATTGGTTAATCTTTTGACAAAATGCACTTTACTTGTAATTGGGTAGATCTAGGATATGTTTAATACTTCAAGGAACAAGAGTTCAAGTCCAAGTATTGAAGCCATGCAAATTTGTCCAAGAAAGAAGTGAAGAAGTGCTAGATTTTAAAACTCAACTAATAGCATCTATCGAGGTTTAAAAGACAGTTTAGCCCGATACTTCACAGTTGCTCGATAGATTCTCTATCTATCGAGATTTATGAAAATCAGATTTTCAGTTCTGATTTCATTCCAATCCATGTGTACATGTTTATGATTTCTTTTCTCACAACCCTAAATATATATAAAGATTATTTTAAGGGTCATCAAAAGTGGCACAATCGCACGAGTGTGGGGCAAAATGTTGTTCATGCTAATTGTGACCGGAGATTTGCTCTAGTTCATCTCTCTCTTGAAGAAGCTACTGCGTTTGTACGCCGTTGGGTTTTGTGACCAAGGAGTTTCATGATCTTCATTGTGTTAATAACTGAAGAACTTTGCAGCCAACATCTTTCTCAAGTTGGTGATTAAGTCGTGTATTGGGATTCGCGCATCTATTGGTTAGTCATGTACTAGGAGCCATGATTGAAAATGAGAGATTATCACAATAGAACAAGTCCAATTGTGTATTGGGGTAAGGGTTCAACTATAGGTTGGTATAAGGTATTGAGATTCTTTTACTTGTAACCACTTGTTGTGATAATAGTGGATTTTCGGGAGTGGTGACCTTAAAATCACTCGGTTGGATTTTTTCCTTGGAGGTTTTTCCCATTCGTAAACAAATCACCGTGTCAACTTTATTTTCTGCTACATATTATCTTAGTTGGTGATTTGTTTATGCTACCATGCATTTTGCTTGTTAATTGGATTGATTAATTAACTTGGCTAATTAATTAATTAATTTATCACAAGGGGTCAATACATTATTGGCCTATCAAGTGGTATCAGAGCAGACACACTCTGATTAGGGTTAATCTTTGCTGTGTGGTCCATTGACCCTTATTTGTCATTGATAGAGGACAATCACTCATTATACCTCATTTATTTGATAGCATTAACTATGCATACTAGAAAGTACGTATGAGAGCTTTCTTGCAATCATTAGATGAAAAGGTGTGGCAAGCTATGGAGATGGGTTGAACTAAACCAAAGGAAGCACCAGCCGATTGGGATGATGCTAAGATCAAGGCGGCTAACTTCAACAGCAAGGCATTGAATGTGTTATTAGTGCAGTCATAAATGAGGAGTTCAAGAACATATCCTCCACTGAAACTACAAAGGAAGCATGGACCATTCTCTAGACAACCTACAAGGGAACCAAGGCTCTCAAGGACTCGAAACTTTAGAGACTCACTACAAGCTTTGAAGAGATCAAGATGGAGGAGGATAAGTCATTTGATGAGTTCTATGCCAAGCTCAAGGACATAGTGAACTTAGCCTTTAATCTTGGGGAAACCATTCTTGAACCCAAGATTATGAGAAACGTACTCAGATCTCCACCCGAGAGATTTCATGCCAAGATCACCACAATTGAGGAATTAAAGGACATTGACAAAATTCCTTTGATAGAGCTGGTTGGCAATCTACAGACTTATAAATTGGATTTGACAAGGATTAGGAAATCAAGTAAAGGTAAGAGCATGACACTAAAAGCCAAAAGCAGTGACACGGATGAGTCTTTAGATGATGAAGATTTTAAAATGAAGTCCTACATCACCAGACAATTCATGAAGTTCATGAAGAATGCTAATGGGAAGGGCTTCAACAAGGACCGTAGGTAATCTAGTTCTTCTTAGTTTATTAGCCAAGTCAAAGGGAAGAAGAATGCTAAGGATGATGATCAGTACACTGTTCCCTTAAGACCTATGTGTTTCAGGTGTCAAGGCTTTGGACACATGAAACAGGAGTGCCCAACATATCTCAAGACCATTGGAAAAAGCAAGGCACTTGCTGCTACATTGAGTGACATCGAACTTGAGGATGATTCCAAAAATGAGGATGATGGAATCCTAAATGTCTTCACCGCCATTGTCATCCTACTAAGGAGATTGTAGAAGATGTGAATGAAGAAAAGAATTTGGTGGAGTCAAAGCTTGAGAAGATGGATGAACAAGATGACATTCATACAACTTATGTAAAATTGTACAAGGTCTCCGAAAAGCATGAGAAGTTGTATAGGTTGGCCACTAAGAAGCTTAGTGATGTGGAGCTTGAAAGAGAAGAAATCTCCACAAAGTTTGATGAAATCAATCAAACTATTGGAGAACTAAGATTTGAGAATAATTTCTTGGCTGAGAAGACTAAGAAGCTTAAGGCAGAGTTGTTCCAAGTCAAAGCTCAGCTGGAGAGGACTTCAAGTGCAAAGCTTGATGAGATGCTTAACCTTCAGAAATCTGCATTTGATCCTAATATTGCTTCTTCCAGTACTACTATTTTTGTTTCACCTACTAATAATGTTGAATCTGAGAACAATGATGTCAAAACTATGTTAGCTAGTGAGAACATAGACAAAGGTAAATCTATCTTAGGAGCGCCCCTTAAGCTTGCTAATAAAGAAACTAAAAACCCTAGGGCTAAGAAGGGCAATACCCAAAAGCCTAAACAGAAGAAGTAACATTTTTGCCATCATTGTGGAGCAACTACACATGCTCGACCTAATTGCTATAACTGGCTAGCCACTCAATAAAGAAACAGTATGATCTCATCTGGAAACTAGAGTCAGTTTCCATCCTCTCTTGCTCCTCTTGGAGATCTACTTAAAGCCTTCATGTTCCTCTCGAACTTGAACGGTTGCAATTCTTCCTCCACTTCGTCTGTTCAAGGGTTTGCTAAAAGGAAAGGATCTTCTAAGGTGTGGAAGGAAAAAGGCTTAAAGTGGTTTTGTCACTTTTCTCTCTCTCTCTCTCTCTCTCTCTCTCTCCCTATTTATTTTTTATTGCATTACTTGTGTGTTTTGCTTTCTTATTTTGAGTCAGTCTAGTTTTACGCATTGCTATGTTTAACATTTTTTTTTTCCAGTTTTGCTTTATTTTTTTGTGAAAAAAAAAATTGAAAAATCAAAAAATTACAAAAACAGTGTGTGTTTATGTACATTGGTACTTGTATATCTTGAATGACCATTAAAACAAAGTTTTCTAAACTTTGTATCTCTTGTACCTTAGATGAGTATTTCTATGCACAACTAAGCAAGTGAGCTTTATGGCTTGTGTTTATAATGAGTAAGATTAAGTAATCTTTTGTACTTAACACTCATATCACTCTTTTTGACGAGTAGGACTAGAAAATCCTAAGAAAAATGCATAAATAACCATCTTACCATTGTTGCCTGCCAATCATGAAATGAAAACTGTCTTAACTTGTTTTGAAATATAAAATTGGTTAGATTTGTTTAGTGTGTGTGTGTGTGTGTGTTTTGAATCTTTATGCTTGACATTTTTCTTGTTGAGAGATGTTTTTAAGAGATTAAAATGTTGTTTGGACCTTTGGTTGAGCAGCATGTGTGATTGCATCCATGTTTGTGTTTTTCTCTTCTTTGAAAAACTATTTTAAGCAACCTCAACAACTTTTCAATACCTCTCGACATCTAAGCTATCTATCAAAATCTTAATCTTCCTTTCTTGACAACTACTATCGCAATAAAGATCCATCAAAAATTTTGAGAATTTGTCTCAATAGCTTCTCAATCCATCGAGAAATTTTCTATCTCATTGATAGCTTCTCGATCTATGGAGGTTCTTATGTTGTGGACACCTCTCAATAGTTCCTCGATAGCTCATTCTGTCACATTTTAATTCTCGACACCTCTCGATCCATCGAGAAACTGGGATTTCTATATAAAAGGTCAGCGCGATTTCTATTTCATTTTTCTCGATCTCTCTCAATCTTTTCTAACTTCTCACCTTCCCAAACACTTCTCTCTCACTCCAAACTTCATTCCCAAAAGCTTTTCGGCCTAGATCAAGCTTTTATTCTTTGGTAAGGGTCTTTAATCCTTCATTCTTCATGCATTTCATACATTAGACCTAGGTTTTTGGGTGTTTGAATTTTTTTTTGGCGTTTTCAAAATTGGTGAAGTTTTTGCAAAATTTTGGGATGGGTTTTGTGTAAATGATCCTAAATGTTCATGCATTGCATCACATATGCATTTTTAACAATGTTCATGCATTTTAGATGTGTAATTATTATCTTAAAATGTTGTATGCTGATAAGATTGGATTAGGCTGAGCCCATGATGCTTTTATTGTTGCATGTCGCATGCTCATGCATTTTTTATGCATACGTACCTTCTATTTTCTATCATATTGATATTAAATTGTTTCGTGCTTTTCTTCTTGTCTCCCTCTTTCTCTTTCTTTCAGTCTGCATTAGGGCACTAAAGCATAAATCAACTCCGTTTCAGAATCCTCTTCATTCCAGGGCTTCTTTCTCTAATTCTACTCCTTCTCATCTTCGGTTCAGTGATGAGAAAGCCCATAAGGACTTCTCGGAGAACTTTCTCGACGAGGCATTCATTTGGAACCCCAAGTCATCTTATCAGATTCTTCTGGTACTGACTTTTCACTATCATCACACAGTAGGGGATGGGAGTCACTGTGTGACGTCTCGGTCAATTTTTCTTCCGTGATCAATTAGGAGTTTTACTCTAACATGCACAAATTTGATTATTCAGTATCACTTTTTGTCACTCGTGTTCGAGGTACGCACATAGTGGTCACTCTAGATATTGTATCCGAGGTGCTCCACGTCCCAAGGGTAGTGCATCCTGACTACCTCGGTTGTGATGATCTTGGGACTGTGTCCAAAGATGAGCTCATGTCTCTGTTTTTTGAGACTCCATCTTTTGTCTCACTATAACTCTATCATAGAGCCTCGTGCTCGATTTTTGTTATCCCTCCTAGAGTACCTCACTATAAACTTCCCTTCTCACTTCATCATCTCTCTCATAGATGTATATAGGGATACAGCGATCCATGATAAGCTTATCATTCCTTTAGCTATCACAAGGATCGTTCGCCATTTCTTTTGTCTCCATTCCCATATCGGATCCTGTCCCTGTGATATGTGCCATTGATACGATTATTGTTAGATGGAATGAGGTCCAACTTTAATCGAAGTAGCCACGAACCGAGACAGCGACCCCTCCAACTTCTTTAGCTCCATCCACATCTGTGCCTCCTTCTTCCGTAGATGGTGTGACTCTAAAGGTGATTATGGCGCAGCTTCTGCGCATGGATGCTCACCTTGACACTTTTAGTGATGAGTTGTGTTAGGTGAACACTCGCTTCTATCTTATCGCACAACGACAGGCTTGCCTTGTTGGCTTTGTTGAGTCTCCTACTCCTTCTCTAGAGACTTCTAAGGATGAGGACGACAATTGTGGCTCTAATGGCGATGGTGATAAGGATGATGGTACTAGCTTTTCCAGTGATGATGAAATGACTGCTAGAGTTACTTTCCCTTTGTCATTCGTGACAAAAATGGGGAATATTTTTAGATATGAGAATAGTCATGTATTTAGGAAGAGAGTTAGATTAAGAGATTTTCGTTAGGGGGTGTGTCTATACTTGTTGAGGGATGTAATGAGGACTTATGTATTTTTTTCTTTTCTATCTTTTATAGATACATTGTTCTTACTTTGTGATAGCAAATCTTATACCCATTATTGATATATATATATATGTGTGTGTGTGTGTGTGTGTGTGTGTATTGAGGTTGTTATTACATTTTCACTTATCTTTTCATGTGTTGTTTGTTTTCTCTCTTTATGTACATGCTTCTTATTACTTGTATGCAATCTTTTATTTCTGTTTCACACTAAGATGTCATGATGAGTTTTGTTTAAAGTATTTCAGAAATTCAAGTTGTCAAAGTCTTCTTGCCATGAACTTTCTTCTTGCAAAGTTTTTCAAGAGTTTGTGTTAGGATAGATTTTATTTTATTCAACAAGTGAGTATGAGTTGAGTGATTTATGACTTCTTTAATATGTTTGTTTTTTTTGTTGTGATTTTGTCACGGATTGCTAAAGGGGGAGATTGTTAGGACACATGTGATTTATGTTAGGAACATATGTCATTTACAATTGGCTAATCCTTTGACAAAATGCACTTTACTTGTAATTGGGTAGATCTAGGATGTGTTTAATACTTCAAGGAACAAGAGTTCAAGTCCAAGTATTGAAGTCATGCAAATCTATCCAAGAAACAAGTGAAGAAGTGCTGGATTTTAAGGCTCAATAGCTAGCTCGACAGATAGCATCTATCGAGGTTTAAAAGGCAGTTTAACCCGATGCTCGACAGCTGCTCAATAGATACCCTATCTATCGAGATTTATGAAAATCAGATTTTTAGTTCTGATTTCATTCCAATCAGTGTGTACATGTTTAGGCTTTCTCACGACTCTAAACATATATAATGATTATTTTAAGGGCCGTCAAAGGTAGCACAATTGCACGAGTGTGGAGCAAAGTGTTGTTCATGCAAATTGTAACCGGAGACAGAATTTGACCTAATTCATCTTTCTTTTGAAGAAGCTACTGCATTTCTACGTCGTTGGGTTTTGTGACCAAGGAGCTTTAAGGTCTTCATTGTGTTGATAAACTGAAGAACTTTGCAACCAATATCTTTTTCAAGTTAGTGATTAAGTCACATACTAAGATCCATGCATCTATTGGTTAGTCACGAACTAGGAGTTGTGCATTGAAAAAGAGAGATTGTCACTACAGAACAAATCCAATTGTGTATTGGGGTAAGAGTTCAATTGTAGTGGATTCTCGGGAGTGGTGACCTTAAAATTACTTGATGGGGTTTTTGCCTTGGAGCTTTTCCCTATTTATAAACATATCACTGTGTCAACTTTATTTCCCGCTGTATATTATCTTAGTTGGTGATTTGTTTGTGTTACCACGCGTTTTACTTGTTAATCGGATTAATTAATTAACTTAGCTAATTAATCGATTAATTTATCACAAATGGTCAATACATTCTTGGCCTATCACTAGCAAATGTAAAACTAACAATTATGTGAGGGGTTTAAGCATGCATTTATTGTGCTCCTGAAGTATTGAATAGTTACTCATGAATCTATATATTCTAGCGATAGACATTTACTATAATTGTTTTCTTATATGAAACTACAGATTCCACTGTACCATGGACAAGGTTTCTCTCCAAACTAGTTTGGAGAGTAACTCTTCAAATTCGTCTTATATCTTTTTATTGGATGTGAATTGACAAGTATCAAGGTGAGATTTTCTAGGTAAAAGACGATCTTATCCACATCCAAGTCGGGGACGAGATTAAGCGTAAAATCCCAGCATCATACGTCGTCCTTTGAGGCGAGCCAAGCCAGCACTCATTGAAGGCGCAAATAAATGCAATTAGGATAGTTAATAAGCAATGACTGCATCGGACTAGTTACAAGAGCAATGATGGTTCAACGGTCATCGTTACACCTTAAATGGAATCACCATTATCAATTAATGCCGCATTCCTCTCAGGAGAAAAATGCTTAAAGCGGCATTAACAGACATAAATTACACCGACCTAAAGCAAACTATAAAACGGAAATGGAACTCAAGTAAAAAGACATGAGAAATTAGAGAGATAGAACTGTGAGTAACTTCTTCTGAAAATCGATAAGCTGACTTTACATCAGAGCATTCTTAGCTGGTTCCACGCTCGCGAAAATCTCCTTTGCCTTTATTTTCTTAACAGCAGGTACCGGAGATCGTCCATCGATAGTGACGAGGAGCATACTGACAAGGTCAAGATTCGGCTTCATCAGTTTAGCGCCATTTATGGGAACGAAGAGTTGATCCTTTCTCAAACCATCATGCTTTTATCGATAAAGCTCCTATCACTTGATGGATTCTACACCAGCACCACCTCCAAATCCTATGGTGATGGCTCAATAGATCCAAGCTCTAACAGTGAATGTATAAGAGCTAATGAAGCAGAATGAAGAGTTGAAGTGTCGAGCCTGCCCAAAGGGCAGAAACGCCTTGTATCATCGATGCAGCGGTAGCATGACAATGATCACATAATGAAGAGCTTAAGAAGGGAACTTGATGAAGTAAAGAATGCAATGAAAGGGAAGACAGTGATGAACCTCAACGGCATGCTCAAACGAACAGATTCACCTTTCATAACCAGTGTTTTAGAGTGCCTTTAGCCTTCAAAGTTTTGTTTACCATAGTTGGAGTTTTATGATAGTACAAAGGACACTCTTGACCATATAGGGGCCTTCAAGACTATCTTGAACCTTCAACAGACCCTAGATGAAGTTATCTGCAGATCTTTCCCTGCCACCCTTAGAAAGGTTGTTAGGGTTTGGTTAAGTAAGTTGCTAGCATCTTCTATAGCGAATTACTAATAGCTCAGTGACTCATTTGTTCATCATTTCATTAGTGGATAGTGTCATAAGAAGCCAACCTCTTACTTGCTGACAGTGAGGCAACAAGAAGGGGAAAGCCTAAGAGATTATGTAAAGTGTTTCAACAAGGCTGTGTTGGAGATTGACGAAGCTGACGACAAGGTGATAATGACGACCTTATAGGCTAGGCTGAATAACCCCGATTTCATCTTTTCGTTGGGAAAGACGCTGCCAACCTCTATGACTGATCTCCTGTTCAAAGCCCAAAAGTATATGTATGGAAAGGGCGCCCTTACTGCGAAGGGGCTAACAGGAAAACAAAAGAAGGAAGAACCTGGTGATTCTCATGGTAAGAAGAAAGATCATAAGAATTCATATTCAGAGACTAAGATCAGCAAGAGCAGTTTTGACACTCCAAAGAAGAAGATGAACTTCACCCCATTAGTGATGCCTGCAGACAAAACACTACAACAAAATGTATTTTCAGTGAGGAAAAAATTCGTTACTAAAAGTCCAGTTTTTTGTCACTAAGAACCTTTAGCGACGAAATTGAACTTTTAGCAATGAAACTCATTTTGTCGTTGAAACCCTGTCGCTAAAAGTCCTAGTGACGAAAAATTTCATTACTAAAAGACCGATTTGTTTTAAAAAGAAAATACTTTTAGCAACAAAAATGTTTCGTTACTAAATGTTTTCCTCGCTAAAAACACTATTTAGTGATAAAAATATTTCCTCACTAAAAATACTTCAGTTTATTAAATCATATTTAGTGACAAACAATTTCATCACTAAAACTATTTTCGAATACATATAGTAATGAAAAAATTCGTCACTAAAACTATTTTTAAGAAAATCCAAGCATATATAGAGAAGAAAATTTTCGTCACTAAAACCATTTCTTACAAAATTTTGCTACATTTAGTGACGAAATATTTCATCACTAAAACAATTTTTTGTTGCTATATTTGTGATGAAATAATTTGTCACTAAAACTTATTTTTTGTTTTTTTTTTTTTTTTATAGCTTTGATATTAACCTGTAACCTATCATTACATTATTAAAATCTCAAAGCTGAATAACAAATTTATTTCAACAACTCATTTATAAAAAAAGATCTATACATTCCACAAGTAAAAAATAAAATAAGTATCCAATTCAAACTCCTTCCATACAATAATTGTTTGCAACACATACAATAACTCTAGATGTTTTATAACAATACAAAAAGTGTAGCATAATATAATTAGAACAAACAGAAGATGTCTTCATATGTCTTCAAGTACTGCCAAAAGTAAATCTCCTAAAAGCCACCAATAAGAAATTTGCACAATATAAAAACAATACTACATTAAAATCGTAAATTTTTCCTGGGAGGAAAATTTTGAAGTGGACGAAGTTGCTAAGCTAGCATTGTTGGACATAAATGAACGACGACCTAGATTGTACATAGAGGTGTAGTACCTACTGAGCATTGAGGGGCTTAACGTGAACTATGTTTAATCAAGAGCAAGCTGGATGGATCCAATTGTAGGATTAAACATGGTTTGAATCTCATATAAAACATACGCAGCAAAAATTTAACAGATGTACTTCATTCACAATCGATAGCATGCATTATGTAAGTTTCAGAATTCAAGAACAAGAGAGCGTACCTTAGTGTGTTGAATTTCAAAACAAAGATTGGAAGCACTTGGAAATACTTTTGATCTTCACTCCAATTCCACTAACGCCCAAGATGTGTGGTCTCTCAATCAGTTCCAAAGAGAGAATGCCAAAGTGTCTAACACTTCTTACACCACTTCGCAATAGTGTTTATTCAATTCTCTACAGAAATTTCTGTATGTTTCTTCCTTGTATCTAACTGATTATCTAATTGGACTGCCCTTTTAGGCCTTTCCAATTGGGCTTTAGTTGTGGCTTGAAGTGGGACCAAAAGGGACCAATAAGACACTAGCTCCAATGGGCCTTGGGCTTTTTTGTCAACTCTTGACAAGTCCAAAATTACCATTAACTATATTTAATACCACTATGTAAATATAGTTGCACTCTAGGCCTTATCTATAAATTATATCCCAAGACTTTATTGTACATGCAACTCATTCATAAAATATTCGTAGTAATACAAAGTCATGAATGTAGACTGCCACTTTGTAAATTATTACATCTTATCCTTGAGTACCCGACTTAATCCTTTAAGTTATTCATCATATATTTATGAAATCCAATTTCATTAATATATACTCTAGCAACAATTTAATAAAATAGTTAAGCCTAACATTTTGAATAACAAAACCATTAAACTTATCTCAAGGGAATATTTTGTATCTCTATTAAGAGACTATGAATTTCATCTTGAGAATATATGTTCCATCAACACTAAATGTGGTTGCCCAACATACTGAAGTTTTGATCATTTCTTTAGACCTCACTCCTGATATATTAAAGCAACCCACACTTCGTGATCAAGTCCATTATTCTCTTAGGATTAAGAGTTCATGCAAATATAAGTCATAAGTTTATTATTCATTTGACAGTCGTTAGGAGAATAATAAATCTCACACCAGTCCAGTTCAATATGTTTTAACTCTTAAAACATATCAACATACTAACTAGAAATTTCCATTTCCATGATCAAGACAAATCATCTTAGTTGATATGTTATAGTCTTCGCAAATGAAAAACTCAATTTCATCACTGATTACGAAATACAATTCTGAGTTTACAAAAAACTTGTGATTTATATCTTCTGTGACTTTTCACATAAATCATATACTATGCATCTTATGGATTATATGATAATGTCCTAATATTCATGTTACCATTATTTCAGATAATAATAAAACAACTTTATTAAATACAACATTAAGTCATACATAATGTCATACATAATAACATACATAGCATCATACAATAGGATTTAAGAGCACTAATCCTAACACCAATAATCACATACATCGAGAATGGTAACCTTCCTATAGATCCCGTAGAAGCCAAAAAGTCAAAGTTAGGTTGTCCAGATTTACAGTCTTGAATGGCAAGCTTTACAAGAAGGGATTCTCACAACCGTACTTGAAGTGCGTAGATCCAGAGGATGCTGAGTACGTATTAAGGGAGAACCACAAGGGGTATGTGGAAATCACTCTAGACCACGATCACTTGTTGGACAAGTTGTTCGTACAGGGTATTTTTGGCCAACCATGTATAAAGATGCAGCTTAGGTCATTCAGAAGTGCGATAAGTGCCAACGACTTGGAAACGTGCAGCATGTCCCAGCGGAGCACTTAACGAGCATCAGCTCACCATGGTCGTTCTTAACATGGGGAATTGACATAATGGGCCCCCTACCCCTTGGTAAGAAGCAGGTAAAATTCCTAGTCGTCGCTATTGATTATTTCATAAAGTGGGTGGAAGCAGAGCCTTTGGCAGTTATAACAAAGGTCAAGATACAACACTTTGTGTGGAAAACCTTGTTTGTCGGGTTTGGGATTCCATGAGTCATCATTTTCGACAATGGACAACAATTTGACAGCCACAAGTTTAGGGGTTTCTACAAGGAGCTGGGGATAAGGAACCACTATTCTTCACCTAGTCATTTGCAGGCCAATGGCTAGACAATAGTCACAAATCGGACTTTGCTCAAGTTAATCAAAACCCAACTTAAGAGGGCAAAAGGGACGTGGCCTGACGAGCTCCCAAGAGTGTTTTGGGCTTACAGAATGATGGTAAGGACTCCAACAGGCAAGACGCCCTTCAAGATGGCATTTGGAACCGAGGCAGTGGTTCCATTGGAAGTCGGAGCGTCAAGCCTTAGAAGGGTATGTTATGACGAGCAAAGTAATGACGAGGGCCTCAAGCTAGCTCTGGATTGTTTACTCAAGGTTAGAGATGACGCAGCCTAGAGTATGGCCTTGTATCAGGAGACGATGACGAAGTACTACAACCAGAGGGCCAAGTTGAAGCAATTTAATCCTGGAGATATGGTTCTACAGAAAGTTTCACAGGCTACCAAAAGTCCAAATAAAGGGAAACTGGGCCCTAATTGGGAAGACCCATACAATGTCGTCGATTATTCAAGGAAAGGAAGCTACTATTTAGAAGAAGCAAATAGGAAACCTTTGCCTCGTCCATGGAATGCAGAGCACCTTAAAAAGTATCATCAATGAAGGAGTGGATTCTTAGCCCTAATAAGTTCCAAGGTTTGGAACATCTTGTTTATTCATTCACAAATAAGTGGGACACTAATATTATTGTTTTTATGCATTCAACCTTTGCTTTTTTAGTACTTTATTTTCAACACCTTTTGTGTTTTCGTGAAGTATTACCCTTGTAGCCCCCTTTATAAACAAGGATTAATAAAACGAAAGAAGTGTTAGCAAAAGCTATTTCTAGTCATGACGGGCACTCCAAGGAAAGATTCTACTTTATT
This sequence comes from Castanea mollissima, assembly GCA_014183005.1. NCBI lineage: Eukaryota > Viridiplantae > Streptophyta > Magnoliopsida > Fagales > Fagaceae > Castanea > Castanea mollissima. The sequence goes on along the minus strand of JACAVU010000006.1, from coordinate 29,899,367 downwards.
CGAAAAGAAAAGCCCAAAAAGCAGAGGTTGTGATAGAAACCTTGGTGAGTCTAAATCATGACCAAGTGATAAAAACATTCAGTTTAAATCACAAACAGGGATAAAGGTTTCGTCAATACAAATGATAAGGCTAAAATCCATTCTTAGTGATAAAAACATTAAGTTTAAAACACAAACAAGGATAAAGGTTTCGTCAATACAAATGACGAGGCTAAAATCCATTCTTAGTGATAAAAATGTTAAGTTTAAATCACAATCAAGGATAAATGTTTCGTCAATACAAATGACGAGGCTAAAATCCATTCTTAGTGATAAAAATGTTAACTTTAAATCACAAACAAGGATAAAGGCTTTGTCAATACTAATGATGAGGTTAAAATCCATTTTTAGTGATAAAAAAGTTAAGTTTAAATCACAAACAAGGACAGAGGCTTCGTCAATACATATGGCAAGGTTAAAATCAATTTAAGTGATAAAAATGACAAGTTTAAATCACAAGGATAAAAGCTTCATTGATATAAACGACGAGGTTAAAAGTCCAATTCATATGGCAAAAACGTCAAACTTAACCACAAGGATGAAAACCTCGTCAATATAAGTGATGCGGTTAGAATCCAAGTTAAGTGGCAAAAACAATAAGTCATGTGAATGTTTCTTACAAAGGACTCCATCAACAGGAGGGACAATGATTTAAAAAAAAGGGGGTTAAATTCACAAAGATAAGTGACAAGGTCATAGCATGAGCAAAGCAATAAATTGTTCAAAAGCCTCAAAACAAGGAGGCAACCATTGTTTGTTAAAAGACCCCAATAATAGAAGGGGAATCTATTGTTCTCAAGATATATATATATATATATATATATATATATATATATATATATATAAGAAAAAGAAAAGAAAAAGAAAGAAGTCATGAAGGAGGGGCAGTAGATTCGTCAACTTCTTTTCCTTCAACAGCCTTGTTCGCAACAGGGTCTTTTTCCATGGCACCAGACTCAACCTCTTCTAGCTCCTTTACTGCGTCTTCGAGAATCTCTATATCAATCTTCTCAAAATCTAAGCCATAGAAATCTACGGCCAAGCTATGGTGTTTCATTGTCCATCAGCGTAGAAGCTTGAACCCCTTAAGGTATTGCATGAACTGAAGATTTGAAAATTCCTTTGATTGCTTAAACCTTTGGACGATCTTGTCTCTTTCTTCGTTAGTCTTCAGGAGAGCCACCTGAATCTCTTCATCCTTCTGAGTGACCAGAGCCTTTTCTACACGCAATGCATCAGTAAGCTCCTTTATTTTCTAGTTCGCCTCATTCTTCTTGTTCATGATGGCAATCAGATATTTCTTTAGCTAGGAGCATTCAACCTCAATAGATTCTGTTTTTGATATAGCCACCATAACCTTCTCCTCCATGCTCAAATAATTAGTTGTGATACGCAATGACTCTACAAGGACTTAATTAGATAAGGGAGGAAATTATTCACACCCACACGTATAGGCAAATCCAAAAAGAGATGCTGGAAGTACAGAATTTCATACCTGCACCAACTTATGGATATGCCGACCAACGAGCTCATGGGAAGGAATGGACGATAAACCCTTCAGTTCATTATTGGTAATCACATTGTGTGCATGACCCAAAGCTATAGCAGGGTCGTCCCATACACTCATCATAATCTTGCTTTTACCCTTTGCCGAGTAAGTGGAGGGGTAACAGCAGTCACTTCTAGAGATAGAGTTGGAGAAGAAGGGGCAACATGAACGGGTGAAAGAGCAGCATCATCAATTTTCTCGTCACTTAGCTTTCTTTTCTTCGAATTAGTAGTCAAGTTGGCTAGAGGTTCGTTCTTCAAGTCTTTAATGCAGGCATATTTGTCCTTGATGTATCTAGGGGCCATCTCTGGAAAAAAAAAAAAAAAAAAAAAAAAGAAAAGAAAAGAAAAAGAAAGAAAGATGAAGCAAGGGACAAAAAATCTTACTTTTCTCTTCTCGGCAGATTTTCTCTAAGACATACTTTGAAGGTTTGGGGCCTAAGCAACAGCCATACAAATGACGAGGATCAACGAGGTCGTCAAAATCCTTCATTTCACGAGCGTAGGCAAGGGCGGCACAAACTCGGTGGCGGTACCTATCTTCCAGGTCAGGACGATCAAGAGCTTTGAAAAATCAGAGGAAGAACTTCGTTAGACGAGTAATCAAGATATGGAAGAAGGACAAAAAAAGGATAACAGAAATACGCACCAAGCGCCGAAACTTCCCATTTTTGTAGTAATCTTGGAACTTACCCCCAGAAATCATTGAATAAGGTTTCCCAGCCCATTCCAAAAATGAAAAAATATCGTGATTTCCAATCACAAAAAGATGACGAAAAACCCCAAACAATCCTAGATTTCCTATCCCAAGGCAGGAGTTCGAAATACCCAAAGTTGGTAGAAGCCTTCAAACGGAACAAAAACAAAAACTCATTCAGAGTAATCATCTCTCCATCACAAGCAGACACCCAAATGGACATACAGCTTACTTTCTTCCTCTAAGTGTTAGGGACAAGCTGACCAGGGGCGATCTGAAGTTCATTTAGGAGATGCAAAATAAATGGGTGAACGAGGAAGCGAAGGCCATATAGAAAGTTAGCCTCATAAAAACACACCTTTCCGTGAGCAAAGTTGCAAGCTTTTTCACCCAAGCAAGGTAGTCTAATGGAGGTCCCTTTAGGAAACCGAAACCTCTTCCTAAAACCCCTTAGATTACTCTCTTTCAAGGAACAAGATTCGGAAAGAGCATGTAAGGGGCGTAAAGAAGAAGACGAGGGTAATTTTGAGGCAGCGGTGTCCACTACCTTACTCAAAGAGTCTGCGTTGGAAGATAACCCAGTCTCCAATTCACTAGATCGAACATCATCTACCCTATACTAGATGGCGTCCATTTTCGAATGGTGCTTTATCAGAGATTGGCGGATTAAAGGATAAAGGAAAAGTAAAACAGGCCTAGGGGTAGAGGAATAGGGAACAAACAAGCCTACTTGAGGACATTGACCCAAGGAATATTCTAAGAAAACTCCCAACTAAGCAAAGAAAAATGTGACCTAGGGGCACTCTTGATTAAGGAAATCAAAACTAACCATCAAAGCACAGAGAAAAGGAGCCTTATCAGGAAAATACGAAGAAAAAAGGTTTCCCAAGCACGCTGAAGTTCAAACCAAATAAGGCAAAGGGAGAGGAACAGTTTCTTTTTTCTAAAAGGAAAACTAAGAATTAAGGCACGCTAGAATCAAGAAAAGTCACACGTGCCACGAATTGAAGAACAACACATGTTTTCTTTCGGAAGAGTAGTCGTTTCACATTTAAAACAAAGAGCCAAGTTTCAAGAATCGAGAAGATATGAAAAGTCACATCCAATCATGTTCCTGAGTTTGTCCAATTTCTTGAAGACCTAAGAATGGGGGGCAACTGACGAGTATCAAGGTGAGATCGTCTAGGTAAAAGAAGATCTTATCCACACCCAAATTGGGGATGAGAGTAAGTGTAAAATCCCGGCGTCATACGATGTCCTTTGAGGCGAGCTAGGCCAGCACTCATTGAAGGTGCAAATAAATGCAATCAGGACAGTTAATAAGCAATGACTGTGCCAGACCAATTACAAGAGCAATGATGGTTCAACGGTCACCCATTACACCTTAAATGGAATCACCATTGTTAATTAATGTTGCGTTCCTCTCAGGAGAAAAATGCTTAAGGCAGCATTAACAGACATAAATTGCACCGACCCAAAGCAAACTATGAAAAGGAAATGGAACTCAAGTAAAAAGACATGAGAAATTAGAGAGATAGAACTGTGAGTAACTTCTTCTGAAAACCAATAAGCTGACTTTAGAATCAGAGCGTTCTCAACTGGCTCCACTCCAACGAAAATCTCCTTTGCCTTTCTTTTCTTAACAACAGGAATCGGAGATCGTCCATTGGTAGTGATGTGGAGCATACTAACGAGGTTAAGATTCGGCTTCATCATGAATTTTAAAATTTTATCTGTTAAATTGCATTATCTTTATGTTTTTAACATGTATGTCAAATTTTATTCAAATCAAATGCTATTTATAAAAATTATTCTTATTAAATGTTTTAGTTTAATAAGTTACTTCTAGGGTTTCTTTGCCCTAGTGTCTGGCAGCGCTGGTCCCTAAGGTAGAGAATTTTGGTTTTCTAGGTTTGTAGGAATATAGTTGCCTTCTCATAACTTTGTTACGTAGTAGGCATAGTGTTTCGTAATGGATTCGTTGATTGCAAACTGGAGTCATCTTTCTCTTTCGGAAGAAGAAGGTGACAAGTTTAGTTTTCAGCAAGTTGGAATCAAACAGGGCTACACCCTTGCAGCAAAGTTTTTTACAAAACGTCAATTGAATGTTGAAGCCATTATCAAAACCCTACATCCTCTTTGGAGACCAAAACAAGGATTTCAGGTTCGGGACATGGGGAATCATATATTACTATTCACGTTTGATGATGAACTTGATGCGGATAGAGTCTTGCTTGGGGAACCTTGGAGTTTTGATAAGTATATGATAGTACTACGGGGCTATGAGGAAGATTCTCCTTTGAGTACTATTTGTTTTAACACTGCTAGGTTTTGGGTGCAGGTTCATGACTTACCACTGCGTCGTATGATACAGGAGGCTGTGGAAGCTCTGTGCCAACTGTTAGGTCAGATTATTTCTTCTCCAGATAAAACTAAAGTGGAGGGCGGTAACTTTATGAGAGTTAGGGTGGAACTGGATATCACTAAACCTTTATGCCGAGGTAGGAAGGTTAGTTTCGGTGAGGGCAAAGATGGTTGGGTTTCGTTTAAGTATGAGCGTCTGCCTACCTATTGCTGTTGCTGTGGTTTATTGTCACATGTTGGGAAGGATTGTGATCGTTGGGTTTGAAGTAAGGGTACTTTGACCTCTGAGGATGTGCAATTTGGAGCATGGCTGAAAGCGGAACCTACTAATATGTCAAAGTGGAAGGTATTCATGGTGGAAGGTTTTGATAATTCCAAATTTAATTCTCTCAAGGATCATTCTGAGCATGTGGTTGAAAAGGAGCCGGTGCATTATGACGTGGAAGAGCATCAGGCAGCCCCAATTAATGATCAAATTCCAATGGACAGCGAGGATACTAGGGTGGTTAATGATAGGGTTCAATCTGTGGATGCTAGAGATATTCTCCTCAATAACGATAAGTTTGAAGCTCACCTTAAGGAAATAGATTCAGGTATTCAATTCCAAAATTTAATAGGACACGAGACTGTCTCTAATCTCCCTATAAATTCTGAAGTTGGAAATACAGGGGTCGTTCTTGACGCCTTGGACTCTCCTCTTGTTGATGCTGGTACTCATCAGGTGGGCTTGAATTTAGAAGGTCATTCTCAACTTTTGTGTTCTGATCCTCCTTCTACAGGATCCGCAGAGCTGGCTAGCAATGTTCCTAATATTTACAAAAGGAAATTTCAAGAGGATGAGACTCACAGTACGATTCTGAACCAGTGGAAGAGGGCACGAGGGGTACATGAGATTAAGGAGTTCAACAAGGTCTTGGCAGATGGTTTTAAATCGGCGGTGGCTGCCTCGCAACACTGCCGAGCTCAATGAGTCTACTTAGTTGGAACTTGTAGAGTTATTTAGACCCCTTAAAAGACAACTGGATTAACCTAGTTAACAAGTCAAGTTATTACTTAGTCCAAATTCCAAATCTAGGTTAACACAATCATATAATCATATCAATGTATAGTGCGGATATAAAAACACAAAGATATGATAACCAAGGAAAGTCAAACCGGTAAAAAACCTGGGGAGGATTTAACCTAACTATCCTCAAGGTAAAATCAAATCCACTATGAAATAATCGAAGTTTGTACAATAGCAACTTCGACCACTAACATCCTATTGCTACCCACCAGTAGAAAACTTACTGACATGACCACGTGCAAGCTCTGAGACCACGAACTCCTTTTTTCTTGGATTCTCTAGCAAGTACAAGCACTCCCGCTTGTGTATCGTTAAGCTCTTATGGCAACAACTGAATGATCATCAAGTTCTTGACATAATCTCCTTCTTGATAATCCTAAGCTTGTGTGAAAGCAAACACCTCTCAAATCTCATAAGAGATTCACACAAACAGCAATATGCGCAACCTCATAAACGTGGCTAGGGTTTTCCTTTTATACCCAGGGCAAAACATAAAACCCTACACATCATATAAGCTTAGGGTTGAGTTGGAAATTCTGTAAAAAAAAAAAAAAATCTACATGATTTTCAATCAGTCGAGTCTAATTCTCGATCAATTGAGCTAGGCAAAAATGCACAGTAACTTCTGCAGTTAACTCAATTTCAACTTTACATGAATGACATAATTTAAGCAAGTCTAAAACAAGACTAAACACCTATTTTGATCATAGTTTGTCTACCATACATATTAGAGTTCTAATACATTAGTTCCTAAGTACTTAGAACCTAACAAACTCTCCCTTTGGCAATTCGTGACAAAACACAACTAAAAGCTCAAAGTTTACAAAGAAAAGCCCTTTACAAAAATATGTCCATTATAACAAATCCAATTCTAACTACTATCCATCAGTTGCAAGTGTAGACAGCAACTCAATTGAATCAACTTGTATATTTCTTGAAACGCTAAACAAAACGCATAAATGTTTGTGTAGAAAATACAAGTAAGCAAAATAACAATCTTGATTTCACAAAACACAAAATGTAGACACATATCAATAAATAACTCATAATCATAAGTCTATAAGCAATGAAACAAGAAAAATAAAATGAATCTCCCCCTAACATGAATACATCAAGAGCCAAAAACAATAAGTACAAAGTGAAGCACCTAGACACAATATAATCTCCATGGGCTCACAAAATCCCAAACTCTCCAAATCTCCAAAACTCCCCCTGACTAGATACAATCTACTCTACTCTACTCTACTCTACTCCCTCTTTTTGTGACGGAATGCCAAAGGGCAAATCAAAATCCATCATCAAAAGGAGGTGGTGGAGATGAACGTCTAAGAAGCGCCAAATCTACTCTCAAAGCACGAATCTCATCTAGAATGTCCACCAAAATTTGACCATGAGCCGCCTGAACTGTCACGACAGACTCCAAAGTACGATGAATGTCAAAGTCATCTGAAGTCGATGGTGGAGGAACATCAGCAGCAGCATCACCTATAGGATCAGCAGACTCCTTACCAGAAGGAACACCTGTAGAAGTAGAAGGGGGTGCAGTACCAAAAGGCTTAACTCTAGGATGTTTAGAGCACTCTCTCATCTGAGCAGCCCTCTGCCTAAGAAAAGTGGCACCTATGGGAGCAATAACATGTACGGGCTAAAAAGCCTAAAAACAACAAAATCCAATGAATGAAAATAGGATGGAAAAGAGCATGAGCCGTAAAGGAACTCCTATAAACTTCGTTCAAAGAACGAAGAAACAGATGAGGAAAACTAATAGAAGCATCCATAATAAGAGCATACAAAAATGCACATCGCTCCAAAGGAATGGTGTGTAGATGTGAAATAGGCCACAACAAATGACACACTATCCTAAAGATAAGATAGGTAAACTCAGTGAGCTTAGCAAAAGTGATCCAGGGATCAGAACCCCACCAAATAGAATTACCAGTGATGTATGACATGATGTCGTCTAGGGGAGGAGACACATCATAGGGATAAACAGGATGTTGGACAATAGGCACCCAAAGAGCATCAGCCACTACCGAAGGGGTAATGGTGTACTCATCACCACGAATCCAACTCCTCACAAGAGTACCAAAATCATAAGGGTGAATAGAGAGGTTCAAATAGAACTTTTTAATCAAGATGGTTGGAAGGGGGGAATCAAAATCCAAAAGAGGCAACCAGCCTCGACGCTCAAAGTTTGCCTTAATGGCAGGATCAAGCTCATCTAATAGAACCCTACGCTCAGCCCAAATCTTTCTCTTAAGATTAAGGGTCTCAAAGGTCTTGGTGCTTCGCACTCAAGAATCTGTCACTCTTAAAGGAAGGGTCAGAAGTAGAGGTGGATGACCTATTGGCTCTAGTTTTCCTAGGCATGGTGCTAGAGAAGGGACAGAGACACAAGAGAAAGAACAACACAAAACACAAGGGCAGACTGTAAGTTAGCACAACAAAAAAATCTATATGATGCATGAACAAATAAATGTTATGATGCATGCTCTAATGCAGTGATAGAAATTTCAAATTTTAAGTTTAGAATCACAAAATTGGCTTGAGCAAAAAATTTAAGACAAACTCCAAAATTTTGAAAAACCACTTGTTAAATTTGTACTCAGTGAATCAATTGATCATCACACAAGGTAGATAATAGTTTATAATGATCAATTTCACCAAACCAACAAGCCAATTTCATCAATCAAACTCAATTTGAACAAAATCCCTAATTCGGATAAATATAAGCCCTAGAATTTTCAATTCTTCACAAAACACCAAATTGATCAAATTAAACACTATAGATCATGATTATAGCATTGTATGACAAAAACCCATTGATCAATTTCAAAAAATATGGCTTGAATCATTAAAAACCCCAAAACATGCTTAGGTCCGAAAATCCCTCTTAAATGTGTGAATTTATGCATGAAACATGAAATAAAATGTAAAAGAAAGGGTATAAAGGTCTTACCAGCCTTGGGAGAGGAAAACTTTGCAAAAAGAACGGAGGAAAATGACAAAAAATTGGATTGAAGCCTTGATCGGATCGTATAGAGAGAAAGACAGTTGAAAAACTTTTGAAAAGTTAAAAGAACATGTGAAAAATAATCCTTTTAAAAAAGTCTCTACACGATTTTCGATTGATCGAAAAACAGATTCGATCGGTCGAAAATACTTCGATTGATCGAAAACCAATCGAGCATCGATCAAAACAGATAGAGGCTGACCAAAATTTTACTTGTAATTTCAATCGATCGAAAAACAAGTTCGACCAATCAAAATTCTAGAAAAATCAGTTTTTGAAAAATATAGAGCAATTTGATGCAAAAACTCCTCAAAGTATTGAATTTTACGAATAAAATGCATGAGTATGAGACGAAATGCTTTTCAAAAACACAAGTTTTGAACCCAGTTTTCCCAAAATTAAGATTTCCAACATTTTCCTTGAATTCTCAAGCATCAAATCTATTTTGTATAAAACTCAAGACATTTTCAAACTTGGTTGGTCAGACCAAAAACACACACAATAACATGTACAAAGTTTAGCAAAGAGTAACTTATGTCATGTGTGCAACTAGAAAAAACTTGAGATACATGTGAAGTGATATGTAAGTAGAAATCAATCACAAAGTCTACAAAATTCATCAAAAAGAATTTGAAAGAGACTATCACCTAAAGAGTTACATCATATAACTCCCACATCTCTTAGATCATAAGCTTGCAATCATGTAAGTTTCTTGATTTTGCCTCATAATGTACACACAAATTTTATGTTTTACAGAATCTTATTAAAAATAGTTGAGATAATGTACACACCAATTTTCTTTATTTGATTGAGCATTAAGCCCAATAATGTACATACCAATTTTAATTATATAAACCGAGGCTACACCTTATATTCTTTTTGTGTATGCGCTAGACTTTCTCGAGTACAAAATCTTACAATGTGCACTAAGGTGTTCATGATTGGCTAATGAACAGTGGCGAGATAGCTATTTATGCCTTTCCCAAAAGGTTCAAGTCTGACAGTCAAAAACATGTGACTTCAAGATCACAATAAAGAAGTCAAAACCCACAAACATCTTCCCACACAACATGCACGACAAAGCTTTAACTAGTAAAGTGCAAAAAATAAGCCCATTCAAGCTAAACATAGTACATAGATATGTTATGTGAAAATAAATTGACCAACCTTGTTTTCAAAACCAAGAAAATAAATGCAAAACACATTTTGCTTCCCCCTTTCCCCTTTTTTTTTTTTTTTTTTTTTATAATTTTTTATGAAAATAACAAAAAAAAAAATCCTAGAATGAAAGGCACGAATGTTATGCAACGCAAATCCTAAAAAAAACATAAAAAAAATGGTCACAAAGAGTAGAACAATGAAGCACAAGGACCATGAAGGCTATGAATGACTAGGGGCATAGAATCACACCAATTACTTCACGAAGTGCTTCAAACTTGCTTCCATCAAGTGGCTTGGTGAAGATGTCAGCATTCTAACGTTCAGTAGGAATATATTCAAGAACAACAATCTTCCTTTGAACCAAATCCCTAATGAAGTGATACCTAATCTCTATGTGTTTAGTCTTAGAATGTTGAACAGGGTTCTTAGAGATATCAATAGCACTAGAATTGTCAAAATAAACAACCATGGTGTCTTGTGATATTCCATAATCATTCAAGAGCATTTTCATCCAAAGAAGCTGTGAACAACAACTTCTAGCAGTAATATATTCTGCCTCTGCAGTAGACAGAGACACAAAATTTTGTTCTTACTCATCCAAGCAACCAAATTGGCTCCTACATAAAAACACCCACCAGTGGTGTTTTTTCTGTCATTGGCATTGCTAGCCCAATTAGAATAAAAAAAATCAGCAAGAGATAGATTGGACTCTTTGCTATAAAACAATCCATAATCACAAGTTCCACCAACATATTTAATGATCCGTTTAACAGCATTTAAATGTGAAACCTTCAGATTAGATTGAAACCTAGAACAAACACCAACACTAAAGGCAATATCAGGTCAACTAGCAGTTAAATACAAAAGACAACCAATCATGCTTCTGTATAATGTAACATCAACAGACTCACCCGATGGATCATTGGTGAGTTTTGCATTTGCAGCCATTGGTGTTCTAGCATGTGCAACCTTGTCAAGTCCAAATCTCTTGACTAGATTTCTCGCATACTTGTCTTGGTTGATGTAAATTCCAAAATCCATTTGCTTCACCTGTAATCCCAAGAAATAAGTCAGTTCACAAATTATACTCATCTCAAACATCACCTTCATTTCATCTGCAAAAGATTTAGCAAAAGAGTCATTAGTAGCACCAAAAACAATATCATCAACATATATTAAGCTACAACAAAATAATTCTTATCCTATCAAATGAAGGGAGTAGTATCTACAAATCCTCGTTTGAATCCATGCTCAGTGAGATATGTAATTAACCTATCATACCAAGCCCTTGAAGTTTGTTTCAAACCATAGAGACCTCTCTTCAACTTGTAGACATCATCTAGTCCGTGAGGATCAACAAAACCCTTTGGTTATTCAATATATACCTCTTCTTGCAACATACCATTCAAAAAAGCACTCTTAACATCCATTTGATACAACTTGAAGTTTAGACGACTCGCGATGGCCAAAAGTATCCGAATGGATTCCAGTCTTGCTACCGGTGCAAAGGTCTCATCAAAATCAATCCTTCCACTTGTGTGTATCCTTGAGCAACAAGTCTTGATTTATTTCTGATAACAGTACCATGTTCATCAGAGTTGTTCCTAAAAATCCACTTAGTTCCAATCACATTGACTCCCTTTGGTCTAGGAACTAATCCCACACATCATTCTGAACAAATTGATGAAGTTCTTCATGCATAGAATTAACCCAATCAGCATCTTGAAGGGCCTCATCCACCTTTTTCGGTTCAAATGGGATAGATAGCATGAGTGAGTAATTACATTCAAGGCTTTGGATTTCAATCTCATGTTATCATTCAAGTACCCAATATATTTGTGGCAGGATGATTTAACTTAACTCTAAAAGATGGACCTTTGACTAGAGATGTGGAGGTACCTTTTTGTTCAGATGGAGGACTAAGCTCACTCTGTGTTTGTTAAGTTTCATGAACCAGTGTGGATGATTTTGAGCTTGATGGTACAAAGACCGCATCATTCAACTACCAAGCTGCTCTACCCCGCAACGAAGAGAGGGACTGGGAACTAATGGACAAAGGCAACAGCTCTTCTTCAGTATGCTTCCCCACATAATCATCAGGTAGTGAATCATTAGCTTCCATGATCTTTTCTTGATCCAGAGAAGTGTTTTCTAAATGACTTTCTGAACTTAATTCATCATTGATCACAACATTGGAAGACTCCATGACTGTTTTAGTTCTCAAATTGTACACTCTGTATGCTTTACTAGTGGAAGAGTATCCGAGAAAGTAACCCTTGTCACTCTTTGCATCAACTTTTCTAGGTTCTCTCTATCACGCAGAATGTAGCAGTCACTACCAAAAATTCTGAAATATTTGACAACTGGTTTCTTTCCTCTCCAGACATCATAGGGAGTTTGCTTGGAATTAGGTCTGAAATACACCCGATTAAGTGTATGGCAAGCAGTGGAAGAGTATCCTATTGGAATCAGGTCTTCCCAGAAGGATTTAGGCATCTTCTTATTGTGTAGCATGACACGTGCCATTTCTTGGACAACCCTATTCTTCCGTTACACTATTCCATTTTTCTGTGGTGTCTTGGGAGAAGAGAACTCTTGATGTGTGCCTTGATCATTGCAAAAGGTAGCCAGTTTTGAGTTCTCAAATTCTCTTCCATGATCACTTCTAATTCTGGCTATCATAATACCTTTTTCAACTTGCAATTTTTTGCACAAATGAATCATTTTTTCAGGAGCCTCAGCTTTATCTTTCGAAAGTACAACCCATGTATATCTAGTAAAATCATCCACAACCACTAGGATATATCTCTTTCCACCAAAACTCAAAACTCTGGCAGGACCCATGAGATCAATATGTAGTAACTCTAGAGGTCTAGAAGTTTGAACATTAGTTACAGACGGATGTTTGGACTTCACTTGTTTACCCATTTGACATGGTCCACAAATGCACTTTTCAATCTTCTTAAACTTGGGCAAACCAATAACTGCATCACACTTGGAAATCTTCTCTAATTGCTTGTGACTTGCATGTCCCAATCGTTTATGCCATAAGTCAACCTGATTCATCTTTGCACTAAAACATTTGTTGCTTATACTTGGTGTTATACCATAACAATTGTCAGCTGTTCTCACACCAATACACATACAATCACCTCCTCCATCAAGTATCGCACATTCATACTTGGAGAAGAGAACATTCAGCCCATTATCTTAAATCTAACTAATGTTGAGTAAGTTAGCCTTCAACCCATCAACATACCAGACATCTTCAAAAATCGGCAGCCCTGGGATGTCTACGATTCCAATGCCTCTGATCACAGATTTACTTCCATCGCCAACATGATTGTACCAATCTTTCCTTCAAAGAGAGTCTTGAATAAAGCTTTATTTCCTGTCATATGCCTGGAACAACCACTATCAAAATACCAAAGACAAGAATCACGTGCCTTTAAGGCGGTTAAAGCAGTATAACACATATAATTATCATCACATGCAATTATACCAAGATGCTCAAGGAATTTAACAAAAGAAACAAGAGACAAAAACAACAAGTAAACAAGTTGACATATATGTGAAAAGATATTCCAAAACTCCATGACAACCAGGCTCAAGGATTAGCTCAGAGATCAAAAGATCTACACACAAGAGCTACCCGCTCTGATACCATTTATAGAGTTATTTAGACCCCTTAAAACACAATTGGATTAACCTAGTTAACAAGCCAACTTATTATTTAGTCCAAATTTTAGATCTAGGTTAGCACAATCATATAATCATATCAATGTACAATACGGAATATAAAAACACAAATATATGATGACCCAAGAAAACCAAACCGGTAAAAAACCTGGGAAGGATTTAACTAGCTATCCTCAAGGTAAAACTGAATCCACTATGAAAGAATTGAATTTTGTACAATAGCGACTGAGACCACTAACATCTTATTGCTACCCACCAGTAGAAAACTTACTGAGATGACCACATGTAAGCTTCGAGACCACAGACTCCTTCTTTCTTAGATTCTCCAGCAAGTACAAGCACTCCCGCTTGTATATCGTTAAGCTCTTATGGCAACAACTGAATGATCATCAAATTCTTGACGTAATCTCCTTCTTGATAATCTTAAGCTTGTGTGAAGGCAAACACCTCTTAGATTTCATAAGAGATTCACACAAACAGCAATATGAGCAATCTCAAAAATGTGGCTAAAGTTTGCCTTTTATACCTAGGGAAAAATATAAAACCCTACACATCATATAAGTTTAGGACTGAGTTGGAAATTCTACAGAAAAAATAATCTGCACGACTTTCGATTGGTCGAGTCTAATTCTCGATCGATCGAGCTAGGCAGAAATGCACAGTAACTTCTGAAGTTAACTCGATTCCAACTTTACATGAATGACATACTTTGAGCAAGTCTAAAACAAGACTAAACACCTGTTTTGATCATGGTTTGCCAACAATACACATTAGAGTTCTAATACATTAATTCCTAAGTACTTAGAACCTAAAAGAACTATCGAGGGCTTGGGAACCCTCGAACAGTTCGTACACTCCAACAAGCGGTGCAACAGGAAGCTCCCAGTTTAGTTTTTCTTATGGAAACTAAACTTTCAATGGAAGAGATGAAGAAGAAGAGAGACTTAATTGGTTTTCGAAATGGATATTTAATCTCAAGCTAGGGGAAGAGTGGTGGCCTTGCGCTTCTTTGGAACCATGGCACTGATGTAGCTGTTCAAGGAGCGAATAGGTGGTATATTGATGCGATAATTGATGGTCATTGGCGTTTCACTAGTTTTTATGGCCAACCGAAGACTAGCAAAAGGGAGGAGACTTGGAGATTGCTTGAAAGCCTTGTTTGAAATAACACCTTATCGTGGATTTGCATGGGTGATTTTAATGAAATTCTATATGATGATGAGACTATTGGTGGAAACTCCGGACCTGAGTGGCAAATAGACCGGTTTCGTATGGCCTTGAACCACTGTTCTCTCTATGATTTGGGGTTCCTAAGTCCTCGGTTTACCTAGCATAAACTTTTCACAAATGGTAGAAGCATTTGTTCCAAATTAGACAGAGCATTAGTTTCCTCCAGCTGGATCGGTAAGTTTTCTAATGCCAAATTGTATCATATTTCAAACTCTGCTGCTGACCATTGCATTCTAAGTCTTCAGTTAGGACTAGTGCATGTTCCTTTCAAGGGTCAATCCAAACAGTTCCGCTTCGAAGCTATGTGGCTTCGTGATCTTAAGTGTCAAGAGGTCATCTCAGAGGCTTGGGAGAGAGGTCTTATGTCCAACTCGAGTTATCCATTGTCTAACTGTTTGCAGGCTTGTCAAAAGGATCTCACGAACTGGAATAAGAAGGAATTTGGGCATGTAGGGCGTCAGATTGCCCAGTTGTAGAAAAAACTTCAAATCATGGAGGCTTCAGGTGTAGCAACTACTGAGGAGATTCGGTTAACCAAAACAGACTTGAATGTGTGGCTGGATGCTGAGGAGACCATATGGAAGCAGCGGTCTCGTAACATGTGGCTTAAATTGGGAGATAAAAACACTAGTTTTTTCCATACCAAAGCCTTTAATAGGAAAGCAAGGAATTATAGTATGGGTTTATCTGATTTAGATGTGTTTGGCAAGAAGATCCTAGCGAAATTGAGAGGATAGCTACTGAATATTTTTCCACCTTGTTCACGACCTCTAATCCTACTCAATGGGAGGAGTTGAATGCAGCCATTGAACCTTTGATATCTGAGTCTATGAATTATCATCTGATTGGGGATTTTCAACCTTCAGAAGTGGTCTAATCATTGAAGCAAATGCACCTCACAATAGCCCTTGGTCCGGATGGTATGCCTCCGCTCTTTTATCAAACTTTTTGGCCTGTAGTTGGTGATTGTGTTACTTAATTGTTTTAGATTTTCTTAATTTGGGTATTGCTCCTCCTAATTTTAATAAGACCCATATTATTCTTATTCCCAAAATTAAAAATCCAAGTCGTATGTCTATTTTTAGACCCATTAGTCTGTGTAATGTGGTGTATAAGTTAGCATCTAAAACTTTGGCCAATCAAATGAAATATGTGCTATCTAACATTGTTAGTGAAAATCAAAGTGCATTTACTAAGGGTCGCTATATCACAGATAATGTATTGGTGGCTTTTGAAACTATGCATCATATTGGTCAAAAGCTGAGAGGTAAGTTGGTGATATGGCCTAAAGCTTGACATGAGAAAAGCTTATGAAAGGGTGGAATGGACTTGTTTGAAATTTATTATGCTTTGATTGGGGTTTCATAGAAAATTGGTGGATACTGTATTGTCCTGTGTTTCTTCTGTGTTTACTTTGTGTGCATTAATGGGCAACCTCGGGGGCGAATTATCCCTTCTCGTGGTCTTCGCCAAGGAGATCCACTTTCTCCATATTTGTTTTTACTCTATGCAGAAGGGTTTTTAGCTTTATTACGGTGTGCTTCAGAAAGGAATTCCCTTACTGGTATCTCGGTTAGTTGTCATGCCCCTCGTATTACTCATTTCTTCTTTGCTGATGATAGTTTGATTTTCTATAAAGCAACGTTGGAGGAATGCTTCGAGTTAGAGCGTATTTTCAATTTATATGAAGCTGTTTTCTGGCCAACAGTTGAACAGGAATAAAACTGCACTTTTCTTTAGTAAAAATACTCCTCAAACCATTAAAGAAGAAATCAAAAGCCGGTTCAGTGCCCAAGTCATACACCAACATGAGAAGTATTTGGGTCTTCCATCTCTCATAGGGCACAACAAACGTAAAACCTTCATTCAAATTAAGGAAAAATTAGGGAATAAACTTTCTGGATGGAAGGAAAAATTATTATCTGCTGCAGGAAACGAGATTCTTATTAAATCTGTGGCCCAAGCTATTCCGGCTTATACTATAAGATGTTTTAAACTTCCTGATTCAATTTGTGACGATTTAACAGGTATGGTGAGGAATTTTGGTGGGGACAAAATAATGGGGTGAATAAAACAGCCTGGTTGAGTTGGAAAAAAATGTGTAGGCCTAAGGAAGAAGGGGGTATGGGTTTCCGGGATTTGAAGGCTTTTAACATTGCCCTTTTGGCTAAGCAATGGTGGCGTCTTCAAACTTGTCCGAATTCTCTTTTCTATCGAGTGTTTAAGGCGAAGTACTTCCTTGATCATGAATTTATTGATGCTAATATAGGAAGTGCTCCATCCTTCACTTGGAGAAGTCTTATGTCTGCGCAAAAGGTTGTGAAGGCTGGATGTCGTTGGCTGATTGGTAATGGTGAACGTGCTAGTGTTTGGGGCGATAAGTGGCTTCCTACACCATCTTCCTTTCAGGTTGTATCTCTATGAGAATCCTTCAGCTAGATGCTCGAGTTTTAGAGTTGATTGATTACCAAAATGGCACATGGAAGTCGGAGTTGGTTTGCCAAATTTCTTTGAAGATGAAGCTGATTCTATCCTTGCTATTCCCCTTAGTCCTTCTTTTCCCCATGACTCTCGGATTTGGGCTTATACAGCTTCTGGGCGATTTTCTGTTGCGAGCGCGTATTGAGTTGCTCTTCAAGTTATTACTCAGAGGAAAGGGGACTGTGGGGAGAGTTCAGACCCTTTTGGAAGTTTGTTTGGCAACTTCAGGTTCCAAATAAGATACGATCCTTTGTGTGGCGTGTTTGCAGAGATATTTTACCAACGAAAGCTAATCTGATGTGGAGGCATATTATCCAGGACAATATATGCGAGGCATGTGGGCTGGAGGTGGAAGACTCGGGTCATCTGTTTTGGCGGTGTTCTAGAGCACAGGAAGTCTGGGCAGCGTCAGGTTTGGTAAGGGATTTGAACATAGGCAGGATTGGGTCATTTATGGATTTGCTATGGTTGCTGAAATTTCAATTCAAGTTGGAAGCAAAGTCATTGGCATTGGTTGCGATGATAGCTTGGTGCCTCTGGTATTTGCAGAATCAAGTGCGTATGGGAGGTGATCGGAATTCGGCTTGGCATATTTTCCAGTGGGCTCGGTCATATTTGGATGAGTTTCAGCTTGCAAATCATCTCCCTACCCAGCCTCAGTTTGTGGCAAAAGTGTTGTGGTCGCCTCCAAAACCCCCTTGGTTTAAGGTAAATGTTGACGGTGCGGTTTTCTCTTCTCTCAAATCTGTGGGTGTAGGCATTGTGGTTCGTGATCAGAGGGGTAACGTTGCTGCAGCAATGAGTAATTGCTCAATGCTCCGTTGGGTCCGCTTGAAACGGAAGCAAAGGCTATGGAGGAGGATATCCAGTTTGCTAGAGACAGTAGCTTTCTTGATGTTATTTTTGAAAGTGACTCCTTGTCTATGATTCAATCTCTTAATGGGAGTCTTATTCCCCCTGCTAGCAAAGCCAACATTATCTCCAGCTCTTTTCAAGCTATTCGCCACTTCAGGCAGGTGCAGTTTATTTCATTGTTATTAATACCATTTCGGACCCCATTTCGGTTTGTCTGGTGGAATGGAATATTTCGGTACCGGTCGATTTCGACGTACCGTTTTAAGGTGTTTCGGGTTCCTAAAAATTAAATTATTTATATTCTTGTAAAACATAAAATTGTTAATTCTAATAAATAAATAACTAAATTTCAAATAATACAAATCATTTAGTCTTAACTCTTAACTCTTAAGTCTTAAACATCAATATAACATCTATTTAACATCACACAATAAGAAGATTTAGAAGACAATAACTAAATATCAAATAATACAAAACATTTAGTCTTAACTCTTATGTCTTAAACCTCAATACAACATCAAATAATAAGAAGATTTATAACAAGTCATTACTTATTACATAAGCCCATAATAATTAATAACTAATAAGCCAACAAAATTTATAACATAATATTAGCCATCAAATAATAATATATATTTTTTTTTTCCATAGGCCAAATCATGTACCGGCCGGAATTCACATCTCGGCCGGAATTGGCTGGAATGGCCGGAATGGCCCGAAATCTGGCCTAAGGTGAAACGTTGGGTATCCTGGTATCGGTTTGCATATCGGAACGAAAAATTCCGGCCGTTCGGCCGGAACGGAACGAAATCAATAACAATGGTTTATTTATGTTCCTCGCATGGGTAATAAAACAGCTCATGGCCTAGCTTAGTATGCTAGGAACATTTCCGATTTTGTTACTTGGATAGAGGAAACGTCTTGTGTTATTGAACACTCTTTAGCTCTTGATGTATTGTGTTATCCTCATCTGAATAAAGTTTGAGTATTCCAATAAAAAAAAAAAAAAGCTATTTATAATTTTATCAATAATTTTTTAATGCCATTTAAATAATATGGATATGTAACTCCATATAAATAATATATTCCAATAATTTGTTATGGTAAGTATGATATATGCGGGTATTCCTTAAGATTTGCTTGTTGTAGTTCCATTAGATATGCTTAGCTTCTACTTTGCACTAGGCATTTGCTTGGGGTCTGAAACTTATTTTTAAAAACCCAACCATACGTCAACTAGCAGTCGCATCGGTTAGTGCTTGTAGTACTAATTACTTGGTCTTGCCTTAGACAAGAAATTAATTGCATTAGAGTTGGTGAGTAAAGCATTACATTTACATTTTTTTTTTTTTTTGAGAAACAAAGCATTACAATTAAATTTGTTGTAGGTGTATTTCCATCATTTGCAGGTCAATGAGAAAGTACTATTAAAGTTGATGTTCTCATGATCACTACCCTTTAATATATATATATCCAATTTGTTGTAGGAAATAATCAACATATATTAAAATAATGACTTATTAATTGTAAAGCCTCAAATGCTTATAAGGTCAAAGTCCACTATTTGTTCTTTGGGGTAATAGTATATAAGTACTCTCCCGATTGATATTAATATATTACATTAGTTTAAAAAGTTAGTTTTTTTTTTTTTTTTACTATTTAGTTTTTTTTTGCTACTATTTAGCTTATTTTTGTTATAATTCATAGGTCTCTCTACATTATTTTAGTTACCTTTTAACTTTATCTATAGTTCTTTCAGTAAAAAGTTTTCAATTTCAGCTAAATAAACTGTTCCTAAACAGACTTATATTGGGTCTCACCATTAATTTATTATTATGTAAGAGAAGGAAGCATGTATTTATTGAGCTCCCAAAATACTGAATAATTACTCTCTTCTTCTTTTTTTGTGCTCTCAAATAGAATTCTACTCTAACTTAATTATAAATGATTGTGCTTATATATGAAATTATATATAATTATTTAGTGCTTTGGGGAAATAGTACATAAGTGCCCCCCCCCCCCTATAACATTAATTATTTATGTGAGACGTCTCACCATAAATTTGTTATTATGTGAGAGGGTGAAACATATATTTATTGTGCTCTTGGAATACAAATAATTACTTCTTCTTCTTCTTTTTCTCTCTCAGAAGAATTCTAATATTGTATAATCTGAGTGTATATGTGTATGAAACTCTCTCCTAATGACTTAAACCTCAGTCTTTATCCCTCATAACCCACACCTCACAAGCACTTATTATATGAAGTGAACATCACGCCATGAGTAGTATTACTCATGAAACTATATATTTTCACATTGGACATTTATTATAATTATGTTTGTATATAAAACTATATATTCTTCTATTTAAAGAAAATATAGTGTGGCAAGATTCTAATAATATATAAAATATATAATTTCAAATTTAATTAAAAATATATATTAAAATAATGACATGTAAAATTGTTGGATCTCAAAAGCTTATGTCACAATATATAACGTCAATCCAACATCTTCAATTTTATTTTGATTATAGATTATAGATATATATAATTCCATTTAAATAATTCCAATTGTTAAAGTAAGTGTGATGTGGGCTGAAACTTCTTTCTAAAAACCCAACCATGCCTTAACTAGCAGTGGCATCAAAATAATGCTTGTAGTACTACTTACTTGGTCTTGTCTTAGACAACAAATATATAACATTAGAGTTGGTGAGTTAAGCATTACATTTACATTAGTTGCAGGTTTATTTCCATCATTTACAGGCCAATGAAGGTACTATTAACTACCCTATGAACCTTAGAGTTGATGTTCTAACTCCCCTATTTTAAATATATATATAATTCCATATAAATAACTCCAATTTCTTGCAAGAAATAATTGAAATTAGGCCTAGTGTTGTTTCAAAAGCACGCTGGCGAAAATTACATCAATCTAAGTGCCTTGAGCCTCATGGTATACAATATATATACACACACAGAATAAGGTGAACCAATAAAAGGGGACTTGGATAAGGAAAAGGGATGTAGGATTAACTTACCAACTACAAAGACTTTGTTCCTAGTCGTCATCAATTTATAAGTCAACCATATCCTTGAAATACTCGTGTTTGCAATGACAGGGTTGTGATGGATCAAACCTGCTAGATGACACAGAAAATTTATTAGTGAGAAGACAGCGTTGCCAAATACGAATTCACTTGGGGGTTTCGAAGTAGTCGATTAAATTAAAACAGCGGTCGACAAATATGCAATGCTAGTGTGGTTTCATGTGCAGACATCTTAGCTGTAGCAGCTCGTGATTCTGTAGAAATTGTGAGCAGTGTTGGTATAATCTTCTATTCGATGTAATACAATAAATTTCCTCTTACAAAATCTTAATATATCTTATTATTGTGCTTTGTGTTTTAGTTGGGAGCTACGAAGCACAGGTGGGTTTTCAAATTCGGGTGCGGGTGTAGATGCGAGACTCGGCAATTTTTGAAAAAAAAGAGTGCAGGTGCGACGATTAAAAATTATTTAAAATATATTTATTTATATTTTCTACATATTGTTAAGCATACTTTTTCATATAATTGTAAATATATACTAATTTATGAGTAATAATAGATAATAACTAAAACATGATATTCATAAATTAGAATACAACTCACAAGTTTATTTTTATTATTTTTTTAACTTGTATTTTAGCCAGTTTCGGCCGGTTTCGGCCGATTTCAGCCGGAATCGGCACCGAATTGGCCAGAATTGGCACAAATCTATGCATACTAGCGCAAATCGGAAAAAAAGACCAAATCGACACGTCAGAGGAGCGTCGCCGCGAGTCCGATGCGAGTGTGGCGGCCTTGGAGCGACACTCATGCTTTCTAGGTTGGGAGGTCATTTCTTTTTCTACAAAGTGTTATTAGGCAGAAGAGACGCAAGAAATGCAAGCTCCAAAGATTCAAATGACTCTCTTCCAAACCCCTTTGCGACTTCCCTCAGCTTATCTCTAACTTTCAATCTCGTGGACCAGACTTGAAAGACCTTGTTCAGGGACGGAATTATTAAAGAAAAAATACAAATAATAATTAATAAATTAATGCTAATAATGCAACTTTGTCAACTTCTAGAATTGATATTCCAATTTTTTAAAATATTTGAACAAAGAATTTCGGCCCCCCTTAAGTTTGAATTCTAGTTCCGTCCCTCACCTTGTTGTCCTCTTAGGGGGCCAGAGCATTGGATTTGCAAAGTGCATCACCTTCCGTCCTAGGATTTACAATGATACCAACATTGACAAAAGCTTTGCAACCTACATACAATGGTGCCCTGTAAGTGGAGGAGATAATAACACAGAGCCATTCGATACAACTCCAACGGAACTTGATACAGTGTACTACAAGGCTTTGCTGGAAAATTAAGGGTCTCCTTCATTCTAATCAGGAGCTCTTCAAGAGTAACGGTTGTGACAGTGATACGCTAGTGTGGTACTACAGCTACAACCCTGGTGGTTTTGCTAAAGACTTTGGTGTTTCTTTGATCAAGATGGGTAATATTAAACCTCTCATTGGCAATTTCGGAGAGGTCAGGCTGAATTGCAGGAAAGTCAACTAGCAGAATAGTTCCGGCGAAAATAGCCAAATAGAAATTTTTTGCAAACTATGTTGCAATCTACCATTGTTTTAGAAATATATAGGGTCTACCATTTTTTGGGTACTCGAGTTTGGCGAAATTGAGTTTTCCATAGTATTCGAGCTTATGAAACTTGAGTACCATGAAAAAATTTTGAACATTTTTCAAAGTATATTTTTTCAAAGAACATTTTTCAGAGTACATTTTTTCAAAGAACTCGAGTTTCATAAACTCAAGTTTTTGAAACTCGAGTTTTAAAAATATGGTAGAACTCTATATATTTCTAAAACAGTGATAAATTGCTAATTGTTTTACTAAATAGTGGTAATGGGCCATTTTTGCCGAACAGTTCCTCCCCTGAAAAGCCATAATGAATTTGTGTTAAAGGTTTTTAAGCCTCATTCAGGGATTCCAGCCTTTTACCCTTATTTTTTAAAATATTTGGCAATATGCCCTTGTTTCCAAATTATTTAGGTCAATGCCCCTATTTTAAAACTCGATTTCCTTAAAATCGAGTTTCGATGAAGAACTCGATTGGTTTAAAATCGAGTTATGCCCGATCAAACTTAAAAAATAATAAATAAATAAATAAAAATTACATGGAACTCGAGTTCCATTGAAAACGCCACTATAAGTGTTATCAAACTCCGCTATAGGTTTTGTGCTGATCAAACTTTAAAATAAAAAATAAAAAAATTGCATGGAACTCAAGTTCCATTGAAAATGCCACTATAGGTTTTGGGCTGATCAAACTTAAAAAATAATAATAATAAAAAAAAAATTGCATGGAACTCGAGTTCCATTGAAAATGCCACTATAGGTGCTACCGAACGCCACTATAGGTATGGAACTCGAGTTCCATGCATTTTTTTTTATAAGTTTTATTGCCCCATACTTGATTTTCTACCAATCGAGTTTGAAAACAGGGGCATAAACCTAAATAGTTTGGAAACAGGGGTATATTGCCAAATATTTTTGAAAATAGAGGTAAAATGCCAGAATCCCCAGCCTCATTGGCAAATATAACATTTACTTGCATGTTCTTCATAATTAATGTTTTTTTCTTTTTTTCCTTTTAGCTTAGCTTGTCTTATAATAGTCATTGTTAATGGCTTCAAAAGTAGTGTGTACTATTTTATGATGTATTGAAAATTAATTACACTAGTAATTATCTATAAAAAAGTTGTTGATTAAAATTATCATATAGTTTGCAGATCTGATGTCACAAAAGCCTAAAGAAAGCGCAGACAATACTCTCTTGATGGAACAAAAATTAAACTGTTAGTTCCTGGTAGTAAACCTCGAGTCCACAAGGGGTTCCCTGAATCCACAAGTAGAAGAAAACCGAAATCCACCAGAGAAATAATTTGACAAAAGTCTGTGTTTATTGATAATAGTATGAAAACTAAATGGCTTTTTGAGGTTACAATGCGTTTAAATAGTAAAAACAAAACTTAGGACAACTAGAAACCCTAAGGCGGCTACAAAAGCATATAAAATCCTAATTTGACTAAAAAAAATATTAAAAATCACCTAAAAAGAAGGAAATAAATAACCTAAACCTAAAATAACAAGAAATTACATAAAAAAGACTAAAATTAAATAATTTTAAAATTTAGAGAAATTGTGTCCTACATCAGACCCCTTCACTTAAAACAAACTCGTCCTCGAGTTCATCGTTGAAATCTGAAATCTTCCACTCCAAATAAACAAATACTTCGAATGCTTTAATAACTTAATATGATTCTGAAACTTGAATCCTTCATAAAGTATAGCATAAAATTTCTTCTCATCTACTTTCAATTTATTTGCAACATCAATCAACAAAGGGTTGATAATAAAATTAAAATTTGCTACTCCAAAAAAATCAACATATTGTGTAGTCATCTTCAACAAATCAACTGAGATGTGAGGATTATGAGTTGTGGACTTATCCTCATATTTGACCTCAATTGACTCTTCTACAATGTTCTCAATAATTACCATATCTTCTTTTTAGTCATTATCCACAATCAACTCAACCTTTGTTTCTTTGAATTCTTCATCAAATTTTTGACAAGTGGTATCTTCAATCTTCAATTCTATAACTTGTTGCAAATCTTGATCTTTTTTAACCACTTCAAATTTCTCTTTAGAAATAGGTTGCTTCTTCTCAACCCTTAAACCCTTCCTTTACTTGACACATGGACTTGGCTGTAATAATTTTGATTTTGTGGTTGACCTTTCATGTTTTGAACATATTGCTTTTTATATGAATATAAAGATTTATAATCAACACTTTTATAATCTAATATATCATAATAGTCATTTAGAAACCATAAATCAATTAATACAATTTTTATTCTTTGCCAAGAGCGGATTGGATGCTTACCTGTCCCTTTCTATCGATTTGAATGTCTTTCCACCATTCCTCCGCTTCATCGTCCAATTTATTAGATGCAAGCTGCACTTTTTCTTCATCACAAATCTTCCAAAAATTAAAATACTCTTCCAAATCAAGAAGTCAATCAATAAAATCCAACTTACACATATCTCCATCAAAGAATGAAATTTTCTTGTAGTTAGGAGTGCGTCTTTGAATAGATTGATCATTGTTATTGTGAGATGATTTCCTAGCAAGAAGAGCAACAATCTTTTGCCCGATTTCACCTATAACTTGTTGATTCTTTTCACAAAATTGGTGATTCTTATCACGAAAATTAAGGAACTCAACCCTAGTGAGGACTAGATTTTTTACGTCATCACCGCCGCCATTGTTGTGGTGGTCACCGTCTCGCCGGTTAGCCATCAGACCAGGGTAAGTCAAGACTCTGATACCAACTGATGTCGTAGAAGCCTGAAGAAAGCACACACAATGCTCTCTGGATGGAACAGAAACTAAACTATTAGTTTTTGGTAGTAAACCTTGAATTCACAAGGGGCTCCTTGAATCCACGAGGGGTTCCTTGAATCCACCAGAGAAATAGTTTGACAAAAGTCTGTGTTTACTGATAACAGCCTAAAAACTTAATTGCCTTTGGAAGCTATAATGCGTTTAAATATTTAAAAAAAAACCTAGGGCAACTAAAAACCCTAAGGCGGCTACGAAAGCATATAAAACCCTAATTTGACTAAAAAAAATATTAAAAATCACCTAAAAAGAAGGAAATAAATAAACTAAACCTAAAAAAACAAAAAATTACATAAAAAGACTATAATTAAATAATTAAAAAATTTAGAGAAACTGTGTTCTACATCAGGATCTTTTTGGCAACGTTAATGTTACAAAATTTATAAGAATACCAAAAATTCCTTGAATCATGGTAGGAATTTTTGTTTGGGAAAGCCGAGTTGCAACACTAATATATCTATCAAGGCAAGCCCTCACACACACATATATACACACACTTTTTTTTTTCCATTTATATATACTCACTATTTTATTTGATGAGTTATATATATACACACATGCCTAAAAAAAAAAGAGCTTAGTATTTTCAATCGAAATTATGATTGATGGAGATCTTTCATAAAATTAATAAAATTTATTTTTTTTACCATTTTCATAGTGAAATTCTTAAAAAGTTTCATTTTCTATACAAGTTATCAAATTTATACTAATGTAAGTAAAAAATATTCAATTGAACTAATTAAATTTTCAAAAACATGAATGATCCAAAACTTGGAGGAACAAGTTAGGCTCCAAACATATTTGAAACTATTTTGCTTTAACCCATTATGTGGCAACTAAAGAAACATTTCATGTTTAGTTTTAGTGACGATATTTTTTAATGAGTCAATGACTTGTTAATCGCCACATAACGGGGTTGAAAAAGATAAAATCAAACATGTTTAGGATCAAACTTTAACAAATATAAGAGTACATTTTACAATAAAAAATATAATTTTGAAAAATAAAGTTATGTCTCTATAACTATTAGACCAATTATTTTTTACGAGTATCATTAGACTAATTCAAATACTTGGGGGCACCAACTCCTATTTTTGTAGACTAAATTTTGAAAACATTAATATATATATATATATATATAAATATATATATATATAAATTTCAACATTTTAGAGGGGCCATGGCCCCCCACCCTTCAACATAACTCTGCCCATGAAGGTAGTTTTAACTAGCCTTGGTAGCATATCATGATTTGGAATTGGAACAACTAGATGTAAATAAAACATTTCTTCTTGGGAATTGGGATAAAGAGATCTTCATGGAAAAACCAAAGAAATTCAAACAAACTGGTACACAAAATTTTGTCTTAATTTGAAGAAGTAACGCTATGGGCTTAAGCGACCTCCTAGACAATAGTTTGATTCTTATATGATCTAGGTCCATTATTCATGTTGAGTATGATTGATGTGTATATGTTAGAATGTTTGATGATGGTTCTTATATTTTTCTACAACTGTATGTGGATGATATGTCAATTTCTGCTAAGAGCATATGTGAGGCTGACGGGTTAGAGTCTTTGTTGCACAAGGAATTTAACATGAAAGACCTGGGCACTGCTAAGAACATTTTGGGTAGGGATATTTGTAGGGATAGGGAGGCATGAAAGTTGTAGTTGTCTTAGAAAAACTCATCAAAAAGGTACTTAAAAGATTCAACATGTAAGATGCTAAGTCGTTAGTACTCAAAGAAATTGAGAAAAAAATAATTGAAGACATATCAAAGGTATGCTAGTGTTTTTGGATGTAGAAAATAGCCTTTTTAATTATAATTTTAATTCAATCAACCTCCAAAGAATGAACAAATTTTCGTAAAAAATTATTCCAAACTTGAGTAGTACCTAAGTTAGGGACTAATTTATCTTCATCAATAATACTATTGTAAAGTTGAACGTATTCAACTATGTGTTGGCTTTATTCCATGTCAAATTTGCTTGCAATTCAGCATTTAGAAACTCTGTATTTAGGTGAGAATAATGTAAGGGTTGTGTGTGAGAGATTGTGAAGATTTGATCAAAACAAGAAGGTGACTCGCGACTGACTCGCAAGTGGTGACTCACCAAGATGAAGCACACTTGTGAAGCATGCAAAAAGATGAAGAGTCAAGTCAGCTGGATCACTACAAGACAAAAGGTACAGTCTGGCCTAGTCTGGTAATTGTCGACTGGAACTTGTGACTCATCCCAGTCGTGAAGTGACTCGCCAATGCATCCTATTCTGCTGAAAAGTGACTTTTCACGTTCCATCTCATACCCGACTATAAATACCCTTATACCCATGAAATGTAGAGAGTTTCCAGAGAAAATTTTGTGAAAGAAACCTAGAGAAAAACAAGATTGATTCATCCCCAACCTTATACATTTAATTCTCGAAATTCCTCTACCCTCAGTCTCTCCATTGTCATACTCAAGATTGGATTATAAACTAAATCCTTACCTCACCAAATTCAGAGTTGTGAAAAGGTTCTTGGTGTTTTGGAAGCAGTTCAAGGGAGAACTAATTCATATTGGAAGCTAGAGAAGACACAGTTTGGCACAACCTTGTTAGAGCAAGAAACTTGGAGGGCTTAGGTGGGTGGATCAGGCTTGGAGAGTCTATTACTATTCATGTAACCCAACTAATTTTTTGTGGATCATTTACTACTTGAAGGGCGGCGAAGTGGTTTTTCGCCGAGTTCTTTGATAACACGTGCCAATATTATCTTATATTTGCATATCTCTTTCTCTTACTCTTAGCTTTTAATTTTTGCTGGTTGTGATTAATTAATAGCTTAGAGTAATTTGCAAATTTGAGTATTGCTTATATCCCACACATATATTGTTTGAATATAAGTTTATATCGAAAAATTTGTTTTTTCACAAGTATTATATACACTGAGTGAGATTTCAACTACAAATACAAAAAATTTCACGACATTTTTTATAATTTATTAAGGTGACAAATTGTAATTTGTAATACAGAACTTTTACATGGTCCACTAATAATATCATTTTTACCACACACTAACTACAAACTAGTATCTCAATAATTGTAAATAAAATCTGCCACGCCATGCATGTGTTGAGCGAGGCTGTATATATATACGGACAGTAGTACAAAATCAGTTTATTGTTTGCTAGATTTTTTAAAGGGTCTCCTGCACATACTTGTTTTTTTTTTTTTTTTTTTCGCTAAATCTCCTGCACATACTTGTTGTATGAAGCAAGGAAGTTAATTTCGTATCGTACCAGTCGGTACCGCTGGAACTTGCCGTACCGGTGCTTAGGCCGGTACATAAATGCTTTTGTTTTGTTTTGGTTTAAATACCGGCTGTACAGGAGCCGTTTCGGACATACCGGGATAAATACCGGGTTTCGGCCGGAAAATAGATACCAGGCGAAACAAAAAAAAAAAAAACAAAAAAAAACTCAGAAAACCCCCAAATTTCAAGATCCACCTCCTCACTCTGACCTTGGCTTTTCCTCCTCTTCTTCATATTTGTCTCTGCTACACATTTCTTCTTCTTTTCCTTTGTTTCGCCGACCTCTATTTCTACAGCCCCTTCATCTTCTTCCTTTATTTCTCAATGGGTATCTGTCTCTCTTTTTAGTTTTAGCACACTCACTTGAAGTTGAAAGTAGAAGAGTAGTCTGTCAAGAAGCAAATGATAAGACTTCAAAGCAAAATGTGTGGAGGAGAAAAAAAGAATGAAAATAAATAAATAAATAAACTTATAATGAAAGACTAATGGGCTACAACTGTAACAAGATGTGTGGAGGTGAAAAAAGAATGAAAAAAGAAAAAGAAAAAGAAATCCTAATGAGTTAAGACTTTTGTAGTTGACTGGATGGGTGTACGTAAATCATTTCAATTTATTTAAAGGTTCAAATTTTCTTTTTCTTTTTTTGTCCGAAAAGTATTTCAATTTATCAATTAGTCTTTAAATATTTATGAGCTTTTAATATATCAATTATTAAAGGAGAGAGAGTAGTGAGTTAAGGAAAATAAAAGAGGGCTAAAAAAAAGATATTGACAAGGGAGAAGAGATATGAGTAAAAAAATTATATTAATATTTGTTTTAGCTATGACTCCACTATTGTAACATGTATTTTTTGTATTTTGGTGAAGTTAAAATAACTATATAACTATTTAACTTCACTGCTGCTAATGCTCTAACTCAACCAAAACAATATAAAAAGTTGTCAAAGTTGTCGAAGGGGGTGTTTTTTTTTGGGGGGGGGGGGGGGGGGAAGGGCTCAAAAAAATTTATATATATAATTATTTTAATCTTTTCAAAATTTAGATTACAAAAATAAGAGCTGTCCCCCCCCCCCCCCACTAAAAAGTATTTGAATTAGTCAAGCGATCCTAAAAAAGTAATTGGTTTAATATTTATAGAAACATAACTTTATTTTTCACAATTATATTTATTATTGTAAAATATGCTGTTATATTTGTTAAATATTTGATAAAGTTTGGTACCAAACATGTTTGAATTTATCTTTTTCAACTCGTTATGTGACGATTAACAAGTCATTGACTTATTAAAAAAATAGTATCACTAAAACTAAACATGAAATGTCTCTTTAGTTGCCACATAATGGGTTAAAGCAAGATAACTTCAAATATGTTTGGAGCCTAATTTGTTCCTCCAAGTTTTAGATCATTTATGTTTTTGAAAATTTCATTATTTCAATTGAATGATTTTTTAATTACATTAGTATAAAATTTGATAACTTATATATAAAATAAAACTTTATAAGAATTTCACTATGAAAATGGTAAAAATGAATTTTATTAATTTTATGAAAGATCTCTATCAAACATAATTTTGATTGAAAATACTAAACTTTTTTTTTTGTTAGGTGTGTATATATATATAACTTATCAAATAAAAAAAATGTGTGTATATAGTAAAATAAGTGTGTGTATATATGTGTGTGTGAGGGGTTGTCTTAATAAATATATTAGTGTTGAAACTTGGCCTTCCAAACAAAAATTCATAGCTCTGCCCCTAACTACCTTGATAGAAGTATACCTAACCATGGAGGGCGCGCGCGGGGGGGGGGGGGGGGGGGGACCTCATCATAGTCAGTCTCTTCAATCGTTTTTCTTCCTTTTCTAATTCTGTTCCTACTTTCTGAACACCCTCAGAGAACTTATTGGTTTCTTTCCCTTTAAAGGTTCTTATCAATAACTCATAATTTTTTTTTTTATTGAAGGATTTCATCTCATTCACCATAGCTTCCATCCAATTGTTCCTTTCAAAGCTATTAATTGTTTCCTAAAAGGTGGAGGTCCTTGCTACTAGTTAGCAAGGCACAAGAAGCAAGATCCTCAAAAACCATACCTAACATGTGGTCTTATGTTGCGTTTATTAGGTTTGCTTGTCTGATATGGTGTTGTGGAGATCTTGATCACTATTGTGAGGTTCCTTCTCTAGTTAAGACATCACTTATCTAACTCCAACAACACCCCATTGATCTATTACTATTAATATTGCTTCCCTCTACTTGAAATTCTTTTTTCTATAGGTTTTTATCATTGACTTCTCATCAAACACCACATCCTTGCTGATCACTAATTTTTTTGTAACTTGATCCCTATACTTGTTCCATTTTACAAGCACGAATAATATAATTAAGTAGAAAATGTAATCAAATTGTTTATTTTTCAAGAATCAAATGCAATAAAAGTACACTAAGGGTCCGTTTGGGAACAACTTATTTAGCTAAAAATGAAAACATTTTACTGAAAATACGATAGATAAAGGTAAAAGTTAACTGAAATAGTAAAGTGAGACTCATGAATAATAATATCCAAAAGTGCAATGAGATCTATAAATAGTAATAAAAATAAGTTGAAGAGTAACAAAAATAAGCTAAATATTAAAATAAACTAACTTTAAACTTCAATCCCAATCACAACCTAAGTAGAGTTGTAGTTATTGGCTATAACCATAGTTGACAAAATTGTACGATACGCCAAGTGTAAAAAGTTCTATATCGTAAGGGTATATTAGAAGCGCTCATGAATCGTATCGTCTTGTATGATACATAAATATATGCTTTAAAATAAGTTTTTTTGCTAAAATTTATACTTTTATTGAATCTAAGAAGTTGTTTGACTTCTTTTTAATACAAAATTATTAGGTTAGTTAATTTAACCTCATAAAATATTATTTTTTATAAGTTTTTTTTTATTCCTACAAAATTTGGACTACACACATACATTTCACTCTCATATTTACAAATTTCTTTTCTATACTATCAATAAGGTATTAACTAAAAATATAATTATTTTTTTATTTTTGTCATTGTTGTTATAAGTTTGTAGAACTAGAATGCCAATAAGATTTTTTTTTTATTATTAAAATAAAAGAACAAGGAGAGATAGTAAATTTTGATGACAATGAAAAAAAATTCAATGAAGAAATTAATAAGTTTGCAAAATAATGAATATGATGATAAGAGTGACTTAGATGGAGTTGAATAGGCCAGATAATGAATATGATAAAAATCAATTATTATTTTGGGTCATTTGTAATGCACTAATGCATTATCACTATTGAGTTTATAACATACCCATTCAAAAAAAAAAAAAATTGATTCTCAATTTTTTTTTTTTTTTTTTGAATGGGTATGTTATAAACAAATGCTAGTTTGATTTATTTAGTTAGTTTATTAAATATCATTATATAAGTGATGAATAAATTAGTCATCGGTTGAATATATTTAAAATTTATAATGAATATTCCTTTTATATATGTATATTTATAATTTTTTTTATAAAATTTATTAAGTATTTGTGTATCTTACGATACACGGTACAGAAAAATAAAAAAAACAATTCGTGATATAATTCATGATGATTTGACAACTATAGCTATAATCAAGTTTTAAGCCAAACTTTATTGCTTTTTATTTATTTATTTATTTTTACTACATTACCAACGTCACCTTATAAAGTGCAAGACCAATGAAATGGGGGTGGGAAGGAATAATTTTACGCGGTTTTAAAAAAATAAATGAAAAATTCTTATAAAACATGTATAATAGTATTTCTACAACTGTTTTTTGGTCACTTATGTGGATGTGAATCCCACCACGCTTTGTCTTTTTTTTTTTTTTTTGATAGAACACGCTTTGTCATTTGTTTTTCAAAAACGGTGGTTTCTTTTCTTTTTTCTTTTTTCTTTTTTCTTTAGAAAAAAAGAAAGAAAAAAAAGAAACCTTGGACAGGGTGTATACAATAAGTTCAAGAATTGAGGTCTCAATAAGGCATTCAACTGGCACAGTATAACATTATATAATTTATTTATCTAATCATATCCGGCATTACTAGAAACGCAACGTTTAAAAAATAAAAACAAAATTTTTAAAAAGGACAGACTTGTTTTTAGTCAATGGTACTAAAATAGTTATTATCTCATCCCCAAGGTCTCCACGAAAACATGATACAAAATGCATGCTCATTGATCCTGCTAGCTAGCATTCTTTAGTTCAAGAATCATCATATAGCAACTAAAAAATATTATGAAAATGATGGAAACCAGAAGACTAATGGTGTGATATTCCATCTATATAAACACATACTTCATAGCCTTAATTGCACACCAATTTGGAAGAAGTACCTGGGCTAATAGTATTATTACCATGGCTGCACTTCAATCTCTTCTAGTATGTGTTATATTTGCTTTTGCTGCCATTCTGATCCCTACG